>QPKB01000005.1:49801900-49822949 GCA_003546025.1 Camphora micrantha | reverse complement strand
GTGATTTTTTTATTTATTACTTGTTATTTTTTTTAATAGAAAACTCAGTGAGGTTGAGTGAGACTAAAAGACCTCATGTTTAAAGTAGAGGCCAGCTGGACATGTAGAGCACATATGGTCAGTGATGACTTATGTTATTACAACAAATTTTTCTCACTGTATAAACGGTAGGCTCGTAATGAATGGTTCTTCATAAGGTTGTATCTTACCTCGAGAATCCTTATCAACACTTCTCACAAACTTATTAATTTAGGTTTTCTCTTTCTTCTATTTAAATTTTGGTTTTCTATGTGATTTTAAGACATTACATTACTATTATATATATTAAAGTAAAGGGCGTAAGGTGGGCTCGGGGTGCCACCTCACTCTGGAAAGACCCAAGAAAAAAAAAAAAAAAAAGTAGGAAAAGTGGACGTGCATCAACTGATTTCACGTAAGAGTAGGTCACTGAAGATCTGGGAATGAGATTCCCAGATTCGGAGAAATCTTCCCTCCAGCCACAATGCAGCGAAGATCTTCTTCCCAGATCGGAACTCTTCCCTCTCAGCAACACATTGGCAGCGAAAGATCGCTTTCGCACACCCTCACGCGTGTAAAAGTCCTCACATAAAAACTCTGGACGTGTCAACACACATTGTCACTCCATCATAGAAAGAAGCTCTGGACGTCTCTCCATCCATGCATCATCGACTTATCGGCAGCACGCCTGACGCACGCAGAAAGCAGCCCCAGCCCACACGCAGCACCTTTTCCACCTCCGTAGTACACCTTCCCTCTCTGCGACACTGACGCACCTCATCTCTCTCGCTCTTTATATCTCTCCGTTCCCTCTCCCTGCTTCTCCTCTGTTCCACCCTGCACCTTCTTTCCTCCGCTCCCTGTCTCCATCCGCCCAGAGGTCCCCGTTCCTTTCCTTCTCCACTGTTCCTCTCACTCTCTTCTCCTCTGTCTTTCCTCGCTGCTCCTCTTCCCCTGCGATTCTGCACCCACTGCAACCTCTCCTCTGTTTTTTTCGTTCTGCTTCTCTTCCTCTTCGTTCCCCATTTCTCCTTTTCCCTTCTCCATCGTCCTTGCTGCACCTGCACATACCCACTCTGCGCACCACTGCTCCATTGCCCTGCACGAACCACCTTCACTGTCCACACCACTACTGCCTCACCTCTCACTCCACTTCACCCAACCTGTGCATTGTCCTTCTTCTTCCCCTGCGACCCCCTAAACCCACCTGCACAACCGGACCACTTTCTTTCTCTTCTTGCTTCCTGTTCTTTCCTTTCCTTTCTTGCTCTGTCTCTCCTCTTTCTCTCCGTTCACCCTTCCGTCCTTCTCCACTGGTCTGAATGGCTATTGGGCAAAAACAGTAGAGTATCTATGTAGCGTTTATTGGTTATGATAGAAACAAAGGTGTGTGTGTGTAAGTGTAGTGGGTTTAGTTCTGTGTTGGGTCGAGTGACTAAAAGTGGTTTTAGGTCCTGGTTTGAATCCCAAGTAAATGAGAGGGATGAGATGGTAAAAGTGGTGATGCTGTGGTCTCAGTTCAATGTGCAAGGTTGATGGGAATGCGATGGAAACTAGGTGACTTCGGCCCTGCGACTTGGCATACGTCCTGAGAGATGGAGGTCTGTTCAAGTGGTATGGAGGGGGTACTGTCTGTTTGGGTGAGTGTCGAAAGGAGTGAGTCTTGTTTTGTAATGGTGAAGAGATTGAGAAAACAGAGACAAGCAATGGCACAGGCTGAGTTAAGTTGGATTAGTTGATGGCTTTGTGAGTTTTTGGCTGGTTCTGATGGGCTCTGCAAGCTATTGGTGCCTGCATCTGATGATTTGAGAGTTAAACTGAGTTGAATGTGTGTCTGAGTGACATTTGTGTATGCTGGTGTTTGGTTGGTCAGTTTAAATGGTTGAAATAATGTTTTAATCCTCAGATGATAAAGAGTGAGGATGGTACTGGACTATGTTGGCCTGACAAGGGAAAAAATCTTATAGGGAAACTGATTTTAGCTTGAAAACTTGGTGTTTGGCCTTTGTTTAGCATGGTTGGACTGGGTTCAATGGGATAAGACATGGCAGTGTTCTTGGCGCCCTATAAGCACTTGGGTTTTGTTAGATGAGTCGAATTAGAACAGTGGCTTTGAGGTCTCAGTCATGTGTCTTTGTCGTGATGACTGAAGAGTCAAAAACATGGGTGCAGAACATTTAAAACAAAAAAAAAAAAAAAACAGAACAAAACATAAATTGATTATCCACCACAGTCGAACTCCAAAACCAGCCACCGCTCCAATCTCGCCGCACGCCAGAGCTCGCCAGCACCTCTATTTCGTCACTCATGAGTATAGAGTTCCTCCTTTTCTTCTTGCATTGCATGCCTTCACACCAATGCACGCCACACTTAAATGCACTTAGTGTTACCACGTCTGAATCCTCAGACGAAAAAAGATGCGTCAGGTAGGGGCCTAGGTATGAGCAATTAACAATTTTAGAAAGGACTCTAAGTTGTATGAGAAACTAATTAGTAAGGCCTATTGATGATGGGTTATTGGACTAAAAAGTGTGCCCTGACTAGGGATTGCCATCTAAGAAAGGAATCCCTTAATATTTCGGTAGTATTAGAGTGGTATTTATTAGAGAAGAGGACTAAGTAAAAGGGAGATAAGTGTGTTGGAAGATTAGGTGCAGGTATCACATAATTCATTAGGTGTGGTTTGTGAGATAAAACTATGTCCTTAGACGTAAGACTGCATGATATTCAAACTTTTACCATAATAAAGAGAAGAGTGGTTTTGATTCATTCATCCTAAGACTCTACATTAAAAAAGCCAGCTGTAGATTAGAAAAATGTGTCAGACTTTACTATCCTTAATATTTTGGTAGTATTAGAGGGATATTATCAGAGAGAGGCGACTAAAGTTGAAGGAGATAAGTTGTTTGGAAGTATTAGGTGCAGGTATCACATAATATTATGTGTGGTTTGTGAGATAAACTTGCCCTTAGACATGGTACTGCATGATATCACAAACTACCATAATTAAAAGAGTGATTTTGATTCATCATCCTAAGACTCTACATTAAAAAGCAGCTAGTATAGATTAGAAAATGTCAAAACCTAACTAAGTGTTTGCAACATCAGATTCCCTGACATTGTGAATGAACAAAATTTAATGTCAATCATTGTTTTTTGACAAGATTTGTCTTCCTTCTTTTTGCATTAGACATTGTTCACACAATTTGTTTCTCTAATGAATCATTTTAGATTGTGCTCATTAAGACATTATTAGCTAAGTTTTTATTTTAATCTTTATTTTAAATTTCTACCACTGAACAGACAATTAGGAACCGATAATATATACCCCATGTGTCAATGCAGATGAGAGTGTACAGTAATGGTAATTATCTACGCTTTCTTTTACAATCTGTCAGCTTTATTTACTGGAAAGCCATGCAATATGTTTGCATTCCAACATGTGTTTTTTTTTTTTTTTTAATCATTATCTGTCAGCGTTATTTACTGGAAAGCATTTGTTTGATGCATCAACATTCTTCTTTGATGCTTATGGTTCAGTTGATGCACCTTTACTTAATTGGACTTGCTCTTTGTTTTAAATTTATTTCTTCTATTCATTGAGTCTGAGAAGAAATTGGAAGAGCAATTCATTCTCATAAAAAATGTGTTTTATTGTTTTAGTGTTGGAATGAGGATTTGAAACACAGAAGTTCATTAATGTAGTGCTTTACTTTCAGACATAATAGAGAACGAGTGCCGTTGAACTTTAAATTCTTGCTGGAAACTAAAAACCATGAATAAAAAAAAAAACGCTGATGGTGGTGCTTTTGCTTTCCAAAGATTGAAGAATGTGTTTACTGTTTTTATATTATGCATGAATATATGCTTATATGTTTATAATTATTTTGATATTTCATAAATTCAAAATATAATATCTCTACTTTTTACCCCAGGCTAAGCACGGGCGTTGTTGCTAGTATTCTCTTAAGAATTCAAAATATCAAAGTCATGAAAGTTTTGGTTTCATAACAGGTTAATTTTCACTCAAGATATGTAAAAGCCCGTAGGACTGACTAGGACTCACCCCAATCATATCACTGTAAAACTATTAATATATATTTTGTTAAAATTCAACCAACAATTACAGCGTAAGTAAAGTTTAGATTAATGTCAAAGTTCGTCGTGAGTGCCACTTAGCCAATCTATGCACATAATGGCAGCTGACCTTAGAGCCTCCGAATCTCCTATTCAACCCTCTTGATCCCACTCCGAAAACTGGGATCGACCTTAAAGCTCTAGGCAATTAGCCTGAGGCTAAATTTTTTTACCTCTCGTGAGAAACTTTTTTTCTCCAATTTTGCCGGCTCTACGTTGCGACGTTGCTAACACCAAAACCACCCCACTAAAAGACGGTCCCACATCTCATGGCCCGCTAGCAAAATAAAGATACAAAGCTCACAAGAACTAGACATTATGGCTACCTTCATCTTCTCCCTTCAAAACAGAACTCAGCACTTTCCTTATCGGACCATCACCCCCCTGTGTTATCCATGGAGAAATAAGCAGTTTGGGCACCTTGGTTGAACCCCATACTTCCTACGAAGGGTAGCCCACCATGGCAAAAGAAGAGCCTTTCTCATGCCATGACGTGTGTGTGTCGGCGCCGCCATCAATCCGACAGATACACCCACAGCTTCTCTGCCGGATATCCAGTGCCATCGCCGACCACCCTGTGTTCATCACGTCCAATGGAGGCTCCTTCGCAGGCATCAGCGTGCAGCATGACACGTCGATCTCTGGAAGCCGACGGGTCATCATCGGAGAAGCCCGCTCGGGGGAAAGCTTTGCCCGAGAGACGGCTTCCATCGGTGGCGGAGCCAAGTCAGCAAATGGAAGGATGAGGGTGAGCTCAGGAAGTGAGTAGAAGAAGCCATATTGCAGTGTTGTGAAAGTCCAAGGGGAGCAGTGGGAGGTGATGAAGAAGGGAAGAGACATGAAGCTCTGTAGTAGAGCAAGGCCATGACCAGGAGTAGAATGCACAAATATGTGGGCTCTTGTTCCTCGCCGTCACAATTCGCCTGTTGACTTGGGAGCGTGTGGGAGAGGTAGGGTCTCCCTATTCTCCATTCTCTTCCTCTTTCTCTTCCTCTTCCTCTTCTTCTTGTTACAGGGGATGTCTAAACCATCCTAAGGGAAATAATATATATATCTGTTTTTTTTTTTGGACAGTGGCGGACCCTCCGTGTACTCTTCAAAATTTAGTTTTATTATTTAGCTTTTCACTTGTTCATATACTGCACCACCCAAAATGAATCTGCCTAGACAAATAAACCAAGTGCACTAATTTTGCATACATGCCTAAAGACAAAACATAATCTCTGATCTATGGATATCAATAAGCATGCCTGCATGAAAGACTTAAGGGTCAATATTCTGTTTGCACTCATTATATATTTAAATGTTACACACATGTAGCTAGAAAATATTGCATGGGAAATAAGATCTATTTTGCATGAAAAACTTCATACCTTCAAAAAGAGACCAGTACAAGAGATGCATTTGGCAGGCTGCAGTAGCCAAAACACCTTTTCTCAACCCATTTTTTCTAAATGTTGAACGTAACGAAGATTAACAGATATTAATTCAAAGCATTCAATATTTACCCATATCAAAGAATGGTGATTCCAAACAAACATCGACATTTTGTTTCATGTGTAAATTTCAACACAAATTATATATATATATATATATATTTTAAGACCGGTAACAAAATTTCATTAAAAGAAACGAAAGATACATAACAAAAATAAGGAAATTTTCATTTTATATGGTTCTTCACGATAAATTTTATACATGTAAATCTCATTTTCATGTCACAAATGACTCCTTAAGGTATCATTAAATCGGCCGGGCCCCAATATTATAAAGGGCTGGAATTTTAATACCTCATGAGCTTATAATTTCACAGATCCAATTCCCACATATTCTATGCCTAGCTACTGCTGTGTCATGAAGAACGTGGATCACCATAACTGGCGGGAATTACATGATCTACGATTTAAGGTTTAGGATGGGCAAGAATTTTGCTAACTTGTTCTCCATGAAGTATTCTATTACTAAAGTACTGAGACTTCTAATTTGTTTCAATTTCAAAAGAAAAATGTCATAAACAGAAATCTATAGATGTTTCTATAAAATATTATATTTTTAATTGAATTTTTTTCGGAATCTATATTTTTTAATAATAACTATGTAAAGCAACAACAGTTCTCATTAGGAGGTCCGGACTTTGTACCTGGGTTCCCCCCATCCAAGCAATATGTGACAACCACAATTTTATAAATATAAACATTCATATGATTAAAAATAATTAGATTGTCTCTTATCACCAGATGTCATGTAAATGCAATAAAAAAAAGATAAAACAAGCTTAGAAAAATAAAAATATAAACCAAAACACAAACAAGAACAAAAGAAAAGACATTGTGGGCTGCCGAATGTGGACATCTCGTCGCAATGTAGAACTTCTTACTAATACGTTTGAACCATTTGGAGGGCTTCTTCGCAAATGATTTCCATTGTTTAACTAGTCTTATTTTTTTGTTTAAGGACTTCTACTTTGATTTCAAGGGTAAGCAAGTTTGGATTTAGTAGTCTATTTCCTCTTAAAGTTCAATGCCGTCGACAGGCATTGCACAATTGCTTAATTGAGTGGTTATTGGTTATTCATTTCCATACTTTCTTTTATTCCATTTTTTATAAAGGAAAGACGATCTGATAACACATTTTTGAATTTTTTCTTTTTTAATCTTCATTTTAACCACTTATGCATAAGTCTTTGTATCTCAATTCTTAATGTACTTGTAGTGCATCAAAATGACCTAATTAATGCCTTTCTCATTTAGTTATTGAATTTCAAGAGTTTTAAATTCATATTGCTCCTTTAGGAAATTTCAAAAAACCAATTGCATTATTTGACAATTACATTTAACTGCTTGGGTTTCTATTTCCAAATAACGGACCTATATTCTAAAAATCTAATCAACCACTTGACCTTTTTCATGGTTAGTTTTCTTCATTTAACGAAAGTCACTTTGTTCTCTTTAACCAGAATAAAATTTCCATAGAAGTAGACTTATTATGGAATATATTCGAGTCATTCACACGAAAACTCGATTTAATCTAGTGTCAATTTAATTCACATTAATGTCCTTATTTGAATCTTAGATTAGATCTAGAAAAGCTTTAATCCTTCTATGGTAAAGTACATCAGATTTCGTCTTCGTTAACTTTAAAGGATAACCTTTGATGCAATCACAGATTGTTGACACATAATTCTACATAATAGAGGTGGTGATGTTAAAAAAAAAAAAAAAAAAAAAAAAAAAAAAGAAAAACCTAGTGGCCACCAATAATCGACTACTGATCTCATGACATGATGACAGCCAACCTTCACCTGTGAACCTTAGAATATTTCTATCTCACTATCACATGGTCTTCAACCTCATATATTACTACTATCTGTTGTTTTATATTTTATTTTTGAATGGAACCTTATAGTACTTGCATTTTCCATTGGATTTGGCATTTGGCAGGCCCGTTTTGCAGATTTTACTTTTAAAATAAAGTGGGAGTGAAGTTGAAATAAAAAAGAGGAAATAAAATATAAGTGAGTTATAAATGTATTTTGTTTTATTGTTTGTGATAGGAATATTTTTGACTAGCTTTTTGTATGGGAAATGGAGTTTTTTTTTCTTTTAATGAATAAAGGTCGTTCTTTTTTACTTTTTTTAGGGAGTTTTGAATTAAAGTGCTTTTGACATTTTATGCTTAACTTTACTTGGCTCGACTTTACTTAACAGGTAAAATTTTACCAAAAGGTCAGCTTTCCAATTTCTATCCATGTTATCACCTGGTCTTCAACCTTCAATACTTATCATCCTAGATGTATGATTTAGTTAAAAATGGGTACAGTTTCACTCCATTAATATATATTATAAGATGAAGGCATCGATTTCGAAAATTGGAGTCCAATTGCGAATCGATTACAAAATTAGACTCTAATCTTAAATTAATTTGAGAAAATTGGATCTCAAATCATTTCAAAAGATAAGCTCTTCATCATCAATTCAGACCCACTTTTGTTAATATTATTTATATGAATTCAAATTTTAATATATATCTATTATGGATAGGTGATTAAGATCCAGATAAAAAAATCCACCTTGCTTCAATTACTCTATTCAACTAAGATTAAAATGAGTCTTCTCAGATGGTTTTAGAATTTTATATAATCTATTATGGTTAGAAAATCCTTAATGTCTGTGAGTTAAATGTAGATCCTTAATAGTGATTTATACATAGTGCTCCACATGCAATAAACTTTTTAAAAGTTGGGCTTCATATGCTAAATCCTAAAGACGGGGCCACAGTGCAATTTGCAATTGATTGTTTGATTTCGATTTGGATATTGACTTTATTATCTTCTTTCTAAAAAGTAAAGATTATATCTTATCCGTTAGGATCTCTCTTATAAAGAGATTTCATTTAATTAGAAATTCATAGTATTTATCTTACTCTTTTGAATTAGCCTTGCAAATTGATTAAGAAAGTTGCATATAGTAATTAAAGATTATGGTGTGAGTGTGATATGTAATAACATTACAATTTCACAGCAAGTATATTGCAACTTTGCAAGGGCATCCAAGTTCATGATTCGAAAAGAAATTAAAATGTTCAAATCTTGATCGAAGACATTTTATTTCTACCTTTTTATTCATCCGTGATGTATTACTGTGAAATCCAACTACTCAAGTCCTAAATTATTCATATGAATTGGCACCCGACGTCCAAATGGGATTTTGGTTCAATTCGCGGAAAGCAATATGTTTCAAAGTTATTTTTAAGAAAAAAAAAATGGATTCTTACAAGAATATATAAAAAACTACAGTGATTCTCAAATAAAGAAAAGAATTGAACTTTTATCAAAGAAGCATGACCCACTTTCAGATTGGCCCAGTTGTGCCATACCATACCACAATTAGGCCAGCAGTGCCACCCACGAACTGGTCCACGTGCCCATCCTAATCTTTATTTTTAAATTTGCCTATATAAATTAAAATAGACTTTATGAGCTTTTAGGGTTTTCAACTTGAAATAAAGTTGAAAATTACTAAAAAAAATATATAAACATTGATGTTAATTTACATAAGACTTTGAAGTTTCATACTCATTTATATAAAAAGTAATATTTAATTTGTATAAATGTCGGGCTGGGCCATGCTTCGAACTGTAATAAATGGTATAGTTGTTTGTTTTTATATTTACTTTCTCATTAATTAATATCTCATAAAATAGCCACAATTGGACGTATTTTTATCTGGGCCCGGGCTTAGCACGGGCATGCTTTTGCTAGTACAACAATTATTTATACAACGAAAAATTCTCTCCAAAGAGGCCAAAAGAAACAACTGTTCTACAAAATATGTGGTTTCCAGACTCGTCTTGTTCAATCTAACCCTGTCACATTCACTAATTCCTTTTGAATTGGCGCTCACCCGAATTTGGGCATAAATTTAAATTGTATTCAGCATTGAATTGAATTTTAGTAAGAAAATGTAATTTAAGATACTGCAGGTAAACTTTAAGCTCTTAAATCAATGATTGTGATGATCTGATGAAAATCATATCGACAAAGGGACCTTTCCATCATTCTAGCCCTTTATGATTGATATGCATCCAAGTGGAGACTATAAGAGGGTTCAGAGATTCAGAAGGGTGGTCTTTATATATATAATTTTGTAAAATTTATGTATCAATTAATACTTTTTTATAGTGGATATGGGTCGGATGGACAAAGCTTGGCCCAGATCCCATATATGCCCCAGTCTTCCCCACTTTGTTGTACGACATCAACTCTGAATGATAGAGAAAAGTCTACATCCTTAGGAGACAACAACCGGAGCCCTTCCTATGCAGAGAAACTCAATAACCGGGATATATATATATATATATATAGGGGAATGTTCATGTGCATCTATCCCTCACCGTAAGGTGAGGGACACTTCCATAAATGGAGATTTTCAAGTACAAAGTGAATTTTCAAGTGCATAGGGTGAGGTACACTTCCTTGTTTTCATGTGCAAAAAGGAAAAAGTTGCCCCTCACCCTATGGTGAGGGATAGATGCACATGATCGAACATTCCCCATATATATATATATTTTGTATAATAAAGGGAGATTTCATTCAAAAACAAGAAGCCAACATATGTGCTACAACACACAAAAAAAACTCGGACACCGACAAGAAAACAAACAGAGGCCTATTCACAATAAGGCCATTTAAAGTTACCGTTTGAGCCCTGAGGTAGGTTACTGGGGCTCACGTATAATAGGACAAGGGGGTATGGAAAGACCCATGTGTGTAACTCTTAAATTAATCCCATGCCCTCAAACCCTTAATCCGTGGCACGCAAATTTATTGACTTCATATATATATATATAAAGATTTGACCCCTGATCCGATGGTCTAGTCCATTTAGATCAGTGTAAATCAATGGAATATGGCAACATTTGTAAGGGTGGAGGTAGTTGGGGGAGGGGGGGGTATTATGGTTAAAATCCCAATTGATGGATAGATGGGCTCCACATACTATCTTGGACAGCAATCTCTTTGCAAGGTGGATGAAAAGGAAAATTGGCCAAATAACTGAAATCAATGAAGGGTACGGGAGTTCATCAGCTCCGCACAACTTGACTTAAGAACACAACCTGGTCTCCGACCCAAGCCCAACATGGCCCATAAACGTTAGCCAATCGGGTAAGGCCCACGCAGACTTTTTTTTTTTATCTATCATTTTTTACTAAACTTTCTCATAATTTCTTTGACAAATTACTAAATTACGAGCACTCTATTTTCAGGCCGAGATTGGTTGAGCTTTGGATCTCTAACACCTAATCCAAGACCGGTCCTAATATTAACAAGTTCAGAGTATATATTCGAGAAAAAGGAGTGCTTATAATTAGAGATAGTTTGTCCAATCAATCACTAGAAAGGTCATACGACTCATGAAAAGCCCGTTTGTGCCATGCCCGATTCACTAAATGGGCAGGATTGAGCTTCACATTTACCGCTTGTGTAAGGCTTGAGCCAGATACAAGCCTCTGTTTCAAAACCAGGTCGGGCTTGGATATGGCTCAATCTAACCTGGATGTGAACATCCTTAACCGTAATTGAGTTTCTCCCACATGTTTCTTTCTTTTGTGAGTGAGACATGTAGAACTCCAACCAGAGTCCACATATTGATAATTCGAACTGTTGAAAAAATAAATGTCACCCTCCCTAGCACCCCTCGAATTTGATTTCAATAAAAATCAGTCTCGATCATAATCATGTGCTCAATCTTAAATGAGATTAACTCCTATTAAAATAGACCTTGAAGATATATCATTGGTGGGATGACATTTATTTTGAAAAAGTTTAAATTATCACTAGGTGGGCCCTATGTGGGGTTACCCACTCATCCCACTCATTAGATAAAAAGGAGGTTTTTCACTTTTGAGATGACTTGCACGGTTCACCTCAGTGGAGTGTAGTGACTCGAGTGGGATACCACACCTCCAAAACAGTACCAGATTCAGCCAAACAAACAAACATGCACATGAAAACAAACAAGACAGAGAAGAACCTTCATCTTCAACCTCTCGCTCCAGAACTCACCCCTCATTATCAGACCATCGTCCTCGTCGTTCTTCATGGAGAAATAAGCATTTGGGCACCTGGTTCGAACCCCATACTTCCTACGAAAGGGCAGCCACACCATGGCAAAAGAAAACGCCTTCCTCATAGCATAGAGTGTGATGTCGGCGCGGCCATCATCGACAGATACACCCACAGCTTCTCTGCCGGATAATCCAGCGCCATCGCCGACACCACTGTGTTCATCACGTCCACGGAGGCTCCTTCACAGGATCAGGCGGTGCCAGATGAACACGTCGATCCTTGGAAGCCGACGGTCATCGGAACAACAGCTCAGGGAAAGGCGGTTCCAAGAGACGGAACGCCATCGTAATGCGCGCTGCCAGTAGCCAAATGAAGGAGAGGGTGAGTCAGAAGTGAGTAGATAGAAACCATGTGAGCGTGAACTCCACGAGTGGAGTGGGAGGTGAGGAAGAAGAGGAGAGCCATGAATTTTGTAGTAGAGTAGGGCCAGAAGATGGAAAGAGTGCATGAAGTATGAAGCTCTGTATTATGGTCCAAGTGTGGGCATTCGACTTGGAGCGTGTGGAGAGGGGGTATCTGCTTTGTCTCCATCTCTTCATCTTCTGGGGGTTCAAAACAATAATACAGGAGTCGATGATGGGTGTTGAGATGGACACTGAGAGGTGTCCTATACTCTATGTCCATTTGTATAGTGTGATCTTGATGAGGTCCAAATCGTCCTAAACTACGTGGGGCATAAAGTGACAAGTCAGTGAAGGGGGGTCTCCAGCCTGTTTGGGGGCTTTACTTAGTACAATCAACCAAGGTAAAGTTTAAGTTTTTATAAAAGAATTTCCACGAAATATTGTAATTTAAATTTCTCAACATATATTTTTCAAAAAAGTCAAAAGTTAATCTCACTTCTCTACTAAAGATAAAAACTCCATTTTCCAATAAACAAAGTAAAAAGATTCAATCAAAACAACTAAAATAAAATATCATCATAAAACACTTATAGTTTATTATTTTCTTAAAATAAACTTTATTCCATCAACTCCACTAGTAAAGCCCCCAAACAGACCATACACCTTTGAATTGCTAATTTTACCATTTGTATCTACATGATGGCTTCCGCATGTATTTTGGTTAACCAAGATATTATTTTATACCTCACTCTGAACTTCGAACCATGATTGGGGCCACGTTATGTGATTTAACAACGAAAATTTTAATTAGCCTAATTTCACATATAATCTCCGTGCCCATCAGTGTGAGCGTGACACTTACCTAGAAATTCTTCAGAATTAGAAGATCATAGGCGTTAAATAAAGACACAGGGCCCCATCGTAGGTATCTCTCTAGTACACTAAACAATTATGTCACAAGCTAACTGTAACACACTCTCAATTACAGTCTAAGAGAACATACAGTGGTAACAGCAGAGTACAATGAATGGACATGCATAGTACATATGCAAAACACAGACACCAGTAAGTTCATTATTTTTCGCCGTAACCACACAAAAAAGATGGTGATCTGACTGAGTAAATGAAGATGTTCTTCGACATGTAATTGCGATATTTTCAGCAACAAACAGTCACACTGTGAAAACAATCACCCCAAGACAGAAGAACCATGGTACAGATTATAGAGAAGAAAGTGATCGAAGGTGGCACGCGGCCGGCATCTCTTCTTATCGCAAACCCTTCAATAATCGGATAACTGGCTATCGTAATTACAATGTAAGAAGGCTTACCATCAGCTCACTGTAACTTCCTTCAACAATCACTCTCCCCACACCTTCCAATCAAATGCAACCATGTTTAGATTGAACTGGTTACCACTGCACAAGTATTACACCTGCACCTTGAATCGATAAACCCCTTTTGCGTATCGGTCTATACTTGGTCTTCCTCAGTAACTTTGCTTGTCAACACGAAATCGACTCACTGTACACCAATGAGACTTGTAGCAATTTCCAAACATCCCAAAGAAGTTGGATGAAACTGACTGATCATCCATTATCCTTAGTTCATTCCACACGTTCTAAAGATCACCTGAGTGAAGGACTTCGAATAAATGTTGACATGAGCCTGATATAAGACTGCTGGGAAGATGGCAAACCATGGATCCGAAACCTGTTTGTTAAATAAAAGATTAACAAGATTTAAACCATTTAACTTTGTAATTACTGAATACAATCAGTATCATATTGGATTTACTAGTAGGTATGTTAAATGATGGCCGATTTGGGACTGGTCCTGGTGGACATAGACCCTGTAAGTTAGTATAGTTGGGACATGGACGCAACTCTATAAATTTTCATATTAAATATCAGTTGAGCAGCAAGTGTATTCAGGTATGGACCCAGCTGGACCAAATTGTCAATTAAGTACAAAATGAGTGACATCCCAGAACTTTTGGGTGGGTCCAATTATAGGTATTTTGGGAATATGAAAGATCATTAGCAACCAAGCTTGTTGTTGATACATTTAATCTCATGTCAGTTCAAGTGAAAACAGAAACTATTGCAAAGTAGTGTCAGTTAAAACCACTAGAATGATGAAAACAAGCTCACATAACATAGTTTTTCTTTACCTTAGGATATAAGGAGATGCATTCAAGAGGCCAATTGTGGAACAGTACGCATAACAGAGAGCAAATATGGAATAAAGCGGCGCATGAATGCGCACCATAACTGATTTACACATCGTATGAAAGGATGGAATGCCCGGACATGATCCCATAGGTGAGAGGGCATGTACCGAGAGAAGTAACTTGGAGCAACCCCGACGTCCATCTCTTGTACTGGACCAGCAGGCATTCATATGTTGGGGGTACTACCTAGGAACTTGTGGCCTCGGAGGATCGTAATACACAGAATTCCATCCTTTGCAGTGCAAGCGGAATCCAGTCATATAGTCCTCTACCAATGAGTCATAAAAGAACCCAACCTGATTATGAGAAGAAAAAAAAAAAAAAAACCCATTTAGGATAGTTCCCAAAAACAGACCCATGTGTAATCAGCGGAGTTAGTGCTTATTACAGGTGGCAGTTAGACCTTAGGCTGAATTTGGTAGTACTTGGTGGTTTAGTGACTGATTTTACACAAGGATTAAATGTCCCAAAAAAATGGGTAGAAATTAAGTTCGAACGAGTAATAGAAAGCCCAGCCTGATTCTGGGCTTTTCTTACCGACGCCCTTTACTTGCAAGGTTGTAAGGGACTTGCCTGCTTGCCCCCATTTTGTGCCTTTTTCATACGTTACAAGATGCTAAAAGGTGGGCTTCTTGTAGCATCCCATTTGATTCGAGTCCATTCTCAACAATACTGTACTTGTAGTCTGAGTGTAGCGTTCTCAATAGCTCGTTTGAATGGCCAAACCACTGTCTACGCTGAATGAGATCCTAGGTAGATCCAACCCTGTCAGTTTACAAGCATATATAATTTAGTGAAAGTTACAAATTGATTTGCTCTCATTCTTCCATTAATTGATGTATCCCTGACATGAGCCCCACCAGCTGATCCACATATTCTGCATAATATCTTACTTTATATGGAGTGTTCCTTAGGTGAACTTAACTTGTGGTTCTGTTAATAAGAATAAGAAATTAAACTACTGATAGTATGAGATTCATCAGAAATAACCTGGTGCAGTTCCGTACAATGCCTCCCTCTTCATGTAAAGCCTGCTCCTGACAAGAGTGGGCCATTGAGGCCATCACAGCCATACCACCAAACCTGATAACAATAGATCCGAGTGCAATCCAACCATTGAAAGGTTAATGTACTGTATGAAAGCATGTCTCAGTGAAAGACGTGGATAAAAGTTGTGGCGATTGAATGGAGTCGGTCGCATTTTTTTGGTCAATTCAACTGTAAGCCCAGTTGAAATCATGTGAATGTTCTCTATGGGCTGAAAGGGCAGTAGTGCAATAGTATACTACCATTGGCAAACCAATAATAGATAATGGGATGGGCCACATGTTTTTCTTGTGATTTATCGGATGTACCTTGAAAACCTCTCTGAGTTGGCCGCAGTAGATGTCGTCGGGCTGATATTGTGGAACATCTGAGGAAAACTGAACGAAAGCCAGGGAGGTAGACCAGTGTGGTATCAAAGGTGGAAGCACATGGCTGCTTTGGCTGAGGTAGGATCATTTGAATACATATTCACAGTCCAAGACCAGTATGTATGAACCGTTTGCTCAATAAACTCGACACCCGAAGCTGCAATAAACACCATTTATCTTCATTTAATTGCAACTCTCTCTCTCTCTCTCTCTCTCTCTCTCTCCTCTCACTCTCTCTCACACACACACACACACACACACACACAACAGAGAGAGCTAGAATAAGAGAATGAGCCATACCGAGACATGAGGGCGGCCGGCTTTGAAGTTCGGAGGATGGGTGGGCCTCTTCTCTTCGGCGAACGTAAGACTAGATGGGGGCGATCTTGTCCATGGTCTCCATCATGTCCAATTTCTTTCTCAACTATGGGACCTTTACCACAACTATCATTAATTAAATCATACATGAGGTCTTTGTTAAATTATGTGTTGAGGGACCCCACAGCATAAACAATTGATGAAATGTGGAAGAATTAAAAGTTATTTGATTGGTAATCAGGGTATAGAATTTACTTGAATATAGGACTTCATATTTATATGAAAGTTACTATAATTATGATGATGATCACCATCCGTATTAATAGGATAAGTTAAAAATGGAAATCTGGAGGCTCATCCATCTTATATTTTCAATTGCATAAAATTTGGCCCATACATCTTGATATCATGGGAGAATCATGGTCTTGATTATCACGACCAGTTTCTTTCCGCGTTTTTTTAATGAGTAAGGCACCCTGCAACCCTGGTGGAACCAAGCGGGGCTACCGGCAGCTATGCCCCCCAAATTTTCATAAAGCTCCTTTTAGGTTATAGAAAACTATATATATATATATATATATATATATGAAAATATTCAAGTGAGAACTAGTTCTCACATCTTATATGAGAATTTTTTTGTAGGACCCAACTAGCAATCCATTCAAACGTAGTAACCAATAGAGAACCCCCAGATTGTCATTAATCTCAAGGATTGACACAAATCGGAATGAACTGAACAGTTGGATCGATGATTGATTTTTTTTTTTAAATATGAAGCCCTTAAATTTGTAGGTCATGGATGAAGGGGTTAGGTGCATGGGTTTGTGGTCAGACTTTATACTTGGGGTGGTCTTACGTAGATTTTTCCATCACCCCTAGTCCCATCCCCAAATGGGGCCCACCACAAAAAAAATTCTCACGTAATAAGTGAGAAAAGTTCCCACCTGAATATTAGTTACCCATGCATATATATAGATTTTATGTAGTCCTGTCCCACCCCCAAATCTTTTTAAAAAGCTTACTATATATTTTTGAAAATTAGATGCATTTTTTTAAATGTGCGGCCTCCAAGAGTTTTTTTCCTACATTGATGCGCCCCACCCCCACCCAAAAGGAAGAATTCCTCTTATTACTGTTAGTATTATCTCATATTGATAGGGAAGGAAACTTATTTTTCTTTTTAAGTCATTTAAGCATACCAGTTGCTTTTGTCTACTTTCTCCCAGGTCATCACATAATGGAAACTTCCTCTCACCTGTATAACACACTTTTATATACATCAACCTACACACACGTACAGTTATTTGTAGGAACTTCCTCTTATGAGCAGAAATGCTAGCATGTGTGGTTAGAGATAGTGGGAAATAGCAACTGTAATTGAATAAAACATGAAGAATAATTACCCATCAACAAGGTACTGTTTTGGCCCATTTAGGAAGGTTACTATTTTTAAGTTGGTATAATAATTCTCCCTTATCACTTATTTGGTTCGAGAGTGTTAGTAGCTAAAGGCAACCAGAGGGTTACATAGATACATGATTTTAAAAAAGAGTCCTTCTTCGTCAAATCCAAGATAAGAAAAAATGAAGTTGCAGGGTGTTCCTTTTACTTTAAAGAAAAGCGAGAGCATGTCCTGATATGACTAAATTGTTTAGATTGTTTTTTGTCAAAAAAAAAGTTTTGAGTTTAACAAAACACTTCTGAACGCAATATTTAACAGGGAGTTTTCTATGGCACCGACGTTTTTTCTTCCCACTGCACTTACAGACGTTTTTCTCTTCTCTGTCTCCTCTAATATTCTTCTCCTCCTCCTGCTGCTGCTGCCCAATCTCCTCCTCTTCGCCGGCGATTGGGGGGAGGGGGGGTGGCGCAGGAGACTAGACCGGGCTGTGCACTGCGGGGCTCTCCAGCAGTTCTCCCTCCTTGCTAGAGACTCGGGTTGGCGGGGTGGGTTTGTGGAGAGGAGAGTAGTTTAGGAAAAAATATTTTTTTCTTTATTGTACTGCAATGGGAAAGCAGTGTCAATGGAAGCTCCCTATTTAATATCGTTCCATTTTGTTGTCTAATAAGGATTTAAGATTAATTCACACATAAAAACTCTAAATACTACCATTGTAAATGTATTTTTTTTCTTGTGTTTCTAAGGATCAAAAATTTTATTTTCCATTTATTCAAACAGGCCATTAGTAACACTAACAATCCTATAACAATCCTATTTAAGTTCGAACATCAATTTATACCTATCTGTCAGTGCTTGACTACCACATACCTCAATTAAGGGAGCACGATCCGCTTTAGCCTTCTTACTCAAGTTTTCATCTCCAATCAAGCCCGATTTCTTCAGCTCTTGTCTACTTGATCCTGAAAGCTTTCATACATGAACTATGTTTATAGAGGTAAATCGTATAAAATTAGTTCTGAAGGCAGATTGTAAGGGTGATCATAAATCTGAATAGAGGTTTAATCCTCTCACCGAGTTGAGTTCTATCTCTATTGAGAAAATTAGTTTCTCATCAAAAGGTCTCTTATTCCATGTCTGATTTGTGTACAATAATAAATCATCTTCTAATAAAATTAAATTTACAATGGATCACTTGTTCATATGGATTTATCACATTGGTCAAAATCATCAAACTATCTTAGCCGCCAGATATATAATGCAGAATTTCTGGCCACAAACCTGTAAAGGGCCCCACATCTCATTTCATGTAACTCAGTGATTTTTTTTTTTTATTACTTATTTTTTTTTATAGAAAACTCAGTGAGGTTAGTGAGACTAAAAGACCTCTTTTAAAGTTGATGGATCTCATCACGTCGCTATTCACCTTCCTCTAGTTGGGCTTCACGGGCTTCTGGACGTCTCTTTGGCGGCATGGTGAAGGACGAACCTGCTGCTCTAATACCAACTGACGTAGCCGGAAGCTCGACATGAAAGGTGGAGAGATCTCACAAAGAAACTCGAACTTGTTAATTCGTTTTTGCGCATACCCAAAAGAGAAAACAATGAGTCCCAAAGCTCAGAAAAAATAATTCTTTTTTTTTTCTTCCAATCATCCCCGGCCACAAAGGCTGACAAAGCTCTTAAATACTTAAATTGAGATAATGACAGAAATTGAAGTCCTAATCTTCAGGATCGTTCCCCAAACAAACGGAATTCAATTATGAATTTATTTTTAAGATATACTCAGACAAGAATTACCACAAAAAAAGGGAAAAAAACGCATAAAAAACGCTTATTTGAAGGCCTACTTTCCATTGCAGATTTAACTGAAGATTTTATTCAAAACGGACATTCCCAAAATTTCTCCAAAAATCCGGAAATTGCCTATTTTTGTTTATGCCGGTTCCACTTTGCCATAAGTCTAATTCTTTTTGCACTGCATCACATTGTTCAGTCATCGTCCTTCTTTTTTTGTTTAGACTTCTACTTTGATTTTCAAGGGTAAAGAACGTTTGGATTTATAGTCTATTTCCTCTGAAAGTTCAATGTCCGTGACTGGCTATTGCACAATTGCTGAAATGGGTCTCCTTGGTTATTCATTTTCTCCACGCTTCCTTTTCATGCCATTTTATATAAAGGAAACGATCTGATGCTCATTTTTAAAAATTTCTCTTAATCTTCATTTTACCACTCTATTGCATAAGTCTTGGTTGTCTTCAATTCTATGTATTTTAGTTGCAAACAACACTGACCTAATTAACCTGCCATTTTCTCATTAGTATTGATTTCATAATTTTAAATCATATTGCTCCTCTTTAGGAATTTACAAAAACCACTTGCATTATTTCGACAATTATAATTTAACTGCTGGTTTCTATTTTCCAACAATAACGACCTATATTTGACCTTTTCATTAGTTAGGTTTTAGTTCTTCATTTACCCAAGTCACTTTGATTCTCGGTTAAAAGAATGAAATTGTCCATAGAAGTAGCTTATTTCGGAATTATCATTCGAGTCATCTACATGAAAACTCGATTTAATCTTATCGTCAATTATTTAATTCACATTAATTCCTTATTTGAATCTTAGATTAGATCTAGGAAAGCTTTAATCCTTCTATTGGTAAAGAACATCAGATCTCGTCTTCGTTAACTAATAAAAGATAACGTGCCTTTGATTTGCAAGCACAGATTGTTGACACGGAATTCTACATAAATAGAGGTGCGTTGATGTTAACCAAAAAAAAAAAAACTAGTGGCCATGCATTATCTACTACTGAATCTTCATGACAGCCAACCTTCGCCTGTGAAACTTAGAATATTTCTACCTCACTATACAGTGTCTTCAACCTCATATATAATGGTAACCTAATTGGACTTTTGCCATTTGCCATTTGCCATTTGCCATTGCCATTTGGAGCTCGTTTGACATTTTACTTGTTAAAAGTAAAAGTGGAGTTGAAGTGAAATAAAAATAGGAAATAAAAATATAAAGTTAAGTTATGATTGGTATTTCATTTTTAGTTATTTGAGATAGAATATTTGACCGTTTTCTGTATCGGAAATAGATTTTTTTATAGTGACATAAAGGACGTTGCTTTTTTCTGACTTTTTTAAAAAAGATGGAAAGGAGTTTTTGAATTAAATGGTTTTTATTTGATCACTTAACTTTATTTGAATCGACTTTACTTGACACGTAACATTACAAAAAGGGTCACTTTCCAATTTCTATCCCTTTGTGCACCTAGGTCATCACCTTCGATACTTATCCATCCTAGATATATTGATTTAGGAAAGTGGGTACAGTTTCACTCCATACAACAATTAGTCTATACAACGAAGAACTCTCTCTTAAGAGGCCAAAAGAAAACAACTGTTCACAAATACGGTGGGAATTCCGGACTCGTCTTGGTTCAATCGAACCCAGTCATCACGTACTAATCCTCTTTGAATTGGCGCTTACCCTAATTTGTCGCATTAATTTAAATTGTATCAGCATTGAATTGAATTTTGTAAG
>QPKB01000005.1:49777473-49800900 GCA_003546025.1 Camphora micrantha | reverse complement strand
TTCGAGGGGCTACTATGAGAGGGGATGACATACATTTTTGAATGGATCAAATTATCAAAATGTGAACTCCGGTTGGTGTTCCCCACGTCTCACTCACAAAAAACGTGTGGGAGAAACTCAATTATGGTTAAGGATGTTCACATCTGGGTTAGATTGAGCCATATCCAAGCCCAACCTGACTTTTGAAACGCAGGCTTGTATCTGGCCCAATAAATGTGAAGCTCAATCCTGCCCATTTATTGAATCGGGCATGGCTGAAACGGGCTTTTTATGAGTCATATGAGCTTTCTAGTAATTGATCGGACAAACTATCTCTACTTATAAGCACTCCTTATTCTCGGATATATACTTTGAACTTGTTTAATATTAGGACTGGTCTTGGATTAGGTGTTAGAGATCCCAAAGCTCAACCAATCTCGGCCTGAAAATAGAGTGCTTGTAATTTAGTAATTTGTCAAAGCAATGATAAGAAAGTTAGTAAAAATGATAAATAGTCTGAGTGGCCCTTACCCGATTGACTACGTTTATGGGCCATGTTGGGCTTGGGTCGGAGACCGGGTTGTGTTTCTAAAGTCAAGTTGTGCGGAGCTGATGAACTCCCGTACCCTTTATATATTTCAGTTAGTATATGTGGAGATTGCCGTCCAAGATGGTATGTGGAGCCCATCTATCCATCAACTGGAATTAACCATATACCCCCTCCCCAACTACCTCCACCCTCACAAATGTTGTTGTATTCCATTGATTTTCACCTATCTAATTGAACCATCGGATCAAGGGTCAACTCTTTATATATATATATATATATATAATATATATATATATATATAAAGTCATTAAATTTGCATGTCACGAATCAAGGGATTCAGGACATGGGATTAATTTAAGAGTTACACACATGGGTCTTTCCATACCCTCTTGTCTTATTATCCATGAGCCCCAGTAACCTACCTAAAGGCTCAAACGGTAACTTTATATAGCCTTATTGTGAATAGGCCTTTGTTTATTTTCTTGTTGGTGTCCGAATTTTTTTGTGTGTGGTAGCTTATTTGTTGGCTTTCTTTTTTGAATATAATTTCCCTTTCTTAAAAATAAATAAATAAATAAATAAATAAATAAACAGAGAAAGAAAAAACCCTCAAACGATACGCCCTCCGAGTTTCTTGGCATATGAAGGGCTCCGGTTTTTTTACCCTTCAACTAAGGATGTAGACTTTTCTCTACCATTCAGAGTTGAGGCCGTACAACGAAGTGGGAAGACTGGGGCATATATGGGATCTGGGCCAAGCTTTGTCCATCCAACCCATATCCACTATAAAAATGTATTAATTGATACATAAATTTACAAAATTATATAAGGACCACCTTTCTGAATCTCTGAACCCTCTTTTAGTCCCCACTTGAATGCATATCAATCATAAAAGGCTAAAAGGATAGAAAGGTCCCTTTGTTGATATGATTTTGTTCAGATCATCACAATCATTGATTTAGGAGCTTAAAGTCTACTGGTATCTTAAATTACATTTTCTTACAAAATTCAATTCAATGCTGATACAATTTAAATTAATGCGCCTAAATTAGGGTAAGCGCCAATTCAAAGAGGATTAGTGACTGTGACAGGGTTAGATTGAACAAGACGAGTCCGGAATCCCACGTATTTGTAGAACAGTTGTTTCTTTTGGCCTCTTAAGAGAGAGTTCTTCGTTGTATAAATAATTGTTGTATGGAGTGAAACTGTACCCACTTTACCTAAATCAATATATCTAGGATGATAAGTATCGAAGGTTGATGACCAGGTGATCACAAAGGGATAGAAATTGGAAAGCTGACCCTTTTTGTAATTTTACGTGTCAAGTAAAGTCGAGTCAAATAAAGTTAAGTATCAAATAAAAACCACTTTAATTCAAAACTCCTTCCATCTTTTTTAAAAAAAGTCAAAAAGCAACGTCCTTTATTCACTAAAAAATAAAAAAACTCTATTTCCCGATACAAAACGTCAAAAATATTCTATCTCAAATAACTAAAAATGAAATACCATCATAACTTACTTATATTTTATTTCCTATTTTTATTTCACTTCACTCCATTTTATTTTAAAAGTAAAATGTCAAACGAGCCTGCCAAATGGCAAATGGCAAATGGCAAATGGCAAATGGCAAAAGTCCAATTAGGTTACCATTAATATATGAGGTTGAAGACCATGTGATAGTGAGGTAGAAATATTCTAAGTTTCACAGGCGAAGGTTGGCTGTCATGAGATTCAGTAGTAGATAATGATGGCCACTAGGTTTTTTTTTTTTTTGGTTAACATCAACCACCTCTATTTATGTAGAATTCCGTGTCAACAATCTGTGCTTGCAATCAAAGGTTATCTTTTTATAGTTAACGAAGACGAGATCTGATGTTCTTTACCATAGAAGGATTAAAGCTTTCCTAGATCTAATCTAAGATTCAAATAAGGACATTAATGTGAATTAAATTGACATTAGATTAAATCGAGTTTTCATGTTAATGACTCGAATATATTCCAAATAAGTCTACTTCTATGGAAAATTTCATTCTTTTAAGAGAACAAAGTGACTTTGGTTAAATGAAGAAAAACTAACTAATGAAAAAGGTCAAATATAGGTCGTTATTTGGAAAATAGAAACCCAAGCAGTTAATTATAATTGTCAAATAATGCAAGTGGTTTTTGTAAATTTCCTAAAAGGAGCAATATGATTTAAAATTCTCGAAATTCAATACTAAATGAGAAATGCATTAATTAGGGTCAGTTTGTTTGCACTAAAATACATAAGAATTGAAGACACGAAGACTTATGCCATAAGTGGTTAAAAATGAAGATTAAAGAGAAAATTTTAAAAATGAGCATCAGATCGTCTTTCCTTTATAAAAATGGAATGAAAAGGAAGGTGGAAAATGAATAACCAAGGACACCCAATTAGCAATTGTGCAATAGCCAGTCACGGACATTGAACTTTCAGAGGAAATAGACTAATAAATCCAAACGTTCTTAACCTTGAAAATCAAAGTAGAAGTCTTAAACAAAAATAAGGACTATGACTGAACAATGTGATGCAGTGCAAAAAGAATTAGACTTTATGGCAAAGTGGGTCCGGCATAAACAAAAATAGGCAATTTCCCGATTTTTGGAGAAATTTTGGAAATGTCCGTTTTGACAAATCTTCAGTCAAATCTGAATGGAAAGTAGGCCTTCAAATAAGCATTTTTTATGCGTTTTTTCCTTTTTTTGTGGTAATTCTTGTCTGAGTATATCTTAAATAAATTCAGAATTGAATTCCATTTGTTTGGGAACGATCCTGAAGATTAGGACTTTCAATTTCTGTCATTATCTCAATTTAAGTATTTAAAGCTTTGTAAGCCTTTGTGGCCGGGGATGATTGGAAGAAAAAAAAAAGAATTATTTTTTCTTGAGTTTGGGACTCATTGTTTTCTCTTTCTTGGTATTCGCAAACGAATCAACAAGTTTGAGTTTCTTTGTGAGATTCTCTACCTTTCCTATAAGCTTCTGCTACGTCAGTTGGTATTAGAGCAGCAGGTTTGTTCCTTCACCATGCCGCCAAGGAGACGTCCAGAAGCCCGTGAAGCCAAACTAGAGGAGGTGAATAGGCGTGATGAGATCGCACAACTTTAAAAGAGGTCTTTTAGTCTCACTAACCTCACTGAGTTTTCTATAAAAAAAATAAGTAATAAAAAAAATCACTGAGTTACATGAAATGAGGTGGGCCCTTTACCAGGTTTGTGGCCAGAAATTCTGCATTATATATCTGCGGCTAAGATAGTATGATGATTTTGACCAATGTGATAATTCCATTTGAACAAGTGATCCATTGTAAATTTATTTTATTAGAAGATGATTTAATATTGTACACAAATCAGACATGGAATAAGAGACCTTTTTGATTGAGAACTAATTTTCTCAATAGAGATAGAACTCACTCGGTGAGAGGATTTAACCTCTATTCAGATTTATGATCAGTCCCTTACAATCTCCTTCAGAACTAATTTTATACATTTACCTCTATAAAACATAGTTCATGTATGAAGCTTTCAAGAATCAAGTAGAAAGAGCTGAAGAAATGGGCTTGATTGGAGATCAAAACTTGAGTAAGAAGGCTAAAGCGGATCGTGCTCCCTTAATTGAGGTATGTGGTAGTCTAGCACTGACAGATAGGTATAAATTGATGTTCGAAATTAAATAGGATTGTTAGTGTTACTAATGGCCTGTTTGAATAAATGGAAAATAAAATTTTTGATCCTTAGAAACACAAGAAAAAAATGCATTTACAATGGTAGTATTTAGAGTTTTTTTGTGTGAATTAATCTTAAATCCTTAGTAGACAACAAAATGGAACGATATTAAATAGGGAGCTTCCATTGACACTGCTTTCCCACTGCAGTACAATAAAGAAAAAAATATTTTTTCCTAAACTACTCTCCTCTCCACAAACCCCCCCACCCAACCGGAGTCTCTGGCTGGGAGGGAGAACTGCTGGAAGCCCGCAGTGATAGCCCGGTCTAGTCTCCTCCCCCCCCCCCCCCCAATCGCCGGCGAGGAGGGAGATTGGGCAGCAGCAGCAGGAGGGAGAGAATATAGAGGAGGACAGAGGAAGAAAAAACGTCTTGTAGTGCAGTGGGGAAAGAAAAAACGTCGGTGCCAATAGAAGCTCCCTATTAAATATTGCGTTCAGAGTGTTTTGTAAACTCAAAACTTTTTTTTGACAAAAATGCCCATATGTCGTGAATTTAAAACAATCTAAACAATTTAGTCATATCAGGACATGCTCCCTTTTCTTAAAGTAAAAGGACACCCTGCAACTTCATTTTTCTTATCTTAGATTTGACGAAGAAGGAACTCTTTTTTTAAATCATGTATCTATGTAACCCTCTGGTTGCCTTTAGCTACTAACTCTCTCGAACCAAATAAGTGATAAGGGAGAATTATTATACCAACTTAGAAATAGTACCTTCCTAAATAGGCAAAACAGTACCTTGTTGATGGGTAATTATTCTTCACGTTCTCATTCAATTACAGTTGCTATTTCCACTATCTCTACCACATGCTAGCATTTCTGCTCATGGGAGGAAAGTTACCTACAAATTAACTGTACGTGTGTGTAGGTTGATGTATACAAAGTGTGTTATACAGGTGAGAGGAAGTTTCCATTATGTTGATCCTGGGAGAAAGTAGACAAAAGCAACTGTATGCTTAAATGACTTAAAAGAAAAATAAGTTCCTTCCCTATCAAATATGAGATAATACTAACAAGTAATAAGAGGAATTCTTCCTTTTGGGTGGGGTGGGGGCGCACAATGTAGGAAAAAAACTCTTGGAAGGGCCACATTTAAAAAATGCATCTAATTTTCAAAATATATAGTAGCTTTTTTAAAAGATTTTGGGGGTGGGACAGGACTACATAAAATCTATATATATGGATAATATTCAGGTGGGAACTGTTCTCACATATTATGTGAGAATATTTTTATGGGGCCCACTTGTGGGCCCCATTTGGGGATGAGACCAGGGGTGATGGAAAGATCTATGTAAGACCACCCTAAGTATAAAGTTTGACCACAAACCCATGCACCTTAACCCTTCATCAATGACCTACAAGTATAAGGGCTTCATATTTAAAAAAAAAAAAAAAAAAATCAATCATCGATTCAACTGTTCAGTCCATTCCGATGTGTGTCAATCCTTGGGATTAATGACTATCTGGGGGTTCTCTATTGGTTGCTACGTTTGGAAGGATTGCTAGTTGGACCCTACAAAAAATTCTCATATAACAGGTGAGAACTAGTTCTCACTTGAATATTTTCATATATATATATATATATAGTTTTCTAAAACTTAAAGGAGCTTTATGAAAATTTGGGGGGCATAGCTGCCAGTAGCCCCGCTGGTTCCACCAGAGTTGCAGGGTGCCTTACTCATAAAAAAACGAAAGAAACTGGTCGTGATATCAAGACATGATTCTCATGATATCAAGATGTATGGGCAAATTTTATGCAATGGAAAATATAAGATGGATGAGCTCCAAATTTTCCATTTTAACTTATTCCTATTAATACGGAGTGATCATCATCATAATTATAGTACTTTCATATAATATGAAGTCCTAATATCAATTATTTTATACCTGATTACCAATCCAAATACTTTAATTTCTTCCACATTTCATCAATTGTTTATGCTTGGGGGTCTAACACATAATTAAAAAAGACCTCATGTTATGATTTAATTAATCGATTGTTGTGGTAAAGGTCGTAGGTGAGAAGGAATTGGACATGATGGAGGACCATGACAAGATGCCCCATCTAGTCTACGTTCGTCGTGAGAAGAGGCCCACCCATCCTCACAACTTCAAAGCCGGCGCCCTCAATGTCCTCGTATGGCTCATTCTCTTATTCTAGCTCTCTCTGTTTGTGTGTGTGTGTGTGTGTGTGTGTGTGTGTGTGTGTGTGTGTGTGTGTGTGTGAGAGAGAGAGAGAGAGAGAGAGAGAGAGAGAGAGTTTGCAATTAAATGAAGATAAATGGTGTTTGTTGCAGCTTCGGGTGTCGAGTTTATTGAGCAACGGTTCATACATACTGGTCTTGGACTGTGATATGTATTCAAATGATCCTACCTCAGCCAAAGCAGCCATGTGCTTCCACCTTGATACCACACTCTCTACCTCCCTGGCTTTCGTTCAGTTTCCTCAGATGTTCCACAATATCAGCCCCGACGACATCTACTGCGGCCAACTCAGAGAGGTTTTCAAGGTACATCCGATAATCACAAGAAAAACATGTGGCCCATCCCATTATCTATTATTGGTTTGCCAATGGTAGTATACTATTGCACTACTGCCCTTTCAGCCCATAGAGAACATTCACATGATTTCAACTGGGGCTTACAGTTGAATTGACCAAAAAATGCGACCGACTCCATTCAATCGCCTACAACTTTATCCATGTCTTTCACTGGGACATGCTTCATGCAGTACATTAACGTTTCAATGGTTGGATTGCACTCTGATCTATTGTTATCAGGTTTGGTGGTATGGCTGTGATGGCCTCAATGGCCCACTCTTGTCAGGAGCAGGCTTTTACATGAAGAGGGAGGCATTGTACGGAACTGCACCAGGTTATTTCTGATGAATCTCATACTATCAGTATTTTAATTTCTTATCTTATTTAACAGAACCACATGAGTTTTCACCCAAGAACACTCCATATAAAATAAGATAATATGCAGAATATGTGGATCAGCTGGTGGGGCTCATGTCAGGGATGCATCAATTAATGGAAGAATGAGAGCAAATCAATTTGTAACTTTCACTAAATTATATGTGCTTGTAAACTGACAGGGTTGGATCTACCTAAGGATCTCATTCAGCGTAGACAGTGGTTTGGCCATTCGAACGAGCTATTGAGAACGCTACACTCAGACTACAAGTGCAATATTGTTGAGAATGGACTCGAATCAAATGGGATACTACAAGAAGCCCACCTTTTAGCATCTTGTAACTATGAAAAAGGCACAAAATGGGGCAAGCAGGCAAGTACCTTACAAACCTTGCAAGTAAAGGGTGTCGGTAAGAAAAGCCCAGAATCAGGCTGGGCTTTCTATTACTTGTTCGAACTTAATTTCTACCATTTTTTTGGGACATTTTATCATTTGTGTAAAAATCAGTCACTAAACCGATTCAGGCCTAAGGTCTAACTGGCCCCCTGTCATAAGCACTACTCCGCTGATACACATGCTCTGTTTTGGGAACTATCCTAAATGGTTTTTTTTTTTTTTTTTCTCCTCATAATCAGGTTGGGTTCTTTTCTGACTCATTGGTAGAGGACTATATGACTGGATTCCGCTTGCACTGCAAAGGATGGAATTCTGTGTATTACGATCCTCCGAGGCCACAGTTCCTAGGAAGTACCCCCAACAATATGAATGACTGCTTGGTCCAGTACAAGAGATGGACGTCGGGGTTGCTCCAAGTTACCTTCTCTCGGTACTGCCCTCTCACCTATGGGATCATGTCCGGGCATTCCATCCTTCATACGATGTGTATCAGTTATGGCGCAATCATGCCGCTTTATTCCATATTTGCTCTCTGTTATGCTACTGTTCCACAATTGGGCCTCTTGAATGGCATCTCCTTATATCCTAAGGTAAAGAAAAACTATGTTTATGAGCGTTTTTTCTTTCATTCTAGTGGTTTTAACTGACACTCTTTTGCAATAGTTTCTGTTTCACTTGAACTGACATGAGATTAAATGTATCAACCAACAAGGGTGCTAATGATCTTCATATTTCCCAAATACCTATAATGGACCCACCCAAAAGTTCTGGGATGGTCACTCTTTTTGTACTTAATTGACAATTTGGTCCAGCTGGGTCCATACCTGAATACACTTGTGCTCAACTGATATTTAATATAAAAATATAGAGTTGCGTCCATGTCCCAACTATACTAACTTACAGGGTCTATGTCCACCATGGACCAGTCCCAAAGTCGGCCTCATTTACATACCTACTAGTAAAATCCAAGTATGATACTGATTGTATTCAGTAATTACAAAGTTAAATGGTTTTAATCTTGTTAATCTTTTATTTAACAAACAGGTTTCGGATCCATGGTTTGCCATCTTCCCAGCAGTCTTTATATCAGGCTCATGTCAACATTTATTCGAAGTCCTTCACTCAGGTGGATCCTTTAGAACGTGGTGGAATGAACTAAGGATATGGATGATCAAGTCAGTTTCATCCAACTTCTTTGGATGTTTGGAAATTGCTACAAGTCTCATTGGTGTACAGCGAGTCGATTTCGTGTTGACAAGCAAAGTTACTGAGGAAGACCAAGTAGACCGATACGCAAAAGGGGTTTTCGATTTCCAAGGTGCAGGTGTAATACTTGTGCCAGTGGTAACCAGTTCAATGCTAAACATGGTTGCATTGATTGGAGGTGTGGGGAGAGTGATTGTTGAGGGAAGTTACAGTGAGCTGATGGTACAGCTCTTTCTTACATTGTTAATTACGATTAGCAGTTATCCGATTATTGAAGGGTTTGCGATAAGAAGAGATGCCGGCCGCGTGCCACCTTCGATCACTTTCTTCTCTATAATCTGTACCATGGTTCTTCTGTCTTTGGGGTTGATTGTTTTCACAGTGTGACTGTTTGTTGTGAAAATATCGCAATTACATGTCGAAGAACATCTTCATTTTACTCAGTCATATCACCATCTTTTTTGTGTGGTTACGGGAAAAATAATGAACTTACTTTGGTGTCTGTGTTTTGCATATGTACTATGCATGTCCTTCATTGTACTCTGCTGTTACCATGTATGTTCTCTTAGACTGTAATTGGAGAGTGTGTTACATTAGCTTGTGACATAATTGTTTAGTGTACTAGATGAGATACCTACGATGGGGCCCTGTGTCTTTATTTTAACGTCTATGATCTTCTAATTCTGAAGAATTTCTAGGTAAGTGTCACGCTCACACTGATGGGCACGGAGATTATATGTGAAATTAGGGCTCAATTAAAATTTTCGTTGTTAAATCACATAACGTGGCCCCAATCATGGTTCGAAGTTCAGAGTGAGGTATAAATAATATCTTGGTTAACCAAAATACATGCGGAAGCATCATGTAGATACAAATGGTAAAATTAGCAATTCAAAGGTGTATGGTCTGTTTGGGGGCTTTACTAGTGGAGTTGAGTGGAATAAAGTTTATTTTAAGAAAATAATAAACTATAAGTGTTTTATGATGATATTTTATTTTTAGTTGTTTGTGATTGAATCTTTTGACTTTGTTTATTGGAAAATGGAGTTTTTTTATCTTTTAGTAGAGAAGTGAGATTAACTTTTGACTTTTTTTGAAAAAATATGGTGAGAAATTTAAATTACAATATTTTCGTGGAAATTCTTTTATAAAAACTTAAACTTTACCTTGGTTGATTGTACTAAGTAAAGCCCCCAAACAGGCTGGAGACCCCCCTTCACTTGACTTGTCCACTTTTATGCCCCACGTAGGTTTAGGACGATTTGGACTCATCAAGATCACACTATACAAATGGACATAGGAGTATAGGACACCTCTCAGTGTCCATCTCAACACCCATCATCGATCTCCTGTATTATTGTTTTGAACCCCAGAAGATGAAGAGATGGAGACAAAGCAGATACCCCCTCTCCACACGCTCCAAGTCGAATGCACACTTGGGACCATAAACAGAGCTCATATCTTCATGCACTCTTTCATGCTTCTGGCCCTACTCTACTACAGAATTTCATGGCTCTTCTTCTTCTTCCTCACCTCCCACTCTCACTCGTGGAGTTTCACGCTCACATGGTTTCTTCTACTCACTTCTGAGCTCACCCTCTCCTTCATTTGGCTACTGGCAGCCGCATACCGATGGCGTCCCGTCTCTTGGACCGCCTTCCCTGAGCTGTTGTCCGATGACCGTCGGCTTCCAAGGATCGACGTGTTCATCTGCACCGCTGATCCTGTAAAGGAGCCTCCGTTGGACGTGATGAACACAGTGGTGTCGGCGATGGCGCTGGATTATCCGGCAGAGAAGTTGTGGGTGTATCTGTCGGATGATGGCCGCGCCGACATCACACTCTATGCTATGAGGAAGGCGTTTTCTTTTGCCATGGTGTGGCTGCCCTTCCGTAGGAAGTATGGGGTTCGAACCAGGTGCCCAAATGCTTATTTCTCCATGAAGAACGACGAGGACGATGGTCTGATAATGAGGGGTGAGTTCTGGAGCGAGAGGTTGAAGATGAAGGTTCTTCTCTGTCTTGTTTGTTTCATGTGCATGTTTGTTTGTTTGGCTGAATCTGGTACTGTTTTGGAGGTGTGTATCCCACTCGAGTCACTACACTCCACTGAGGTGAAACCGTGCAAGTCATCTCAAAAGTGAAAAACCTCCTTTTTATCTAATGAGTGGGATGAGTGGGTAACCCCACATAGGGCCCACCTAGTGATAATTTAAACTTTTTCAAAATAAATGTCATCCCACCAATGATATATCTTCAAGGTCTATTTTAATAGGAGTTAATCTCATTTTAAGATTGAGCACATGATTATGATGAGACTGATTTTTATTGAAATCAAATTCGAGGGGTGCTAGGGAGGGGTTGACATTTATTTTTTCAACAGTTCGAATTATCAATATGTGGACTCTGGTTGGAGTTCTACATGTCTCACTCACACAAGAAAGAAACATGTGGGAGAAACTCAATTACGGTTAAGGATGTTCACATCCAGGTTAGATTGAGCCATATCCAAGCCCGACCTGGCTTTTGAAACAGAGGCTTGTATCTGGCTCAAGCCTTACACAAGCGGTAAATGTGAAGCTCAATCCTGCCCATTTAGTGAATCGGGCATGGCACAAACGGGCTTTTCATGAGTCGTATGAGCTTTCTAGTGATTGATTGGACAAACTATCTCTAATTATAAGCACTCCTTTTTCTCGAATATATACTCTGAACTTGTTTAATATTAGGACCGGTCTTGGATTAGGTGTTAGAGATCCCAAAGCTCAACCAATCTCGGCCTGAAAATAGAGTGCTCGTAATTTAGTAATTTGTCAAAGAAATTATGAGAAAGTTAGTAAAAATGATAGATAAAAAAAAAAAAGTCTGCGTGGGCCTTACCCGATTGGCTAACGTTTATGGGCCATGTTGGGCTTGGGTCGGAGACCAGGTTGTGTTTCTTAAGTCAAGTTGTGCGGAGCTGATGAACTCCCGTACCCTTCATTGATTTCAGTTATTTGGCCAATTTTCCTTTTCATCCACCTTGCAAAGAGATTGCTGTCCAAGATAGTATGTGGAGCCCATCTATCCATCAATTGGGATTTTAACCATATACCCCCTCCCCAACTACCTCCACCCTTACAAATGTTGCCATATTCCATTGATTTACACTGATCTAAATGGACTAGACCATCGGATCAGGGGTCAAATCTTTATATATATATATATATATATATATGAAGTCAATAAATTTGCGTGCCACGGATTAAGGGTTTGAGGGCATGGGATTAATTTAAGAGTTACACACATGGGTCTTTCCATACCCCCTTGTCCTATTATACGTGAGCCCCAATAACCTACCTCAGGGCTCAAACGGTAACTTTAAATGGCCTTATTGTGAATAGGCCTCTGTTTGTTTTCTTGTCGGTGTCCGAGTTTTTTTTGTGTGTTGTAGCACATATGTTGGCTTCTTGTTTTTGAATGAAATCTCCCTTTATTATACCAAATATATATATATATGGGGAATGTTCGATCATGTGCATCTATCCCTCACCATAGGGTGAGGGGCACTTTTCCTTTTTGCACATGAAAACAAGGAAGTGTACCTCACCCTATGCACTTGAAAATTCACTTTTGTACTTGAAAATCTCCATTTATGGAAGTGTCCCTCACCCTACGGTGAGGGATAGATGCACATGAACATTCCCCTATATATATATATCCCGGTTATTGAGTTTCTCTGCATAGGAAGGGCTCCGGTTGTTGTCCCCTAAGGATGTAGACTTTTCTCTATCATTCAGAGTTGATGTCGTACAACAAAGTGGGGAAGACTGGGGCATATATGGGATCTGGGCCAAGCTTTGTCCATCCGACCCATATCCACTATAAAAAAGTATTAATTGATACATAAATTTACAAAATTATATATATAAAGACCACCCTTCTGAATCTCTGAACCCTCTTATAGTCTCCACTTGGATGCATATCAATCATAAAGGGCTAGAATGATGGAAAGGTCCCTTTGTCGATATGATTTTCATCAGATCATCACAATCATTGATTTAAGAGCTTAAAGTTTACCTGCAGTATCTTAAATTACATTTTCTTACTAAATTCAATTCAATGCTGAATACAATTTAAATTAATGCCCAAATTCGGGTGACCGCCAATTCAAAGAGGATTAGTGAATGTGACAGGGTTAGATTGAACAAGACGAGTCTGGAAACCCACATATTTGTAGAACAGTTGTTTCTTTTGGCCTCTTTGGAGAGAATTTTTCGTTGTATAAATAATTGTTGTACTAGCAAAGCATGCCCGTGCTAAGCCCGGGCCCAGATAAAAATACGTCCAATTTGTGACTATTTTATGAGATATTAATTAATGAGAAAGTAAATATAAAAACAAACAACTATACCATTTATTACAGTTCGAAGCATGGCCCAGCCCGACATTTATACAAATTAAATATTACTTTTTATATAAATGAGTATGAAACTTCAAGTCTTATGTAAATTAACATCAATGTTTATATATTTATTTTAGTAATTTCAACTTTATTTCAAGTTGAAAACCCTAAAAGCTCATAAAGTCTATTTTAATTTATATAGGCAAATTTAAAAATAAAAGATTAGGATGGGCACGTCGACCAGTTCGTGGGTGGCACTGCTTGGCCTAATTGTGGTATGGTATGGCACAACTGGGCCAATCTGAAAGTGGGTCATGCTTCTTTGATAAAAGTTCAATTCTTTTCTTTATTTGAGAATCACTGTAGGTTTTTATATATTCTTGTAAGAATCCATTTTTTTTTTTCTTAAAAAATAACTTTGAAACATATTGCTTTCCGCGGAATTGACCAAAATCCCATTTGGACGTCGGGTGCCAATTCATATGATAATTTAGGACTTGAGTAGTTTGGATTTCACAGGTATACATCACGGATGAATAAAAAAGGTAGAAATAAAATGTCTTCGATCAAGATTTGACATTTATTTCTTTTCGAATCATGAACTTGGATGCCTTGCAAAGTTGCAATATGACTTGCTATGAAATTGTATGTTTATTACATATCACTCGACACATAATCTTTTAATTACTATATGCAACTTTCTTAATCAATTGCAAGGCAATTCAAAAGATAAGATAAATACTATGAATTCTATTTAAATGAATCTCTTTATAAGAGAGATCCTAACGGATAAGATATATCTTTACTTTTTAGAAAGAAGATAAAATAAAGTCAATATTAAAATCGAAATCAAACAATCAATTGCAAAATTGCATGTGGCCCCGTCTTTAGGAATTAGAATATGAGGCCCACTTTTAAAAAGTTTATTGCATGTGGAGCACTTATGTATAAATCACTATTAAGGATCTACATTTAAACTCACAAACATTAAGGATTTTCTAACCATAATAGATATATTAAAATTCTAAATCCATCTGAAGAAGACTCATTTTAACTTAGTTGAATAGAGTAATTGAGCAAGGTGAATTTTTTTATCTGGACTCTTTAATCACCTATCCATAATAGATATTTATTAAAATTTGAATTCATATAAAGAATATTAACAAAAGTGGGCTCTGAATTGATTGATAGAGCTTATCTTTTGAAATTGATTTGAGATCCAATTTCTCAAATTAATTTAAGATTAGAGTCTAATTTTGTAATCGATTCGCAAATTGGACTCCAATTTCGAAATCGATGCCTTCATCTATAATATATATTAATGGAGTGAAACTGTACCCATTTTAACTAAATCAATACATCTAGGATGATAAGTATTGAAGGTTGAAGACCAGGTGATAACAATGGGATAGAAATTGGAAAGCTGACCTTTTGGTAATTTTACCTGTTAAGTAAAGTCGAGCCAAGTAAAGTTAAGCATAAAATCAAAAGCACTTTAATTCAAAACTCCCTAAAAAAAGTAAAAAAAGAACGACCTTTATTCATTAAAAGAAAAAAAAACTCCATTTCCCATACAAAAAGCTAGTCAAAAATATTCTATCACAAACAAATAAAAACAAAATACCATTATAACTCACTTATATTTTATTTCCTCTTTTTATTTCACTTCACTCCACTTTATTTTAAAAGTAAAATGCCAAACGGGCCTGCCAAATGCCAAATGCCAAATGCCAAATGGAAAATGCCAAAAGTACTATAAGGTTACCATTCAAAAAATAAAAATAAAAACAACAGATAGTAGTAATATATGAGGTTGAAGACCATGTGATAGTGAGATAGAAATATTCTAAGGTTCACAGGTGAAGGTTGGCTGTCATCATGTCATGAGATTCAGTAGTCGATATTGGTGGCCACTAGGTTTTTTTTTTTTTTTTTTTTTTTTTTTAACATCAACCACCTCTATTAATGTAGAATTATGTGTCAACAATCTGTGATTGCAATCAAAGGTTATCCTTTTATAGTTAACGAAGACGAAATCTGATGTACTTTACCATAGAAGGATTAAAGCTTTTCTAGATCTAATCTAAGATTCAAATAAGGACATTAATGTGAATTAAATTGACACTAGATTAAATCGAGTTTTCGTGTGAATGACTCGAATATATTCCAAATAAGTCTACTTCTATGGAAAATTTTATTCTTTTAAGAGAACAAAGTGACTTTCGTTAAATGAAGAAAAACTAACCAATGAAAAAGGTCAAAGTGGTTGACTTAGATTTTTAGAATATAGGTCGTTATTTGGAAAATAGAAACCCAAGCAGTTAATTGTAATTGTCAAATAATGCAATTGGTTTTTGTAAATTTCCTAAAAGGAGCAATATGATTTAAAACTCTTGAAATTCAATACTAAATGAGAAAGGCATTAATTAGGGTCATTTTGTTTGCACTAAAGTACATAAGAATTGAAGATACAAAGACTTATGGCATAAGTGGTTAAAAATGAAGATTAAAAAAAAAAAATTCAAAAATGTGTATCAGATCGTCTTTCCTTTATAAAAATGGAATAAAAAGAAAAGTAGGAAATGAATAACCAATAACACTCAATTAGCAATTGTGCAATAGCCTGTCACGGGCATTGAACTTTAAGAGGAAATAGACTAATAAATCCAAACTTGCTTACCCTTGAAAATCAAAGTAGAAGTCTTAAACAAAAAATAATGACTATGATTAAAAAATGGAAATCATTTGCGAAGAAGCCCTCCAAATGGTTCACGTATTAGTAAAAAGTTCCTACATTGCGACGAGATGTCCACATTCGGCAGACACAATGTCTTTTTCTTTGTGATCTTGTTTGTGTTTGGTTTATATTTTTATTTTTCCCAAGCTTGTTTTATCTTTCTTTTTTATTGCATTTACATGACATCTGGTGATAGAGACAATCTATTATTTTAATCATATGAATGTTTATATTATAAAATTTGTGGTTGTCACATATGCTTGGATGGGGGGAACCCTGCAGGTACAAAGTCCGGAACTCCTAATGAGAACTGTTGTTGCTTACATAGTTATTATTAAAAAATATAGATTCCGAAAAAAAAAAAAATTAAAAATATAATATTTTATAGAAACATATATAGATTTCTGTTTATGACATTTTTCTTTTTGAAATTGAAACAAATTAGAAGTCTCAGTACTACAGTAATAGAATACACTCATGGAGAACAAGTTAGCAAAATTCTTGATCCTCAACCTTAAATCGTAGATCATGTAATTCCCGCCAGTTGTGAGTGATCCACGTTCTTCATGACACAGCAGTAACTAGCATAGAATATGTGGGAATTGGATCCTGTGAAATTATAAGCTCATGAGGTATTTAAAATCCAGCCCTTTATAATAGTGGGCCGGGCCGATTTATGATACCTAAGGAGTCATTTGTGACATGAAAATGAGATTTACATGTATAAAATTTATCGTGAAGAACCGTATAAAATGAAAATCTCTTTATTTCTGTATTTATCTTTCGTCTCTTTTAATGAAATTTTTTGTTACCGTCTCAAAATATATATATATATATATATATAAAATTTGTGTGAAATTTACACATGAAACAAAATGTCATGTTTGTTTGGAATCACCATTTTGATATGGCTAAATATCGAATGCTTTGAATTATATATGTAAAATCTTTGTACGTCTCAATATTTCTAGAAAATAAAAATGGGTGAGAAGGTGTTTGCTACTGCAGCCTGCCACATGCATCTCTTGTACTGGTCTCTTTTTGAAGTATGAAGATTTTCATCTAAAAATAATCTTATTTACCCACCAATATTTTCAGCTACATGTGTGTAACATTTAAATATGTAAATGAGTGCAAACAAATATTGACCCTTAAGTCTTTCATCAACATGCTTTATGATATCCATAATCAAGATTATGTTTTATCTTTAGGCTATGTATGCAAAATTAGTGCATTGGTTTATTGTCCAGGATATTCATTTGGGTGGTGCGGTATATGAACAAGTGAAAAAGCTAAATAATAAAACTAAATTTTGAAGAGTACACGGAGGTCCGCCACAGTCCAAAAAAAAAAAAAAAAGATATATATATATATATATATATATATATTATTTCCCTTATGATGGTTTAGACGTCCCCTGTAACAAGAAGAAGAGGAAGAGGAAGAGGAAGAGATGGAGAATAGGGAGACCCTACCTCTCCACACGCTCCAAGTCAACAAGGCAATTGTGACCAGGAACAGAGCCCACATATTTGTGCATTCTCTCCTGGTCATGGCCTTGCTCTACTACAGAGCTTCATGTCTCTTCTTCTTCATCACCTCCCACTCTCACCCTTGGACTTTCACACCAGCAATATGGCTTCTTCTACTCACTTCTGAGCTCACCCTCTCCTTCATTTGGCTGCTGGGCTCCGCCTACCGATGGAAGCCCGTCTCTCGGGCGGCTTTCCCCGAGCGGCTCTCCAATGATGACTGTCGGCTTCCAGAGATCGACGTGTTCATCTGCACCGCTGATCCTGCGAAGGAGCCTCCATTGGACGTGATGAACACAGTGGTGTCAGCGATGGCGCTGGATTATCCGGCAGAGAAGCTGTGGGTGTATCTGTCGGATGATGGCGGCGCCGACAACACACTCTATGCTATGAGGAGGGCCTTTTCTTTTGCCATGGTGTGGCTTCCCTTCTGTAGGAAGTATGGGGTTCAAACCAGGTGCCCAAATGCTTATTTCTCCATGGATAACAAAGGGGGTGATGGTCAGATAAGGAGTGCTGAGTTCTATTTTGAAAGGGAGAAGATGAAGGTACCATGATGTCTAGTTTTGTGAGCTTGTATCTTTATTTTGCTACGGGCCATGAGATGTGGACCCCTGTCTTTTAGTGGGGTGGTTTTATTTAGCAACTCCAACGTAGAGCGGGCAAAATTGGAGAAAAAAAGTTTCTCACGAGAGGTAAAAAAAATTTACTTCAGCTAATTGCCCATAGCTCTAAGGTTGATCCGCGTTTTCGGAGTGAGATCGAGAGGGTTGATAGGAGGTTCGGAGCTCTAAGGTCCAGCTCTATTATGTGCATGGATTGCTAAGTAGTACTCACCCGAATTTGAAATTTATCTAAACTTTACTTACTGTATGTTGGGTTGAATTTATAACAAAAATATATATTAATAGTTTTACAGTGATATGATTGGGGTGAGTCCTAGTCAGTCCTACCGGGCTTTTACATATCTTGAGTGAAAATTAACCTGTTATGACCAAAACTATTCATGACTTTTTTATTTTGAATGTCTTAAAAGAAATACTAGCAACAACGCCCCGTGCTTAGCCCGGGGTAAAAAGTAAGATATTATATTTTGAATTTATGAGATATCAAAATTAATTATAAACATATAAGCATATATTCATGCATAATTATATAAAAACAGTAAACACATCTTCAATCTTTGAAAAGCAAAAGCACCACCATAGCGTTTTTTTTATTTTTTATTTCTATGGTTTTAGTTTTTCCACAAAAAATTTAAAGTTCAACCACTCGTTCTCTATTATTGTCTGAAAGTAAAGCACTACATTAATGAACTTCTGTGTTTTCAAATCCTCATTCAACACTAAACAATAGAACACATTTTTTTATGAGAATGAATTGCTCTTCCAATTTCTTCTCAGACTCAAATGAATAGAAGAAATAAATTAAACAAAGAAGCAAAGTCCAATTAAGTAAAGGTGCATCAACTGAACCATAAGCGTCAAAGAAGAATGTTGATGGCATCAAACAAATGCTTTCCAGTGGTAAAAAGAAACGCTGACAGATAATGATTAAAATAAAAAATAAAAACATGTTGGAATGCAAACATATCATGCTTTCCAGTAAATAAAGCTGACAGATTGTAAAAAGAAACGTAGATAATTACCATTCTATACACTTCTGCCATTGAAACATGGGGTATAGATTATCGGTTCCTAATTCTGTTCAGTGGTAGAAATTAAAAATAAAAATAAAAACAAAAACTTAGCTAATAATGTCTTAATGATGCACAATCTAAATGATTCATATAGAAACAAATTGTGACCATGTCTAATGCAAAAAAGAAGGAAGACAATTCTTGTCCAAAACAATGATTGACATTAAATTTTGTTTCATTCACAATGTCAGGGAGTCTGATGTTGAGTCCGGATCACCTATCGCATTTATTATACCTTCATCGTGAGTGGACCAATAATACTCCGCCACGTCATCTAAAAATTTAGGTGATTTTGAAATTTAAAAAGTTTAAATCAAATGAAAGAGAATCGCCTAAATTTTTGGATGACGTGGCGGAGTATTATTGGTTCACTCACGGTAAAGGTATAACAAATACGATAGGTGATCCGGACTCGTCTGATGTTGCAAACACTTAGTTAGGTTTGACATTTTCTAATCTACAGGTGGCTTTTTAATGTAGAGTCTTAGGATGATGAATCAAAATCACTCTTTTTATTATGGTACGTAGTTGAATATCATGCAGTACCACGTCCAAGGGCAAGTTTATCTCACAAAACCACACATAATATTATGTGATACCTGCACCTAATACTTCCAAACAACTTATCTCCCCTTCAACTTTAGTCCCTCTCTCTGATAATATCCCTCTAATTCTACCAAAAATAATTAAGGATTAGTAAAGTCTAACATTTTCTAATCTACAGCTGGCTTTTTAATGTAGAGTCTTAGGATGATGAATCAAAACCACTCTTCTTATTATGGTAGTTGAATATCATGCAGTACTACGTCTAAGGACAAGTTTATCTCACAAAACCACACCTAATATTATGTGATACCTGCACCTAATCCTTCCAAACAACTTATCTCCCCTTTAACTTTAGTCCCTCTCTCTAATAATACCCCTCTAATACTACCGAAAATAATTAAGGATTCCTTTCTTAGATGGCAATCCTAGTCAGGGCACACTTTTTAGTCCAATAACCCATCATCAATAGGCCTTACTAAATTGGTTTCTCATACAACTTAGAGTCCTTTCTAAATTTTAATTGGCTCATACCCAGGCCCCTACCTGACCATTTTTCATCTTAGGATTCAACGTGGTAACACTTAGGCCTTGTTTGGATGGTCTTATTTTTTTTACGTCTTAATCTGTCTGAACAAGATCTGCGAGTTTAAGATCTTATTAGAGCTGCGAGTTTAAGATCTTATTAGCTGTTCTGTAATAAGATCGTATGGCATCACCTGAACGCTATGAGATCTGAATTGAATAAGACTGTTTGGTATTGCATCTTATCCAATACAAAGATCGTTTCATAAACCTATTAGTAGACTCCACAAACCTATTAACCAAACCAAACATGGAATCCAATGCTAAATCTCTTCAAACCAATAGAGTTTGGACAAACCCAAAAATTACAACGAATTAATAAATCAAACTTCAATAAAATCCGAATATCCAATCTTCCATACCAAACGAAAAAAAAAAAAAAAAAACCCAAGAAAAGAGAGGGGATGAGAAGGGAAGGAAGATGAAGAAAAAGTTTACCTTTGACTTTGGATCCAAGACAAGAAGAAGGAATTACGGAAATTTTAAAATTATTTTAAAGTCTTGAAGTGTCTTATCGCTTAAGATGTTGGGGTCTTAATTCCAGGAGCTGGATTTCAAGCTCCTAGAATTAAGATAAATCACGTCTTAAATAACAAGTCATCTTAGCGCTTAAGACATGTTGGTATTGCGTACCAAACAATCTTATTTAGTTTTTTTGTCTTAACGCTTAAGACATAAGACATTAAGACCCAAACTTAAGACGATCCAAACATTACCTTAGTGCATTTAAGTGTGGCGTGCACTTGTGTAAAGGCAATGCAATGCAAGAAGAAAGGGAGGAACTCTTACTCATGAGTGACGAAATAGAGGTGCTGGCGAGCTCTGCGTGCGGTGAGATGGAGCGGCGCTGGTTCCGGAGTTTAACTGTGGTGGATAATCAATTTATGTTTTTTTTTTTTTTTTTTTTTTTTTTTTTTTTTTTTTTTTTTTTTTATGCTCTGCACCCATGTTTTAACTCTTCAGTCATCACCACAAAGACACATGACTGAGACCTCAAACCACTTCTAAATTCGACTCATCTAAACAAAACCCAAGTGCTCATAGGGCCACAACAACACTGCCATGTCCTTATCCTCAATTGAACCCAGTCCAACATGCTAATCAGGCCAACACAGTTCAAGCTAAATCAGTTCCTATAGATTTTCCCTTTCAGGCCAACATAGTCCAGTACCCATCCTCACTCTTCATCATCTGAGGATTAAAACATTATTTCAACCCATTTAAACTGACCAACCAACACCCAGCATACACAAATCTCACTCAGAACACATTCAACTCAGTTACTCAAATCACAGATCAGGCACCAATAGCTTGCAGAGCCCATCAGACCAGCCCAAAACTCACAAAGCCAATCAACTAATCCCAACTTAACCCAGCCTGTTGCATTGCTCGTCTCTGTTTTCTCATTCTCTTCACCATTACAAAACAAGACTCACTCCTCTCAGAACTCACCCAAATAGAACAGTACCCCCCCCTCCATACCCACCTGAACAGACCATCTCTCAGGACTTATGCCAAGTCGCAGCCCGAGTCACTATTTCCATCTCTTCCATCACCTTGCACCATTGAACCGAGACCCACATCACCACTTTTACCATCTCATCCTCTCATTTACTTGGGATCAAACCAGGACCTAAACCCACTTTAGTCCACTCGACCCAACCACCAGACCTAAACCCACTGCACTTACACACACACACCCTTTGTTTCTATCATAACCATAAACGCTACATAGATACGTCGCACTTGCCAATAGCCATTCAACCCAGTGGAGAAGGAAGGGGAAGAGAGAAAAGGAGAGAAGAGAAGAAAGGGAAAGAAAGAAGGAAGAAAAAGAGAAAGAAAGTGGCTCGGTTGTGCAGGTGGTTAGGGGCGCAGGGAAGAAGAAGGGCAATGCAGGTGGGTGAAGTGGAGTGGGAGGTGAGGCAGTAGTGGGTGTGGGCAAGTGAAGGTGGTTCGGTTGCAGGGGCAATGGCAGCAGTGGTGCAGCGGAGTGGGTATGTGCAGGTGCAGCAAGGAGATGGAGAAGGGAAAGGAGAAGATGGGGAAGAAGAGGAAGAGAAGAAAGAAAAAAAAAAAAAGAGGAGAGGTGCAGTGGGTGCAGATCCGCAGGAGAGAGGAGAGCGAGGAAAGACAGAGGAAGAAGAGAGTGAGAGGAACAGTGGAGAAGGAAAGGAACGGGGAGACCTCTGGGCGGAGGGAGACAGGGAGCGGAGGAAGAAGAAGGTGCAGGGTGGAACAGAGGAGGAAGCAGGGGAGAGGGAACGGAGAGATAAAGAGCGAGAGAGATGGGTGCGTCAGTGTCGCGCAGAGAGGGAAGGGGTGTACCTACGGAGGTGGAAGAAGGTGCTGCGTGTGGGCTGGGGCTGCTTGCTGCGTGCGTCAGGCGTGCTGCCGATAAGTCGATGATGCTGGATGGTGAGGTTGAGATGAAGGAGATGAAGATCTGCAGGGAAGAGAGACGTCCAGAGCCTTCTTTCTATGATGGAGGTGACAATGGTGTGTTGAAACGTCCAGAGTTTCTTATGTGAGGACTTTTACACGCGTGAGGGTGTGCTGAAAGCAGATCTTCGCTGCAATGTGCTGGATGGGCTGGAGGGAAGAGTTTCCCGAATCTGGGAATCTCATTCCCAGATCTCAGTGATTTCTACTCTCACCCTCCCACTTTTTCTCTGTTTTTTTTCTTGGGTAATTTTTTGAGAGAAGAGAATTTTCAGGGGTGAGGTGGCATCCCCATGGCCCGCCATCCCCTTTGCTTTAATATATATATATATATATATATATATATATATATATAGTAATGTAATGTCTTAAAGTCACATAAAAAACCTAAACTTAAATTTAGAAAAAAGTGAAAACCTAAATTTAAGTAAGTTTGTGAGAAGTGTTGATAGGATTCTCGGGGTAAAAACAACCTTACGGAGAACCATTCATTTACGAGCCCTACCGTTTAACAGTTGAGAAAATTTGTTGTAATAACAAAATCATTGACATTTGAGTCTCTTAAATAAACGGTCATGATTAATAGACTGTGGTCATGTGCTCCCATGTCCGGCTCGCCCCTACTTTAAAAGAGGTCTTTTAGTCTCACTAACCTCACTGAGTTTTCTATTAATAAATAACAATAAGTAATAAATAAAAAAAATCACTGAGTTA
>QPKB01000005.1:49566579-49776717 GCA_003546025.1 Camphora micrantha | reverse complement strand
CTTTGTTGATATGATTTTGTTCAGATCATCACAATCATTGATTTAGGAGCTTAAAGTCTACCGGCATCTTAAATTACATTTTCTTACAAAGTTCAATTCAATGCTGAATACAATTTAAATTAATGCGCCCAAATTAGGATAAGCGCCAATTCAAAGAGGATTAGTGACTGTGATAGGGTTAGATTGAACAAGACGAGTCCAGAATCCCACGTATTTGTAGAACAGTTGTTTCTTTTGGCCTCTTAGGAGAGAGTTCTTGGTTGTATAAATAATTGTTGTATGGAGTAAAACTGTTCCCACTTTACCTAAATCAATATATCTAGGATGATAAGTACGAAGGTTGAAGACCAGGTGATCACAAAGGATCGAAATTGGAAAGCTGACCCTTTTTGTATAATTTTACGTGTCAAGTAAAGTCGAGTTAATTAAAGTTAAGTATCAAATCAAAACCACTTTAATTCAAAACTCCTTCCATTTTTTTTTAAAAAAGTCAAAAAGCAACGACCTTTATTCACTAAAAAACAAAAAAACTCTATTTCCTGATACAAAACGTAAAAAATATTCTATCCCAAATAACTAAAAATAAAATACCATCATAACTTACTTATATTTTATTTCCTCTTTTTATTTCACTTCACTCCACTTTATTTTAAAAGTAAAATGCCAAACGAGCCTGCCAAATGCCAAATGGCAAAAGTCCTATTAGGTTACCATTCAAAAAATAAAAATAAAAACAACAGATAGTAAATATATAAGGTTGAAGACCATGTGATAGTGAGGTAGAAATATTCTAAGTTTCACAGGCGAAGGTTGGCTGTCATGTGATTCAGTAGTAGATAATGATGGCCACTATGCTTTTTTTTTTTTTGGTTAACTTCACCACCTCTATTTATTTTAGAATCTGTGTCAACAATCGTGCTGCAATCAAGGTTATCTTTTTATAGTTAACGAAGACGAGATCTGAATGTTCTTTACCATAGAAGGATTAAAGCTTTCCTAGATCTAATCTAAGTTCAAATAAGGACATTAATGTGAATTAAATAATTGACATTAGATTAAATCGAGTTTTTCATGTTAATGACTCGGATATATTCCCAATAAGTTCTACTTCTATGGCAAAATTTCATTCTTTTAAGAGAACAAAGTGACTTTGGTTAAATGAGGAGAGAAACTAACTAATGAAAAAGGTCAATATAGGTCGTTATTTGGAAAATAGAAACCCAAGCAGTAATTGTAATTGTCATAATGCAAGTGGTTTTTGTAAATTTCCTAAAAGGACAATATTGATTAATTCCGAAATTCATACTAAATGAGAAATGCATTAATTAGCCTCAGTTTGTTTGACACTAATAACATAAGAATTGAAGACACCATGAGACTTTTATGCCATAAGTGGTTATTAAAAACGAAGATTACGAAGAGAAAATTTTAAATAAATGAGCATCAGATCGTCTTTCCGTTTATAAAAATTGGAATGAAAAAGGAAGGGTAGAAAATGATAACCAAGGAGACCCAATCAGCAATTGTGCAATAGCTAGTCACGGACATTGAACTTTTAGAGGTAATAGACTAATAAATCCAAACGTTCTTACCCTTGAAAATCAAAGTAGAAGTCTTAAACAAAAAATAAGGACTATGACTGAACAATGTGATGCAGTGCAAAAAGAATTAGACTTTATGGCAAAGTGGAACCGGCACAAACAAAAATAGGCAATTTCCGGATTTTTGGAGAAATTTTGGGAATGTCCGTTTTGAATAAAATCTTCAGTTAAATCTGAATGGAAAGTAGGCCTTCAAATAAGCGTTTTTTATGCGTTTTTTCCTTTTTTTGTGGTAATTCTTGTCTGAGTATATCTTAAATAAATTCATAATTGAATTCCGTTTGTTTGGGAACGATCCTGAAGATTAGGACTTTTCAATTTCTGTCATTATCTCAATTTAAGTATTTAAAGCTTTGTAAGCCTTTGTGGCCGGGGATGATTGGAAGAAAAAAAAAAGAATTATTTTTTCTTGAGCTTGGGACTCATTGTTTTCTCTTTTTGGGTATTCGCAAACGAATTAACAAGTTCGAGTTTCTTTGTGAGATTCTCCACCTTTCCTGTAATCTTCCGCTACGTCAGTTGGTATTAGAGCAGCAGGTTCGTTCCTTCACCATGCCGCCAAAGAGACGTCCAGAAGCCCGTGAAGCCCAACTAGAGGAGGTGAATAGACGTGATGAGATCGCACAACTTTAAAAGAGGTCTTTTAGTCTCACTAACCTCACTGAGTTTTCTATAAAAAAAAATAAGTAATAAAAAAAAATCACTGAGTTACATGAAATGAGGTGGGCCCCTTACCCAGGTTTGTGGCCCAGAAATTCTGCATTATATATCTGCGGCTAAGATAGTTTGATGATTTTGACCAATGTGATAAATCCATATGAACAAGTGATCCATTGTAAATTTATTTTATTAGAAAGATGATTTAATATTGTACACAATCAGACATGGAATAAGAGACCTTTTTGATTGAGAACTAATTTTCTCAATAAGAGATAGAACTCACTCGTGAGAGGATTAACCTCTATTCAGATTTATGATCAGACCCTTACAATCTCCTTCAGAACTAATTTTATACATTTACCTCTATAAAACATAGTTCATGTATGAAGCTTTCAAGATCAAGTAGAAAGAGCTGAAGAATGGGCCTTGATTGGAGATGAAAACTTGAGTAAGAAGGCTAAAGGCGGATCTGCTCACCTTAAATTGAGGTATGTGGTAGTCAAGCATGACAGATAGGTATATTGATGTTCGAACTTAATTAGATTGTTATAGGGATTGTTAGTGTTACTAATGGCCTGTTTTGAACTAAAATGGAAAATAAAATTTTTGGGATCCTTAGAAACAACAGAAAAAAATAACATTTACAATGGTAGTATTTAAGAGTTTTTATGTGTGAATTAATCTTAATCCTTATAGACAAAAAAGGAACGATATTAAATAGGGAGCTTCCTCAATTGACACTGCTTTCCCATTTGCAGTAATAAAAGAAAAAATATTTTTTCCTAAACTACTCTCCTCCCACAACCCACCCCCCCACCCGAAGTCTCTAGCAAGGAGGGGAGAACTGCTGAAGCCCCGCAGTGATAGCCCGGTCTAGTCTCGCGCCACCCACCCCCCCCCAAATCGCGCGAGGAGGGAGATTGGGCAGCAGCAGCAGGAGGGAGAGATATAGAGGAGGAGCAGAGGAGAAAAAACCGTCTTGACAGGGAAAGAAAAACGTCGGTGCCAATAGAAGCTCCCCTGTTAAATATTGCGTCAGAGTGTTTTGTAACTCAAAAAAACTTTTTGCCCATATCGTGATTTAAAACAATCTAAACAATTTAGTCATATCAGGACATGCTCCCTTTTTCTTAAAGTAAAGACACCCTGCAACTTCCCATTTTCTTACTTAGATTGACGAAGAAGGAATCTTTTTTTAAATTCATGTTATCTATGTAACCCTCTGGTTGCCTTTAGCTACTAACTCTCCGAACCAACCATAATGATAAGGGAAAATTATTATACCAACTTAGAAATAAAGTACCTTCCTAAATAGGCAAAACAGTACCTTAGTTGATGGGTAATTATTCTTCACGTTCTCATTCAATTACAGTTGCTATTTCCACTATCTCTACCACATGCTAGCATTTCTGCCATGGGAGGAAAGTTACCTACAAATTAACTGTACGTGTGTGTAGGTTGATGTATACAAGTGTGTTATACAGGTGAGAGGAAGTTTCCATTATGTTGATCCTGGGAGGGTAGAAACAACTTAAAAAAAAAAAAAAAAAAACAAAAAGCAACTGTATGCTTAAATGACTTAAAAGAAAAATAAGTTCCTTCCCTATCAAATATGAGATAATACTAACAAGTAATAAGAGGAATTCTTCCTTTTGGGTGGGGTGGGGGCGCACAATGTAGGAAAAAAACTCTTGGAAGGGCCACATTTAAAAAATGCATCTAATTTTCAAAATATATAGTAGCTTTTTTAAAAGATTTTGGGGGTGGGACAGGACTACATAAAATCTATATATATGGATAATATTCAGGTGGGAACTGTTCTCACATATTATGTGAGAATATTTTTATGGGGCCCACTTGTGGGCCCCATTTGGGGATGAGACCAAGGGTGATGGAAAGATCTATGTAAGACCACCCTAAGTATAAAGTTTGACCACAAACCCATGCACCTTAACCCTTCATCAATGACCTACAAGTATAAGGGCTTCATATTTAAAAAAAAAAAAAAAATCAATCATCGATCCAACTGTTCAGTCCATTCCGATGTGTGTCAATCCTTGGGATTAATGACTATCTGGGGGTTCTCTATTGGTTGCTACGTTTGGAAGGATTGCTAGTTGGACCCTACAAAAAATTCTCATATAACAGGTGAGAACTAGTTCTCACTTGAATATTTCATATATATATATATATATAGTTTTCTATAACCTAAAGGAGCTTTATGAAAATTTGGGGGGCATAGCTGCCAGTAGCCCCGCTGGTTCCACCAGAGTTGCAGGGTGCCTTACTCATAAAAAAACGAAAGAAACTGGTCGTGATATCAAGACATGATTCTCATGATATCAAGATCGTATGGCAATTTTATGCAATGGAAAATATAAGAGGATGAGCTCCAAATTTTCCATTTTAACTTATTCCTATTAATCACGGGTGATCATCATCATAATATAGTACTTTCATATAATATGAGTCCTAATACAATTATTTATTACCTGATTACCAATCCAATACTTTAATTTCTTCCACATTTGCATCAATTGTTTATGCTGGGGGTCTAACACATAATTACAAAGACCTCATGTTATGATTTAATTAATCGTATTGTGTGGTAGTTAAGGTCGTAGGTGAGAAGGAATTGGACATTGGATGAGAGGACATGCAAGATGCCCCATCTAGTCTACGTTCGCCGGAGAAGAGGCCCACCCATCCTCACAAACTGTCAAGCCGGCGCCCTCAATGTCCTCGTAGGCCTATTCTCTTATTCTAGCTCTCTGTCTGTTTGTGTTGTGTGTGTGTGTGTGTGTGTGTGTGTGTGTGTGAGAGAGAGAGAGAGAGAGAGAGAGAGAGAGAAGAGTTTGAAATAAAGAAGAAAATGGTGTTTTGTTGCAGCTTCGGGTGTCGAGTTTATTGAGCAACGGTTCATACATACTGGTCTTGGACTGTGATATGTATTCAAATGATCCTACCTCAGCCAAAGCAGCCATGTGCTTCCACCTTGATCCACACTGTCTACCTCCCTGGCTTTCGTTCAGTTTCCTCAGATGTTCCACAATATCAGCCCCGACGACATCTACTGCGGCCACTCAGAGAGGTTTTCAAGGTACATCCGATAATCACAAGAAAAACATGTGGCCCATCCCATTATCTATTATGGTTTGCAATGGTAGTATACTATTGCACTACTGCCCTTTCAGCCCATAGAGAACATTCACATGATTTCAACTGGGGCTTACAGTTGAATTGACCAAAAAATGCGACCGACTCCATTCAATCGCCTATCAACTTTATCCATGTCTTTCACTGGGACATGCTTCATGCAGTACATTAACCTTTCAATGGTTGGATTGCACTCTGATCTATTGTTATCAGGTTTGGTGGTATGGCTGTGAATGGCCTCAATGGCCCACTCTTGTCAGGAGCAGGCTTTTACATGAAGAGGGAGGCATTGTACGAACTGCACCAGGGTATTTCTGATGAATCTCATACTATCAGTATTTTAATTTCTTATCTTATTTAACAGAACCACATGAGTTTTCACCCAAGAACACTCCATAAAATAAGATAATATGCAGAATATGTGGATCAGCTGGTGGGGGCTCATGTCAGGGATGCATCAATTAATGGAAGAATGAGAGCAAATCAATTGTAACTTTCACTAAATTATATGTGCTTGTAAACTGACAGGTTGGATCTACCTAGGATCTCATTCAGCGTAGACAGTGGTTTGGGCCATATCGACGAGCTATTGAGAACGCTACACTCAGACTACAAGTGCAATATTGTTGAGAATGGACTCGAATCAAATGGGATACTACAAGAAGCCCACCTTTTGCATCTTGTAAACTATGAAAAAGGCACAAAATGGGGCAGCAGCAAGTCCTACAAAACCTTGCAAGTAAAGGGTTGTCGGTAAGAAAGCCAGATCAGGCTAGGCTTTCTATTACTTGTTCGACTTAATATTCTCTACCATTTTTTTTGGGACATTTTTATCATTTGTGTAAAAACAGTCACTAACCGATTCAGGCCTAGTGGTCTAACTGGCCGCCCTGTCATAAGCACTACTCCGCTGATACACATGGTCTGTTTTGGGAACTAATCCTAAATGGTTTTTTTTTGTTTTTCCTCCTCATAATCAGAGTTGGGTTCTTTCTGACTCATTGGGTAGGAACTATATGACTGGATTCCGCTTGCACTGCAAAGGAATGGAATTCTGTGTAATTACGATCCTCCGAGGCCACAGTTCCTAGGAAGTACCCCCAACATAATGAATGACTGCTTGGTCCAGTACAAAGGAGATGGACGTCGGGTTCGCTCCAAGTTAACCTTCTCTCGGTACGTCTGCCTCTCACCTATGGGATCATGTCCGGGCATTCCATCCTTCATACGATGTGTATCAGTATATGCGCGCAATCATGCCGCTTTATTCCATATTTGCTCTCTGTTATGCTACTGTTCACACAATTGGGCCTCTTGAATGGCATCTCCTTATATCTAAGGTAAAGAAAAACTATGTTTATGAGCGTTTTTTTCTTTCATTCTAGTGGTTTTAACTGACACTCTTTTGCAATAGTTTCTGTTCACTTGACTGACATGAGATTAAATGTATCAACCAACAAGGGTGCTAATGATCTTCATATTTCCCCAATACCTATAATGGACCCACCCCAAAAGTTCTGGATGGTCACTCATTTTGTACTTAATTGACAATTTGGTCCAGCTGGGCCATACCTGAATACACTTGTGCTCAACTGATATTTAATATAAAAATATAGAGTTGCGTCCATGTCCCAACTATACTAACTACAGGGTCTATGTCCACCATGGACCAGTCCCAAAGTCGGCCTCATTTACAATACCTACTAGTAAAATCCAGTATGATATGATTGTATGTCAGTAATTACAAAGTTAAATGGTTTTAATCTTGTTAACTCTCATATTATTTAACAAACAGGCGTTTCGGATCCATGGTTAGCCATCTTCCCAGCAGTCTTATATCAGGGTCAGGTCAACATTTATCGAAGTCCTTCACTCAGGTGGATCCTTTAGAACGTGGTGGAATGAACTAAGGATAGATGATCAAGTCAGTTTCATCCAACTTCTTTTGGATGTTGGAAATTGCTACAAAGTCTCATTGGTGTACAGTGAGTCGATTTCGTGTTGACAAGCAAAGTTACTGAGGAAGACCAAGTAGACCGATACGCAAAGGGGTTTTCGATTTCCAAGGTGCAGGTGTAAATACTTGTGCCAGTGGTAACCAGTTCAATGCTAACATGGTTGCATTGATTGGAGGTGTGGGGAGAGTGATTGTTGAAGGAAGTTACAGTGAGCTGATGGTACAGCTCTTTCTTACATTGTTAATTACGATTAGCAGTTATCCGATTATTGAAGGGTTTGCGATAAGAAGAGATGCCGGCCGCGTGCCACCTTCTGTCACTTTCTTCTCTATAATCTGTACCATGGTTCTTCTGTCTTTGGGGTTGATTGTTTCACAGTGTGACTGTTTGTTGTGAAAATATCGCAATTACATGTCGAAGAACATCTTCATTTTACTCAGGTCGATCACCATCTTTTTGTGTGGTTACGGGAAAAATAATGAACTTACTTTGGTGTCTGTGTTTTGCATATGTACTATGCATGTCCTTCATTGACTCTGCTGTTAACCATGTATGTTCTCTTAGACTGTAATTGAGAGTGTGTTACATTAGCTTGTGACATAATTGTTTAGTGTACTAGATGAGATACCTACGATGGGGCCCTGTGTCTTTATTTAACGCCTATGATCTTCTAATTCTGAAAGATTTCTAGGTAAGTGTCACGCTCACCACTGATGGGCACGGAGATTATATGTGAAATAGGGCTAAATAACTAATTCGTGTTAATCACATAACGTGGCCCAATCATGGTTCGAAGTTCAGAGTGAGGTATAAAATAAATCTGGTTAACCAAATACATCGGAAGCCCATCATGTAGTACAAATGGTAAAAATTAGCAATCAAAGGTGTATGGTCTGTTTGGGCGGCTTTACAAGTGGAGTTGAAGTGGATATAAGTTTATTTTAAGAAAATAATAAACTATAAGTTTATGATGATATTTTATTTTAGTTGTTTGTGATTGAATCTTTTTTACTTTGTTTATTGGAAAATGGAGTTTTTATCTTTTATAGAGAAGTGAGATTAACTTTTGACTTTTTTTGAAAAAATATGGGGAGAAATTTAAATTACAATATTTTCGTGGAAATTCTTTTATAAAAACTTAAAACTTTACCTTGGTGATTGTACTAAGTAAAGCCCCCAAAACAGGCTGGAGACCCCCCTTCACTGACTTGTCCACTTTTATGCCCCACGTAGGTTTAGGAACGATTTGGACTCATCAAGATCACACTATACAAATGGACATTAGGAGTATAGGACACCTCTCAGTGTCCATCTCAACACCCATCATCGATCTCCTGTATTATTGTTTTGAACCCCAGAAGATGAAGAGATGGAGACAAAGCAGATACCCCTCTCCACACGCTCCAAGTCGAATGCACACTTGGGACCATAAAACAGAGCTCATATCTTCATGCACTCTTTCATGCTTCTGGCCTACTCTACTACAAAAATTTCATGGCTCTTCTTCTTCTTCCTCACCTCCCACTCTCACTCGTGGAGTTTCACGCTCACATGGTTTCTTCTACTCACTTCTGAGCTCACCCTCTCCTTCATTTGGCTACTGGCAGCCGCATACCGATGGCGTCCCGTCTCTTGGACCGCCTTCCCTGAGCTGTTGTCCGATGACCGTCGGCTTCCAAGGATCGACGTGTTCATCTGCACCGCTGATCCTGTGAAGGAGCCTCCGTTGGACGTGATGAACACAGTGGTGTCGGCGATGGCGCTGGATTATCCGGCAGAGAAGCTGTGGGTGTATCTGTCGGATGATGGCCGCGCCGACATCACACTCTATGCTATGAGGAAGGCGTTTTCTTTTGCCATGGTGTGGCTGCCCTTTCGTAGGAAGTATGGGGTTCGAACCAGGTGCCCAAATGCTTATTTCTCCATGAAGAACGACGAGGACGATGGTCTGATAATGAGGGGTGAGTTCTGGAGCGAGAGGTTGAAGATGAAGGTTCTTCTCTGTCTTGTTTGTTTCATGTGCATGTTTGTTTGTTTGGCTGAATCTGGTACTGTTTTGGAGGTGTGTATCCCACTCGAGTCACTACACTCCACTGAGGTGAAACCGTGCAAGTCATCTCAAAAGTGAAAAACCTCCTTTTTATCTAATGAGTGGGATGAGTGGGTAACCCCACATAGGGCCCACCTAGTGATAATTTAAACTTTTTCAAAATAAATGTCATCCCACCAATGATATATCTTCAGGTCTATTTTAATAGGAGTTAATCTCATTTTAAGATTGAGCACATGATTATGATGAGACTGATTTTTATTGAAATCAAATTCGAGGGTGCTAGGGAGGGGTTGACATTTATTTTTTCAACAGTTCGAATTATCAATATGTGGACTCTGGTTGGAGTTCTACATGTCTCACTCACAAAAGAAAGAAACATGTGGGAGAAACTCAATTACGGTTAAGGATGTTCACATCCAGGTTAGATTGAGCCATATCCAAGCCCGACCTGGCTTTTGAAACAGAGGCTTGTATCTGGCTCAAGCCTTACACAAGCGGTAAATGTGAAGCTCAATCCTGCCCATTTAGTGAATCGGGCATGGCACAAACGGGCTTTTCATGAGTCGTATGACCTTTCTAGTGATTGATTGGACAAACTATCTCTAATTATAAGCACTCCTTTTTCTCGAATATATACTCTGAACTTGTTTAATATTAGGACCGGTCTTGGATTAAGGTGTTAGAGATCCCAAAGCTCAACCAATCTCGGCCTGAAAATAGAGTGCTCGTAATTTAGTAATTTGTCAAAAGAAATTATGAGAAAGTTAGTAAAAATGATAGATAAAAAAAAAAAAAGTCTGCGTGGGCCTTACCCGATTGGCTAACGTTTATGGGCCATGTTGGGCTTGGGTCGGAGACCAGGTTGTGTTTCTTAAGTCAAGTTGTGCGAGCTGATGAACTCCCGTACCCTTCATTGATTTCAGTTATTTGGCCAATTTTCCTTTTCATCCACCTTGCAAAGAGATTGCTGTCCAAGATAGTATGTGGAGCCCATCTATCCATCAATTGGGATTTTAACCATATACCCCTCCCCAAACTACCTCCACCCTTACAAATGTTGCCATATTCCATTGATTTACACTGATCTAAATGGACTAGACCATCGGATCAGGGGTCAAATCTTTATATATATATATATATGAAGTCAATAAATTTGCGTGCCACGGATTAAGGGTTTGAGGCATGGGATTAATTTAAGAGTTACACACATGGGTCTTTCCATACCCCTTGTCCTATTATACGTGAGCCCCAGTAACCTACCTCAGGGCTCAAACGGTAAACTTTAAATGGCCTTATTGTGAATAGGCCTCTGTTTGTTTTCTTGTCGGTGTCCGAGTTTTTTTTGTGTGTTGTAGCACATATGTTGGCTTCTTGTTTTTGAATGAAATCTCCCTTTATTATACAAAATATATATATATATGGGGAATGTTCGATCATGTGCATCTATCCCTCACCATAGGGTGAGGGGCACTTTTCCTTTTTGCACATGAAAACAAGGAAGTGTACCTCACCCTATGCACTTGAAAATTCACTTTTGTACTTGAAAATCTCCATTTATGGAAGTGTCCCTCACCTTACGGTGAGGGATAGATGCACATGAACATTCCCCTATATATATATATATATATCCCGGTTATTGAGTTTCTCTGCATAGGAAGGGCTCCGGTTGTTGTCTCCTAAGGATGTAGACTTTTCTCTATCATTCAGAGTTGATGTCGTACAACAAAGTGGGGAAGACTGGGGCATATATGGGATCTGGGCCAAGCTTTGTCCATCCGACCCATATCCACTATAAAAAAGTATTAATTGATACATAAATTTACAAAATTATATATATAAAGACCACCCTTCTGAATCTCTGAACCCTCTTATAGTCTCCACTTGGATGCATATCAATCATAAAGGGCTAGAATGATGGAAAGGTCCCTTTGTCGATATGATTTTCATCAGATCATCACAATCATTGATTTAAGAGCTTAAAGTTTACCTGCAGTATCTTAAATTACATTTTCTTACTAAATTCAATTCAATGCTGAATACAATTTAAATTAATGCCCAAATTCGGGTGAGCGCCAATTCAAAGAGGATTAGTGAATGTGACAGGGTTAGATTGAACAAGACGAGTCTGGAAACCCACATATTTGTAGAACAGTTGTTTCTTTTGGCCTCTTTGGAGAGAATTTTTCGTTGTATAAATAATTGTTGTACTAGCAAAGCATGCCCGTGCTAAGCCCGGGCCCAGATAAAAATACGTCCAATTTGTGGCTATTTTATGAGATATTAATTAATGAGAAAGTAAATATAAAAACAAACAACTATACCATTTATTACAGTTCGAAGCATGGCCCAGCCCGACATTTATACAAATTAAATATTACTTTTTATATAAATGAGTATGAAACTTCAAGTCTTATGTAAATTAACATCAATGTTTATATATTTTTTTTAGTAATTTCAACTTTATTTCAAGTTGAAAACCCTAAAAGCTCATAAAGTCTATTTTAATTTATATAGGCAAATTTAAAAATAAAAGATTAGGATGGGCACGTGGACCAGTTCGTGGGTGGCACTGCCTGGCCTAATTGTGGTATGGTATGGCACAACTGGGCCAATCTGAAAGTGGGTCATGCTTCTTTGATAAAAGTTCAATTCTTTTCTTTATTTGAGAATCACTGTAGGTTTTTTTATATATTCTTGTAAGAATCCATTTTTTTTTTCTTAAAAAATAACTTTGAAACATATTGCTTTCCGCGGAATTGACCAAAATCCCATTTGGACGTCGGGTGCCAATTCATATGATAATTTAGGACTTGAGTAGTTTGGATTTCACAGGTATACATCACGGATGAATAAAAAAGGTAGAAATAAAATGTCTTCGATCAAGATTTGACATTTATTTCTTTTCGAATCATGAACTTGGATGCCTTGCAAAGTTGCAATATGACTTGCTGTGAAATTGTATGTTTATTACATATCACTCGACACATAATCTTTTAATTACTATATGCAACTTTCTTAATCAATTGCAAGGCAATTCAAAAGATAAGATAAATACTATGAATTCTAATTAAATGAATCTCTTTATAAGAGAGATCCTAACGGATAAGATATATCTTTACTTTTTAGAAAGAAGATAAAATAAAGTCAATATCCAAATCGAAATCAAACAATCAATTGCAAAATTGCATGTGGCCCCGTCTTTAGGAATTAGAATATGAGGCCCACTTTTAAAAAGTTTATTGCATGTGGAGCACTTATGTATAAATCACTATTAAGGATCTACATTTAAACTCACAGACATTAAGGATTTTCTAACCATAATAGATATATTAAAATTCTAAAACCATCTGAAGAAGACTCATTTTAACTTAGTTGAATAGAGTAATTGAGCAAGGTGAATTTTTTTATCTGGACTCTTTAATCACCTATCCATAATAGATATATATTAAAATTTGAATTCATATAAAGAATATTAACAAAAGTGGGCTCTGAATTGATTGATAGAGCTTATCTTTTGAAATTGATTTGAGATCCAATTTCTCAAATTAATTTAAGATTAGAGTCTAATTTTGTAATCGATTCGCAAATTGGACTCCAAATTTCGAAATCGATGCCTTCATCTATAATATATATTAATGGAGTGAAACTGTACCCATTTTAACTAAATCAATACATCTAGGATGATAAGTATTGAAGGTTGAAGACCAGGTGATAACAATGGGATAGAAATTGGAAAGCTGACCTTTTGGTATTTTTTACCTGTTAAGTAAAGTCGAGCCAAGTAAAGTTAAGCATAAAATCAAAAGCACTTTAATTCAAAACTCCCTAAAAAAAGTAAAAAAAGAACGACCTTTATTCATTAAAAGAAAAAAAAACTCCATTTCCCATACAAAAAGCTAGTCAAAAATATTCTATCACAAACAAATAAAAACAAAATACCATTATAACTCACTTATATTTTATTTCCTCTTTTTATTTCACTTCACTCCACTTTATTTTAAAAGTAAAATGCCAAACGGGCCTGCCAAATGCCAAATGCCAAATGGAAAATGCCAAAAGTACTATAAGGTTACCATTCAAAAAATAAAAATAAAAACAACAGATAGTAGTAATATATGAGGTTGAAGACCATGTGATAGTGAGATAGAAATATTCTAAGGTTCACAGGTGAAGGTTGGCTGTCATCATGTCATGAGATTCAGTAGTCGATATTGGTGGCCACTAGGTTTTTTCTTTTTTTTTTTTTTTTTTTTTTTTTTTTTAACATCAACCACCTCTATTAATGTAGAATTATGTGTCAACAATCTGTGATTGCAATCAAAGGTTATCCTTTTATAGTTAACGAAGACGAAATCTGATGTACTTTACCATAGAAGGATTAAAGCTTTTCTAGATCTAATCTAAGATTCAAATAAGGACATTAATGTGAATTAAATTGACACTAGATTAAATCGAGTTTTCGTGTGAATGACTCGAATATATTCCAAATAAGTCTACTTCTATGGAAAATTTTATTCTTTTAAGAGAACAAAGTGACTTTCGTTAAATGAAGAAAAACTAACCAATGAAAAAGGTCAAAGTGGTTGACTTAGATTTTTAGAATATAGGTCGTTATTTGGAAAATAGAAACCCAAGCAGTTAATTGTAATTGTCAAATAATGCAATTGGTTTTTGTAAATTTCCTAAAAGGAGCAATATGATTTAAAACTCTTGAAATTCAATACTAAATGAGAAAGGCATTAATTAGGGTCATTTTGTTTGCACTAAAGTACATAAGAATTGAAGATACAAAGACTTATGGCATAAGTGGTTAAAAATGAAGATTAAAAAAAAAAAATTCAAAAATGTGTATCAGATCGTCTTTCCTTTATAAAAATGGAATAAAAAGAAAAGTAGGAAATGAATAACCAATAACACTCAATTAGCAATTGTGCAATAGCCTGTCACGGGCATTGAACTTTAAGAGGAAATAGACTACTAAATCCAAACTTGCTTACCCTTGAAAATCAAAGTAGAAGTCTTAAACAAAAAATAATGACTATGATTAAACAATGGAAATCATTTGCGAAGAAGCCCTCCAAATGGTTCACGTATTAGTAAGAAGTTCCTACATTGCGACGAGATGTCCACATTCGGCAGCCACAATGTCTTTTTCTTTGTTCTTGTTTGTGTTTGGTTTATATTTTTATTTTTCCTAAGCTTGTTTTATCTTTTTTTTTTATTGCATTTACATGACATCTGGTGATAGAGACAATCTATTATTTTAATCATATGAATGTTTATATTATAAAATTTGTGGTTGTCACATATGCTTGGATGGGGGGAACCCAGGTACAAAGTCCGGACCTCCTAATGAGAACTGTTGTTGCTTACATAGTTATTATTAAAAAATATAGATTCCGAAAAAAAAAATTCAATTAAAAATATAATATTTTATAGAAACATCTATAGATTTCTGTTTATGACATTTTTCTTTTTGAAATTGAAACAAATTAGAAGTCTCAGTACTTTAGTAATAGAATACTCTCATGGAGAACAAGTTAGCAAAATTCTTGATCCTCAACCTTAAATCGTAGATCATGTAATTCCCGCCAGTTATGAGTGATCCACGTTCTTCATGACACAGCAGTAGCTAGCATAGAATATGTGGGAATTGGATCCTGTGAAATTATAAGCTCATGAGGTATTTAAAATCCAGCCCTTTATAATATTGGGGCCGGGCCGATTTATGATACCTAAGGAGTCATTTGTGACATGAAAATGAGATTTACATGTATAAAATTTATCGTGAAGAACCATATAAAATGAAAATTTCTTTATTTTTGTATGTATCTTTCGTTTCTTTTAATGAAATTTCTTGTTACCGTCTTAAAATATATATATATATATATATAATTTGTGTGAAATTTACACATGAAACAAAATGTCATGTTTGTTTGGAATCACCATTTTGATATGGGTAAATATTGAATGCTTTGAATTATATATGTAAAATCTTCGTACGTCTCAACATTTCTAGAAAAAAAAAATGGGTGAGAAGGTGTTTGCTACTGCAGCCTGCCACATGCATCTCTTGTACTGGTCTCTTTTTGAAGTATGAAGTTTTTCATCAAAAATAATCTTATTTACCCATCAATATTTTTAGCTACATGTGTGTAACATTTAAATATATAAATGAGTGCAAACAAATATTGACCCTTAAGTCTTTCATCAGCATGCTTTATGATATCCATAATCAAGATTATGTTTTGTCTTTAGGCTATGTATGCAAAATTAGTGCATTGGTTTATTGTCTAGGATATTCATTTGGGTGGTGCAGTATATGAACAAGTGAAAAAGCTAAATAATAAAACTAAATTTTGAAGAGTACACGGAGGTCCGCCACTGTCCAAAAAAAAAAAAAAGATATATATATTATTTCCCTTAGGATGGTTTAGACATCCCCTGTAACAAGAAGAAGAGGAAGAGGAAGAGGAAGAGGAAGAGATGGAGAATAGGGAGACCCTACCTCTCCACACGCTCCAAGTCAACAAGGCAATTGTGACCAGGAACAGAGCCCACATATTTGTGCATTCTCTCCTGGTCATGGCCTTGCTCTACTACAGAGCTTCATGTCTCTTCTTCTTCATCACCTCCCACTCTCACCCTTGGACTTTCACACCTGCAATATGGCTTCTTCTACTCACTTCTGAGCTCACCCTCTCCTTCATTTGGCTGCTGGGCTCCGCCTACCGATGGAAGCCCGTCTCTCGGGCAGCTTTCCCCGAGCGGCTCTCCGATGATGACCGTCGGCTTCCAGAGATCGACGTGTTCATCTGCACCGCTGATCCTGCGAAGGAGCCTCCATTGGACGTGATGAACACAGTGGTGTCGGCGATGGCACTGGATTATCCGGCAGAGAAGCTGTGGGTGTATCTGTCGGATGATGGCGGCGCCGACAACACACTCTATGCTATGAGGAAGGCCTCTTCTTTTGCCATGGTGTGGCTACCCTTCTGTAGGAAGTATGGGGTTCAAACCAGGTGCCCAAATGCTTATTTCTCCATGGATAACAAAGGGGGTGATGGTCCGATAAGGAGTGCTGAGTTCTGTTTTGAAAGGGAGAAGATGAAGGTACCATAATGTCTAGTTTTGTGAGCTTGTATCTTTATTTTGCTACGGGCCATGAGATGTGGACTCGTCTTTTAGTGGGGTGGTTTTGTTTAGCAACTCCAACGTAGAGCCGGCAAAATTGGAGAAAAAAAGTTTCTCACGAGAGGTAAAAAAATTTACCTCAGCTAATTGCCTAGAGCTTTAAGGTCGATCCACGTTTTCGGAGTGGGATCAAGAGGGTTGATAGGAGATTCGGAGCTCTAAGGTCCAGCTCCATTATGTGCATAGATTGCTAAGTAGCACTCACCCGAATTTGACATTTATCTAAACTTTACTTACTGTATGTTAGGTTGAATTTATAACAAAAATATATATTAATAGTTTTACAGTGATATGATTGGGGTGAGTCCTAGTCAGTCCTACCGGGCTTTTACATATCTTGAGTGAAAATTAACCTGTTATGACCAAAACTATTCATGACTTTGATATTTTGAATGTCTTAAGAGAAATACTAGCAACAACGCCCCGTGCTTAGCCTGGGGTAAAAAGTAAGATATTATATTTTGAATTTATGAAATATCAAAAATAATTATAAACATATAAGCATATATTCATGCATAATATAAAAACAGTAAACACATCTTCAATCTTTGGAAAGCAAAAGCACCACCATAGCGTTTTTTTTTTTATTTCTATGGTTTTAGTTTTTCCACAAAAAATTTAAAGTTCAACCACTCGTTCTCTATTATTGTCTGAAAGTAAAGCACTACATTAATGAACTTCTGTGTTTTCAAATCCTCATTCAACACTAAACAATAAAACACATTTTTTTATGAGAATGAATTGCTCTTCCAATTTCTTCTCAGACTCAAATGAATAGAAGAAATAAATTAAACAAAGAAGCAAAGTCCAATTAAGTAAAGGTGCATCAACTGAACCATAAGCATCAAAGAAGAATGTTGATGGCATCAAACAAATGCTTTCCAGTAAATAACGCTGACAGATAATGATTAAAAAAAAAAAAAAAAAACATGTTGGAATGCAAACATATCATGCTTTCCAGTAAATAAAGCTGACAGATTGTAAAAAGAAACGTAGATAATTACCATTCTGTACACTCTCATTCTGCCATTGAAACATGGGGTATATATTATCGGTTCCTAATTCTGTTCAGTGGTAGAAATTAAAAATAAAGATAAAAATAAAAACTTAGCTAATAATGTCTTAATGATGCACAATCTAAATGATTCATATAGAAACAAATTGTGACCATGTCTAATGCAAAAAAGAAGGAAGACAATTCTTGTCCAAAACAATGATTGACATTAAATTTTGTTTCATTCACAATGTCAGGGAATCTGATGTTGCAAACACTTAGTTAGGTTTGACATTTTCTAATCTACAGCTGGCTTTTTAATGTAGAGTCTTAGGATGATGAATCAAAATCACTCTTTTTATTATGGTAGTTGAATATCATGCAGTACCATGTCTAAGGGCAAGTTTATCTCACAAAACCACACATAATATTATGTGATACCTGCACCTAATACTTCCAAACAACTTATCTCCCCTTCAACTTTAGTCCCTCTCTCTGATAATATCCCTCTAATACTACCAAAAATAATTAAGGATTAGTAAAGTCTGACATTTTCTAATCTACAGCTGGCTTTTTAATGTAGAGTCTTAGGATGATGAATCAAAACCACTCTTCTTATTATGGTAGTTGAATATCATGCAGTACTACGTCTAAGGACAAGTTTATCTCACAAAACCACACCTAATATTATGTGATACCTGCACCTAATCCTTCCAAACAACTTATCTCCCCTTTAACTTTAGTCCCTCTCTCTAATAATACCCCTCTAATACTACCGAAAATAATTAAGGATTCCTTTCTTAGATGGCAATCCTAGTCAGGGCACACTTTTTAGTCCAATAACCCATCATCAATAGGCCTTACTAAATTAGTTTCTCATACAACTTAGAGTCCTTTCTAAATTTTAATTGGCTCATACCTAGGCCCCTACCTGACCATTTTTCGTCTGAGGATTCAACGTGGTAACACTAAGTGCATTTAAGTGTGGCGTGCATTGGTGTGAAGGCAATGCAATGCAAGAAGAAAAGGAGGAACTCTTACTCATGAGTGACGAAATAGAGGTGCTGGCGAGCTCTGCGTGCGGCGAGATGGAGCGGTGCTGGTTTTGGAGTTCGACTGTGGTGGATAATCAATTTATGTTTTGTTTCTTTTTTTTTTTTTTTTTTTTAAATGTTCTGCACCCATGTTTTGACTCTTCAGTCATCACCACAAAGACACATGACTGAGACCTCAAACCACTTCTAAATTCGACTCATCTAAACAAAACCCAAGTGCTTATAGGGCCACAACAACACTGCCATGTCCTTATCCTCAATTGAACCCAGTCCAACATGCTAATCAGGCCAACACAGTTCAAGCTAAATCAGTTCCTATAGATTTTCCCTTTCAGGCCAACATAGTCCAGTACCCATCCTCACTCTTTATCATCTGAGGATTAAAACATTATTTCAACCCATTTAAACTGACCAACCAACACCCAGCATACACAAATGTCACTCAGAACACATTCAACTCAGTTACTCAAATCACAGATCAGGCACCAATAGCTTGCAGAGCCCATCAGACCAGCCCAAAACTCACAAAGCCAATCAACTAATCCCAACTTAACTCAGCCTGTTGCATTGCTTGTCTCTGTTTTCTCATTCTCTTCACCATTACAAAACAAGACTCACTCCTTTCAGAACTCACCCAAACAGAACAGTACCCCCCTCCATACCCACTTGAACAGACCATCTCTCAGGACGTATGCCAAGTCGCAGCCCGAGTCACTATTTCCATCGCTTCCATCACCTTGCACCATTGAACTGAGACCCACATCACCACTTTTACCATCTCATCCTCTCATTTACTTGGGATCAAACCAGGACCTAAACCCACTTTAGTCCACTCGACCCAACCACCAGACCTAAACCCACTACACTTACACACACACCCTTTGTTTCTATCATAACCATAAACGCTACATAGATACGTCGCACTTGCCAATAGCCATTCAACCCAGTGGAGAAGGAAGGGGAAGAGAGAAAAGGAGAGAAGAGAAGAAAGGGAAAGAAAGAAGGAAGAAAAAGAGAAAGAAAGTGGCTCGGTTGTGCAGGTGGTTAGGGGCGCAGGGAAGAAGAAGGGCAATGCAGGTGGGTGAAGTGGAGTGGGAGGTGAGGCAGTAGTGGGTGTGGGCAAGTGAAGGTGGTTCGGTTGCAGGGCAATGGCAGCAGTGGTGCAGCAGAGTGGGTATGTGCAGGTGCAGCAAGGAGATGGAGAAGGGAAAGGAGAAGATGGGGAAGAAGAGGAAGAGAAGAAAGAAGAAAAAAACAGAGGAGAGGTGCAGTGGGTGCAGATCCGCAGGGGAGAGGAGAGCGAGGAAAGACAGAGGAAGAAGAGAGTGAGAGGAACAGTGGAGAAGGAAAGGAACGGGGAGACCTCTGGGCGGATGGAGACAGGGAGCGGAGGAAGAAGAAGGTGCAGGGTGGAACAGAGGAGGAAGCAGGGGAGAGGGAACGGAGAGATAAAGAGCGAGAGAGATGGGTGCGTCAGTGTCGCAGAGAGGGAAGGGGTGTACCTACGGAGGTGGAAGAAGGTGCTGCGTGTGGGCTGGGGCTGCTTTCTGCGTGCGTCAGGCGTGCTGCCGATAAGTCGATGATGCTGGATGGAGAGACGTCCAGAGCCTTCTTTCTATGATGGAGGTGACAATGGTGTGTTGACACGTCCAGAGTTTCTTATGTGAGGACTTTTACACGCGTGAGGGTGTGCTGAAAGCAGATCTTCGCTGCAATGTGCTGGAGGGAAGAGTTTCCCGGATCTGGGAATGAAGATCTTCGCTGCAATGTGCTGGAGGGAAGATTTTCCCGAATCTGGGAATCTCATTCCCAGATCTCAGTGAACTCTACTCTTACGTGAAATCAGTTGATGCCTCCCACTTTTCCTCTTTTTTTTTTTTTTTTTTCTTGGGTATTTCCAGAGGTGAGGTGGCACCCCCCGAGCCCACCTTCCCCTTTACTTTAATATATATAAATAGTAATGTAATGTCTTAAAGTCACATAGAAAACCAAAATTTAAATTTAGAAGAAAGAGAAAACCTAAATTTAAATAAGTTTGTGAGAAGTGTTGATAGGATTCTCGAGGTAAAAACAACCTTATGAAGAACCATTCATTTACGAGCCCTACCGTTTAACAGTTGAGAAAATTTGTTGTAATAACAAAGTCATCACTGACCATGTGCTCCCATGTCCAGCTGGCCTCTACTTTAAAAGAGGTCTTTTTTAGTCTCACTAACCTCACTGAGTTTTCTATTAAAAAAAATAACAAGTAATAAATAAAAAAAATCACTGAGTTACATGAAATGAGGTGGGCCCTTTACCAGGTTTGTGGCCAGAAATTCTGCATTATATATCTGCGGCTAAGATAGTATGATGATTTTGACCAATGTGATAATTCCATTTGAACAAGTGATCCATTGTAAATTTATTTTATAACTAGATGATTTAATATTGTACACAAATCAGACATGGAATAAGAGACCTTTTTGATTGAGAACTAATTTTCTCAATAGAGATAGAACTCACTCGGTGAGAGGATTTGACCACTACTCAGATTTATGATCAGTCCCTTACAATCTCCTTCAGAACTAATTTAATACATTTACCTCTGTTAAACATAGTTCATATATGAAGCTTTCAAGGATCAAGTAGAAAGAGCTGAAGAAATGGGCATGATTGGAGATGAAAACTTGAGTCAGAAGGCTAAAGCGGATCGTGCTCCCATAATTGAGGTATGTGGTACTCTAGCACTGACAGATAGGTATAAATTGATGTTCGAAATTAAATAGGATTGTTAGGGTTAGTAATGGCCTGTTTGAATAAATGGAAAATAAACTTTTTGATCCGCAGAAACACAAGAAAAAAATACATTTACAATGGTAGTATTTAGAGTTTTTATGGGTGAATTAATCTTAAATCCTTATTCGGCAACAAAATGGAGCGATATTAAATAGGGAGCTTCTATTGGCACTGCTTTCCCACCGCAGTACAATAAAAAAAAAAAAAAAAAAAACCTTTTTTCCTAAACTACTCCTCCCTCCCACCCCCCAGTCTCTGGCGGGGAGGGAGAACTGCTGGAAGCCCGCAGCGGCAGCCCGGTCCAGTCTTTCTCCCCCTCCCCCCCGATCGCAGGCGAGGAAGAAGATTGGGCGGCAGCAGGAGGGAGAGAACATAGAGGAGGAGGGAGGAAGAAAGAGGGAAAGGGAGGCCAGGCGTTCTCCATCGAAGACTGGGAGAGTGGGGGGGAGGGGTAGTTTAGAAAATTTTATTTTTGTCTTATAGTACGGTGGAGAAAGAAAAAAACGTTGGTGCCAATAAAACTCCTTATTAAATATTGCGTTCACATTGTTTTGTAAACTCAGAACTTTTTTCTTGGCAAAATGTGTCGTGAATTTAAAACAATCTAAACAATTTAGTCATATCAGGACATGCTCCCTTTTCTTAAAGTACAAGGACACCCTGCAACTTCATTTTTCTTATCTTGGATTTGACGAAGAAGGAACTCTTTTTTTAAATCATGTATCTATGTAACCCTCTGGTTGCCTATAGCTACTAACTCTCTCGAACCAAATAAGTGATAAGGGAGAATTATTATACCAACTTAGAAATAGTACCTTCCTAAATAGGCAAAACAGTACCTTGTTGATGGGTAATTATTCTTCACGTTCTCATTCAATTACAGTTGCTATTTCCACTATCTCTACCACATGCTAGCATTTCAACTCATAGGAGGAAAGTTACCTACAAATTAAATGTACGTGTTTGTAGGTTGATGTATACTAAGTGTGTTATACAGGTGAGAGGAAGTTTCCAGTATGTTGATCCTGGGAGAAGGTAGACAAAAGCAACTGTATGCTTAAATGACTTAAAAAAAAAAAAAAAAAAAAAAAAAAAAAAAAAAAAAAAAACCATAAGTTCCTTCTCTATCAAATATGAGATAATACTAACAAGTAATAAGAGGAATTATTCCTTTTGGGTGGGGTGGGGGTGCACTATGTAGGAAAAAAAACTCTTGGGAGGGGCCACATTTAAAAAATGCAAGTAGTTTTCAAAATATATAGTAGTTTTTCAAAAAGATTCTAGGGGTGGGACAAGCCTATTTAAAATCTATATATATGAGTAATATTCAGGTAGGAACTGTTCTCACATATTATGTGAAAACTTTTTTGTAGGACTCAATTGTAGGCCCCATTTGGGGATGGGACCCAAAGTATAAAGTTTGACCCCAAACCCATGCCCCTAACCCCTTCATCCATGGCCTACAAGTTTAAGGGCTTCATATTAAAAAAAATATCCAACCATCGATCCAACAGTTCAGTCCATTTCAATATGTGTCAATCATTGGGATTAGTGACTATCAGAGGGTCCCTATTAGTTGCTAGGTGTGAATGGAATGCTAGTTAGGCCCTGTAAAAAAATTCTCATATAATAGATGAGAACTATTCTCACTTGAATATTTCCATATACATATATATATATATATATAGTTTTCTAAAACCTAAAGGAGCTTTATGAAAATTTGGGGGGCATAGCCCCCGGCGGCCCCATTGGTTCCACCAGGGTTGCAGGGTGCCTTACTCATAAAAAAACGAAAGACACTGGTCGTGATATCAAGACATGATTCTCATGATATCAAGATGTATGGGCAAATTTTATGCAATGGAAAATATAAGATGGATGAGCTCCGAATTTTCCATTTTAACTTATTCCTATTAATACGGAGTGATCATCATCATAATTATAGTACTTTCATATAATATGAAGTCCTAATATCAAGTATTTTATACCTGATTACCAATCCAAATACTTTAATTTCTTCCACATTTCATCAATTGTTTATGCTTGGGGGTCTAACACATAATTAACAAAGACCTCATGTTACGATTTAATTAATCTATTGTTGTGGTAAAGGTCATAGGTGAGAAGGAATTTTACCATGACAAGATGCCCCATCTAGTCTACGTTCGCCGTGAGAAGAGGCCCACCCATCCTCACAACTTCAAAGCCGGCGCCCTCAATGTCCTTGTATGGCTCATTCTCTTATTCTAGCTGTGTGTGTGTGTGTGTGTGAGAGAGAGAGAGAGAGAGAGAGAGAGAGAGAGAGAGAGAATGCAATTAAATGTAGACATATGGTGTTTGTTGCAGCTTCGGGTGTCAAGTTTATTGAGCAACGGTTCACACATACTGGTCTTGGACTGTGATATGTACTCAAATGACCCCACCTCAGCCAAAGCAGCCATGTGCTTCCACCTTGATCCCACACTCTCTCCCTCCTTGGCTTTCGTCCAGTTTCCTCAGATGTTCCACAATATCAGTCCCACCGATATCTACTGCGGCCAACTCAGAGAGCTTTTCAAGGTACATCTGATCATCACATCAATGTGGCCCATCCCATTATCTATTATTTATTTGCCAATGGAAGTATACTCCTTTCAGCCCATAAAGAACATTCAAATGATTTCAACTGGGGCTTATAGTAGAATTGACCACAACATGCGACCGACTCCATTCAATCGCCTACAACTTTATCCATGTCTTTCACTGGGTCATGCTTAATGCAGTATATTAACCTTTCAATGGTTGGATTGCACTCTGATCTATTATCAGGTTTGGTGGTATGGCTGTGATGGCCTCAATGGCCCACTCTTGTCAGGAACAGGCTTTTACATGAAGAGGGAGGCATTGTACGGAACTGCACCAGGTTATTTCTGATGAATCTCATACTATCAGTATTTTAATTTCTTATCTTATTTAACAGAACCACATGAGTTTTCACCAAAGAACACTCCATATAAAATAAGATAATATGCAGAATATGTGGATCAGCTGGTGGGGCTCATGTCAGGGATGCATCAATTAATGGAAGAATGAGAGCAAATCAATTTGTAACTTTCACTAAATTATATATGCTTGTAAACTGGCAGGGTTGGATCTACCAAAGGATCTCATTCAGCGTAGACAGTGGTTTGGCCATTCAAACGAGCTATTGAGAACGCTACACTCAGACTACAAGTGCAATATTGTTGAGAATGGACTCGAATCAAATGGGATGCTACAGGAAGCCCACCTTTTAGCAACTTGTAACTATGAAAAAGGCACAAAATGGGGCAAGCAGGCAAGTCCCTTACAAACCTTGCAAGTAAAGGGTGTCGGTAAGAAAAGCCCAGAATCAGGCTGGGCTTTCTATTACTCGTTCGAACTTAATTTCTACCATTTTTTTGGGACATTTTATCACTTGTGTAAAAATCAATCACTAAACCACAAGTACTACCAATTCAGGCCTAAGGTCTAACTGGCCCCGTCATAAGCACTTCTCCGCTGATATACATGGTCTGTTTTGGGAACTATCCTAAATGGTTTTTTTTTTTCTTCTTATAATCAGGTTGGGTTCTTTTATGACTCATTGGTAGAGGACTATATGACTGGATTCCGCTTGCACTGCAAAGGATGGAATTCTGTGTATTACGATCCTCCGAGGCCACAGTTCCTAGGTAGTACCCCCAACAATATGAATGCCTTCCTGGTCCAGAACAAGAGATGGACGTCGGGGTTGCTCCAAGTTACCTTCTCTCGGTACTGCCCTCTCACCTATGGGATCATGTCCGGGCATTCCATCCTTCATACGATGTGTATCAGTTATGGCGCATTCATGCCGCTTTATTCCATATTTGCTCTCTGTTATGCTACTGTTCCACAATTGGGCCTCTTGAATGGCATCTCCTTATATCCTAAGGTAAAGTAAAACTATGTTTGTGAGCTTGTTTTTCATTCATTCTAGTGGTTTTAACTGACACTCTTTTGCAATAGTTTCTGTTTCACTTAAAACTGAAATGAGACAACGGTACCAAGATCCTCTGATTACCCAGATACCTATAAAGGACCCAACCCAAAAAGTTCTGGGATGGTCACTCTTTTTCTACTTAATTGACAATTGGGTCCAGTTGGGTCCATACCAGAATACTCGTATTCTTAACCGATATTTAATATAAAGGTATGGAGTTGTGTCCATGTCCCAATCATTCAAGCATGATACTGATTGTATTCACCAATTACAAGGTTAAATGGTTTTAATCTTGTTAATCTTTTATTTAACAAACAGGTTTCAGATCCATGGTTTGCCGTCTTCGCAGCAGTCTTTATATCAGGCTCATGTCAACATTTATTCGAAGTCCTTCACACAGGAGGATCCTTTAGAATGTGGTGGAATGAACTGAGGATATGGATGTTCAAGTCCGTTTCAGCCAACTTCTTTGGATGTTTGGATTTTGCTACAAAGCTTTTTGGTGTAAAGCAAGTCGATTTTGGGTTGACGAGCAAAGTTACTGAGGAAGACCAAGTAGACCGGTACGCCAAAGGAGTTTTCGATTTCCAAGGTGCAGGTCTAATACTTGTGCCTGTGGTTACCAGTTCAATTCTAAACATGGCTGCATTGATTGGAGGTGTGTGGAGAGTGATTGTTGAGGGAAATTACAGTGCACTGATGGTTCAACTCTTTCTTACATTGTTAATTACAATTAGCAGTTATCCGATTATTGAAGGGATTGTGATAAGAAGAGATGCTGGTCGCGTTCCGCCGTTGATCACTTTCTTTTCTCTAATCTGTACCATGGTTCTACTGTCTTTAGGGTTCATTGTTTTCACAATGTGATTATTTGTTGCGAAAATATGGCAATTACTTGTTGAAGAACATTTTCATTGTACTCAGTGAAATAACCATATGTCCTGTAAGTTCATGGGAAAATTACTAAGTTTGCTTTGATGTTTGTACTTTACCTCTATGATATGAAATGTTACAATATACTTTCTGTGTGGGGGTATTTCCATAATTCAGAGATAAGCCCTGATCTCGATAGAAGTACCAATTAAGGCTTGTCTTGATCTCAGTCTCCTGAGCTCGATAGCGTCACCACTCCACATCAGACTTGGGCTAGCTTTGGTAAAAGCATCAGCTGACTTCGTCTCATCTTATGCAGCTCGGTAATGGTATCATGCCTGTGCAGTTCGGCAACGGTGCCAAGGTGAGTCTACAATAAGGATGTACTTGACTTCGGTATATCCATCAGTTCGGTCGACCGAGGTGGGTACTAGATGTCAATCGACATTAATGAAAGGACAGCTACATGCTGGCTGATAAGAAGGGCGCCGGATATAGATAATGGGTAGACCTTATCCAACGATCACATCAGCAATCATGCAAAAGGTTAAGGTATGGTCCGATGGGACAATACCTCTACCTACCTCCACTGAGGAGAAAAGGTATGGCCCGATGGGACAATATCTCCACCTACCCCCACTAAGGGAGGATCTGAGGTGACCAGCGCCTATATATATGCATGAAGTAAAACTAGCAAAGATATGCAAACCATAACACATCCTTAGCCCTCTCTTCCTCTCCACTCATTCACCTTTTGTTGAGTTGTTGAACTAACTTAGGCGTTGGAGTGTCTTTGGCTGGCTACAGCCAGGGCCTCTAACCTTCTTCTTTCCTTATCAGGCTTCCGGGGCTACTTTCTTTCCCAAAAGCTTTACAGTAAACCCCATTTAACTAAGTCCATAATTTTTAGGCACTTACACTTTCTATCTCATTCATTGAACTCTCCTATTACAATGTATATTCTCTTAGACTGGAATTGCAAAGTGTGATGTATCAGTGACATTTTTGTTTAGTGTACTATATGAGATACTTACGATGGGGCCGTGTTTTTTTTAATGTCTTTGGGGTCACATTTTCTTTGCGATTCACTCAGATTTTCTATGCGACTCATTTTCCACCGGTTGGTGCAATAATTCTCTCCACAGAAAAAAATTATTTCAATAGAAAGCAAACAATTGCATATGACCGCAAACTGGGTGAATCACTTCCAAATCTATAATTATGTGTTGGCTCTTTATCTTATACGGTGTTATAAAATTTTAGTATGATTTTTTTCATAGCTCTTAAAACTCAGCTGATGCATATCAGTTTGGCCATTACTAAAACTATCTTTCAAGTTTGACCCCCACAAAATGAAAATCCCGGATCCGCCACTACGTCTCACCCACTCTTCCCACTACCTCTCCCCCACTCTCTAGATGCTTATCTCTTCCTGCTGAGGAAGGAAACTTTACCACTTTATCTCAACAAAACACAAAGAGATGGTCCCAAACGATACAGCTACCCTCAAAACTCCAAGAAGATGAATCAATATTCACCTTATCATGAGCAAGTCCAGTGACTTGTGATATCGCAACTAAGCCTATTTTTGTAAAAGTATAAGCCATAGGATACATTTGTGCGACATGTTTTTCTTGTAAAAGTGGAAAAATGAAATCAATTTCCTTCATAAAGATAATTTCAATTTTCTCTATAAGATAGGAATGCATGTTTTCTCTCAAAAAAAAAGTTAAATCCATTTAAAGCGAAATTCTCTTTTTGCACAAATGCACCCTTTAGGTCAGTTTGGCAACTCTACTAATAGAGTCAAGTGAAGTAAAGTTGATTTTGAAGAAAGAATAAAATATAAGTGGGTTATGATGGTATTTTGTTTTTAGTTGTTCGTTATGAAATCTTTTTTACTTTTTATATGGGGAAGTAGAGTTTTTTTGTATTTTAGTGGATAAAGATTGTTGCTTTTTGACTTTTTTTTAAAAAAGATTAATGGAGTTTTGAATTAAAGTGGTTTTGATGTGACATCTTGTTTAAAAAATAGAGGCTTTACTTGACTTCTTCTATATTAGTAAAGTGCCAAACTATCTCAAAAATGGTTGTTGTGGCTTCTCGATAAGATGCAAATCCATCAGGCCAATAACCAGAAGGAGGGGATTGATCTATTGCCATCAATGACGAACTCAGGATTTTTGTTTGGTAGTGCGGCGTATGATCAAGTGAAGAAATTAAATGATAAAATCGAGTCTTCTAAAATCTATTCCAATGGATCTCTAGAATCACATCTAGTGACCGCAATCACGTGCTGACACTTGGGTCCGCCCTGACTGCCATTCAATTTAATAAGACAAACAAACAACAACTAACATATGACTTTAAAAGAAGCCATCAGAGCAGTTTATTTTGTTGTTTTAGTTGCATTAGAAGAAGATGGATTCGTTGTATCAGATCCAAAATCTCTCATGATACGTTGTATATAGACATAGTTGTATGGTTTTCAAATCAAAAAGGAAGAAGAAGAAGAAGAGATGGAAGAAGCGGATAGCGCGGCGACGCAGACGAGGAGCGGAGGAGGGCTTCATCGAGCCCTAATTCAATGTTTGGGCCTTGAAATTCATGGCTGAAGATAATGTGATTCTTTCTGCTGAGATTGGGGTTTGGAGAGGGGATTTCAAGGGTTTTGCTGCTTTTTCTTTGAATGGGTTTTGATTGTAGGAAGAGGGTTTTTCTTCTGTTGAACTAGGGTTTTTCAGAAGGGAGATTCTAGGTTCTGCTTTTGGCTTGAAGGGTGGGTTTTGATTGTTGGGAGCAGGGGGGCCTTTTTCTGCAGAAACGGTGGGAGAGGGAGATTGAGGAGAACCAAGAAGAGGAAGATAAATTAACAAATTCTCATCCTTGAAAGTTGCTAGCAAATGAAAAACGAAGGCGAATTGTAAAACAAAAAACTCAAAGACTTCGATTGGGGCCATTTTCTACAGCCCGGCAACGACAAGGGCTCGATGAATCTGGTAAAACCGAAGTTCTCTGGGAGAAGACGAACCGAGGAGGAGAGTATAGGTAGGGGCGTAAATCCTGTCGTGTTAACGAATTCGGATTACGGGTAAACGAATTCGGATTAAAATCACCTCAATCCGTACCCGACCCGTTAACTTAACGGGTCAAAAAATCTAACCCGAACACGACCCGTTAATTTAACAGATTACCCGACTCAATTCATTAGCCCGTTAAGTAATTAATTCATTTCGAAATTTAAAAAAATTATACAAAAATAGAAGAAGAAAAATGTATAAGCCACATAAAACTATAAATGAGGATCTCAAGTGGGTCACACCTAAAAATTCACTATAAAACAATAAATTTTAATTTCTTTTTTATGAATATAAATTAATTTATTTATATTTAGGGAGTAAAAAAAAATTTAATGGGTCAAACGGGTTGTTAACGGGTTACTTGTTTAATTCATATCCGACCCGTTAACTTAACGTGTTAACGGATTTGACCCATTAACGACCCGAACCCATTAAGAGTCAACCCAAATCCGTTAATATCGTGTGGGTTCGTGTGACATTTTGACAGCCCTAAGTATAGGGTTTCACACAATTCTTGGTATTTGTAGAAAAGCCCCTCTCCTTTTGCCTTTTTTCATTCCAAGGAATTGAGTGGAGAGGGTTACAGCTGACATGGCATTTTCACACATGGCATTATGACATAGGTCGAAACAGCAATCCCCTGTTTCGTTGAAACAGGGGATCCGGACTCAAACTACACCCAACATATGACTTTAAGATAAGCCATCAGAGCAGTTTATTTTGTTGTTTTAGTTGCATTTGAAGAAGATGGATTCATTGTATCAGATCCAAAATCGCTCATGATACGTAGTATATAGACACAGTTGTATGGTTTTGAAATCAAAAAAGGAAGAAGAAGAAGAAGAAGAAGAAGAAGAAGAGATGGATTTGAAGCAGATACCTCCTCTCCACACGCTCCGTGTCGAGCGCAAACGTGCGACCATAAACAGAGCCCACATGTTTGTGCACTCTCTCATCCTCCTGGCCTTGCTCTACTACAGAGCTTCATGGCTCTTCTTCTTCCTCACCTCCAATTCTCACTCATGGACTCTCACACTAACATGGTTTCTTCTACTCACTTCTGAGCTCACCCTCTCCTTCATCTGGCTACTGGGTTCTGCATACCGATGGCGGCCCGTCTCTCGGGCCGCCTTCCCCGAGCGGCTCTCCAATGACCATCAGCTTCCAGTGATCGACGTGTTCATCTGCACTGCTGATCCAGAGAAGGAGCCTCCATTGCACGTGATGAACACAGTGTTGTCGGCGATGGCACTGGATTATCCGGCAGAGAAGCTGTGGGTGTATCTTTCAGATGATGGTGGTGCCGCCATCACACTCTATGCTATGAGACAGGCCTTTTCTTTTGCTAAGGTTTGGCTGCCCTTCTGTAGGAAATATGGGGTCCAAACCACTTGCCCCAATGCTTATTTCTCTGAGGAGGATGGTCAAATAAGGAGCGCTGAGTTCTTGAATGAAAGGGAGAAGATGAAGGTACTGTGCCATCTTCTTCTTCTTCTTATTTTTTAATTTCATATCTTACTTTTTTGGATGAACTGAGATTGTACACAAATCAGACAGAGATGTTAAGACATTGTGGCAAGAAGGCGCTGTCATGAGATCCATTTTTAGGACTTCTTTTGTGTGAGAAGTAATCTTCTTGGTAGAGACAGATCATCTCTCTAGGAAAGGGGATATGAGAATTCTGAAGTCTATTCAAATTTATCTGCCTGGGTGTTGGTTTGCTCCCTACGTCATGTATTTGACACCAACAAGATTTACCTGGTGAACATGTGTTGTGGTGTCGTGTATGCAGAGTGATCCTATCGGATCAATTACCACGGGGATACCCTCAATTCAATTGAAATTTATGAGTCCCTTACAATCACTTTCTGAACTAATTCTGTACATTTATCTCTATAAAACACAGTCCATGTATGAAGCTTTCAAGGAGCAAGTAGAAAGAGCTGAAGATATGGGTTTGATTGGAGATGATAACCAGAATAAGAAGGCAAAACAAGATGGCGCCTCCTTAATTGAGGTATGTGGTCGTCTAGCACTGACAGTCAAGTATAATAGAAATGAGATTTTTTCTGTTCATGGGCAAATTGGAATTTTTTTCCTTATTTCGTCCTTAAAATATTCTCTCTCAAGGTCACTTATGGTATTGGCAAATGTAAAACATAGAAATGCCAATATAGATGAGTGCCAAAGGCCCAAAGGACAGAAACTCATGCATGAGATGGGTGAGCTCAGAATTCTCTCTTTTAGGTAATTCCTACTCTGGTGTCATCATCATCATAATTAATCGATTGTTGTGGCTTAGGTCATAGGTCAGAATGGATTGGAGGACCATGACAAGATGCCCCATCTAGTCTATGTTCGCCGCGAGAAGAGGCCCACCCATCCTCACAACTTCAAAGCTGGTGCCCTCAATGTCCTTGTATAGTACACAAATCTCTCTCTCTCTCTCTCTCTCTTTGTGTGTGTGTTTATGTTTGCATTTTAAATGAAAATGTATCTGGTGTTTGTTGCAGCTTCGGGTGTCAGGTTTATTGAGCAATGGTTCATACATACTAGTCTTGGATTGTGACACGTACTCCAATGATCCCACCTCTGCGAAAGCAGCCATGTGCTTCCACCTTGACCCCACCCTCTCTCCCACCTTGGCTTTTGTTCAGTTCTCTCAGATCTTCCACAATATCAGCCCTAACGATATCTACGGCTGCCAACTCAGAGATGTCTTCAAGGTATCATCACAATTCACATCAATGCATGTGGCCCATCCCATTCTCTATTATTGATTGATTTGATAAGAGCCACTTAAACAAGATTGAAAACCAATGGTATATTGCTATTCAACTGCTTCCCTTTCAACACATTAAAGAATATTGACACCCCCAAAAAAATTCCTGGTTCAAGTTCACATGATTTCAACTGGGGTTCACAGTTGGGAGTGACCACTAGATCATGCAATACATTAATCTTTTAACCCGTTGGATTGTTTTCAGATTTGGTGGTATGGCTGCGATGGCCTCAATGGCCCAATCTTGTCAGGATCAGGCTTTTATATGAAGAGGGAGGCATTGTATGGAATTGCACCAGGTAATTCAATGAATCTCATACTATTAGTACTTTATACTCTTTGTTTTAATTAATTAAACCAGAGAACCAGATTATCCAATGAATCTCATACTAATAGTATTTCTTTTAGTTAACTAAACCACATAAGTTTTAACCTAAGAACAGTCTACATAAAGGTATAATATAAGGAAAATGTGCGTCAGCTAGTGCGGCTCATCTAGGCTAGCATCAATCTTTCTCCTGCCTCCTTGTTATTTTATTTTTTTTGTTTTGTTACCACAGCCAAGGAGGATGGACCAATGAGAACACTCACACATGCGAGGAGACAAGACTCACATGTGTGAGAAGGGTGAGACTCAGGGCAGCGATCGATCCCCTTTCATTCAGGTGAAAGGTGGGGTTTCAAACCAACCAGGCAACCCCTCGATCTCTCACTGCCCTTGAATTGGGTAATTTAACATCCAACTGACATATACTTACTGTTGACTAAGTTCCAAGACAATTGTACAGCTAAAAGTTCATTAGACATTTTTTTTATATTTTTTTTTATGAAGAGGGGGGTTTCCTGAGAAGATCTTTCCCCCACGGGCACATATGAAACCTACACACGTGCACCGGATAAGTCTAGGGCGGGATTCAAGCACACGAAGTGGGAAAAAAGACTATTAGACTGTGGCCAAGTGTCCCACGTGCTGGTTCGAACTGAACTCAGTTAATGGAAAGTTGACAGCAATTTTCAGTGAATTAATCTTGTACATGACAGGGTTGGATCTACCCAAGGATCTCATTCAACGTAGACAATGGTTTGGCAATTCAAACGAGCTATTGAAGACGCTACGCCCAGACTACAAATGCAATGCTGAGAATGGAGTCCAGTCAATTGGATTGCTACAAGAAGCCCACCTTCTAGCATCATGCAACTATGAAACAGGCACAAAATGGGGCAAACAGGCAAGTCATTTACAAACCATGAAATTTATAAGGATTTCGGTTAGATAATCCCTGAATCTATTATGCTCCAATCATTAATGTAGGGTCTGCAATTACTCATCCAACCCACTGGACCTGCCTGAATTTGACCCAGTCATTCTGGGTTTTGGTTGACATCCCCAGCTTGTTTAATAGACATGGGCTTGGCTCATATATGCTACTTAACCTGAGAAATCAGGGTTCGTCCACACATTTCCACCCTGATTGAAAAATAGGCCAGGTTTGGATTGGGACACTTAGCATTATGAGTGGCCCAACTCATTGTCATACCTATCTTAAAAGCTACTGGTGGGCATGATTCATGGATGACTAATATATGGTGCGCATGGACTGGTGATATATATGGACATTTTACATGGGCTGTTATGAGAAGCACGTTATCAAGTAAGGGAATTGAACTTCTTACCCCTTTTTTAATGTGTGTGTTTGTGTGCATGTGTTATCAGGTTGGGTTCTTTTATGACTCAGTGGTAGAGGACATCATGACCGGAATCCGGTTGCACTGTAGAGGATGGAATTCTGTCTATTATAACCCTCCAAGGCCACAGTTCCTTGGTAGCGCCCCTATCAATCTGAACGACGTCTTGGTTCAGTACAAGAGATGGTCGTCGGGGTTACTCGAAATCGCATTCTCTCGGTATAGCCCTCTTCCCTATGGGATCATGTCTGGGCATTCCATCCTTCATACAATGTGTCTCAGTTATTCTGCATCCATGCCATTTTATTGTGTATTTGGGCTCTGTTATGCTACTGTTCCACAACTGTGCCTCTTGCATGGCATCTCCTTGTATCCCAAGGTAAAACAGAACTCTGTTTCTGAGCTTACTTTTCATTCATTCTAGTGCTTTAACTGACACTCCTTCGCAATGGTTCTGTTTCACTTGGAACTGACATTACATGAAATGCATCGGCCATTAAGGGACATCACATAGTTTTTTGGGTATGGTCCCTCTTTTTTTATTTAATTGATAATTGGGTTCGGTTGGGTCCATACGGACCATAAACGTATAACTGTAACTATCTACTTCATTATCACCATCAAAGTCTTGTCCCAACTATATTGAGGTCAACTACTTTAACTGATACTTAATTTGATAGATATCAATAGATTATGTAGCTTAAATTTTGAGTCAGGAATGGAGTTGTGTCCATGTCCGAGCTATACGAACTTATGGGGTCTGTGTCCATCATGTACCCAACCCAAACAAGACCTGTTTTACATACCTACTAGCAATATTCAAGTATGATACTGGTTGTATTCGGTAATTACAAGGTTAAATGGTTTTAATTTTCTTAATCATTTGTTCAACAAACAGGTTTCAGATCCATGGTTTGCCATCTTCTTGGCGGTCTTTATATCAGGCTCCTGTCAACATTTATTCGAAGTTCTTCATACGGGAGGATCCTTTAGAATGTGGTGGAATGAACAGAGGATATGGATGGTCAAGTCAATTTCAGCTAACTTCTTTGGATGTTTGGATATTGCTACAAGGATGATTGGTGTAAAGCGAGTTGATTTTGGGTTGACAAGCAAAGTTATTGAGAAAGACCAAGTAGACCGATACTCAAATGAGGTGTTCGATTTTCAAGGTGCAAGTCTAATACTTGTGCCTGTGGTTACCAGTTCAATGCTAAACATGGCTGCCTTGATTGGAGGTGTGTGGAGAGTGATTGCTAAGGGAAATTACAGTGAGCTGATGGTACAGCTCTCTCTCACATTGTTCATAATAATTTGCAGTTATCCGATAATTGAAGGGATTGTGATAAGAAAAGATGCTGCCCGGGTTCCACCTTTGATCACTTTCTTATCTATAATCTGTACCATGGTTCTACTGTCTTTAGGATTCATTGTTTTCGCAATGTGATTATTTGTTGTGGAAATATCAAAACTATCTCTTGAAGAACATCTTCATTTTACTCAGACCATCTTACCTCTAAAAGTTCACAGAAACAGTAATAAACTTGCTTTGATCTTAGCAATTTACATCTTGCAACAATATAATTTGTATCTCATTCCCTGAACTTCTGTTATCACAATCTATGTTCTATTATACTGGTAAGTGCAGAGTGATGCATGAATGGTATTATTGTTTAGTGTACTAGATGGCATAATTACGGTGAGGCCTCATATTATTTTTCAATTGCTAAGATCTTCTAATTTTGAAGATTTTCTGGGTAAGTCCTATCCTTGCTGAGGTCCATATCAACCCTCTTATCATCCTGACTTGATGGAACACTTCTTTGATGAGTTCAAAAAAAAAAAAAAAAGAGCAATTTTCTTTTCTGTTTTTGTTTTTTTTTAATGCCATTTCTTGGTTACCTATGTTAGCCAACAAAGTAATGACAAGCTACATTGTCATTCAAAGCGGGAGATTTTCCATTGTCATTTCACACAAGTGAGCTCTGCCTTTAGTTCAATCCCCTCCCTGACTATCTACTAGTGTTATACATCTTTGATCAATTTGTATGTAATAGGGACCTAGTTTTTGAGCTAATCTCATTTTTCCTCACTGTTCAACCATGTGTTGAATATTACTTCAATTTAAGTAAAATTTGGGCTTCTAGCTATACAATGGGGCTTGCGAGATAGCATAGTTTCAATAAATAGTGGGGCCCATATGAGCCAACAGTAATTTGCATCATCTTATTAGCTACAACATATGACAATAATACCGTATAAAAAAAAAACTTCTTGTGACAATAATCACAATACAAAATCTATGATGCCAAATATTTTAAAATAGGCAGCTTATTGTGCCACATCAAATCTGATATTTAGGATCTGCTAATAATGATGATCAAAATGTGATCTATTCTCTAACTGGTTCTGCTATGAGTGGTGTAAGTTCTCTGAATCTACAGTATAAAGGTGCATGGTTATCCAGTTCCAACTTCAATTGCATTCCTATTTCTAACTGGTTCCACCAACTTTGGGATGCATTGTTTTACCATCTACTTTGTTGTAAGTATTTTATCTATGAAATGTTTCGCTGCGTTTGTATCTCAGTCCAAATGAAGGCAAAGACCTAGGATGAAGTATTGGGCAAAGTAGCAGAGACATACTAGAATGCGGAGTTGCAGAGAGTATGGCTTCCAATAGGGACAAGTGAAAAAGTGAAACAAAGGTGACCCTTAATAGATGCGCTAGGGCTACACTTACCAAAGTTTTTTCTTTTTTTTTTGGTACCCCAGCCAAGGGGGTTGGGACCCAAGAGAGAGCCCGCAAACACACGGGAAGGTAGCTCACTCAATTGGAAAGGAGGCCCGCACAAGTGGGGAGAAAGCTCACACAAGTGGGAAAGAAGCCCGCACAAGCGGGAAGAGGTGACGTACCTAGAGTTTGAACACCCTGGACAGCTACGTAAGAACTGACGCTCCTTACCACTTAGGCAAGGAGCCATTCTTTACGATTACCAAAGTTGGCAATCATTGTTGAAGACTTGAAGTGACTAGTCTGAGAATATCACACTGGATAATGCTTGTCAAAGGAGTGGTATGGTAGGATTCTAGTATTTTTCTTTTAGAGTTTTCTGTCTTCCTAGGGTAACATAACAACCATTCTATGAACAACAGGTAGAGAGATTACTAGTCTCTCGTGAGCTTATTTGATAGTGAACTTACCGTATACATGGGTAGGACTTGAGTATTTCCTTTTGAAAGATGTTTCTACGCCTTTCTATAGGATGAATCCCTTTTCCCCTTCCAATCAGAGCCCGCGCGCGCGTGTTGGTGTGGGGGGAGGGGGACAACAATCATGATTATGAAAAGGATGTTGATATTATGCATGCAGTTAATTTCTTCCAAATTAAATAACTTGAGAGGTGCAGTGAGCTCACAATTGGATATAAAATGACAACAGAATGCTCTGACGGCATAAATTACAATGATCTTCCAATTTGTGCTCATTATGGATCACAAATCCCATACATGTTCAGCAGTATGGAGATGCCCCAAGAAGTGGCTCCATGCTAGCCAATTGATGCCGTAAAAAAGTGTACACTGATTCAGTTGTCATTGCAGCTATACGAACCACAACGCCCACTGACTAGAACCAGAAGCAATAAAAAAATAAAAGAAAAAAGGGAAATCAGATACACACGCTCCATTGTGATATTATTGAGAGTATTCTTTTAACATAATGAAGGGAAAGCATGTCCAAGACACAGACAGAAAAAAGTACCTTAGGACCAAATGCACTGCAAGAAGCGATCAGAGCTGGTTTAATTTGGCAATGCTCTGATTTCCTTTTCATGCCTGGAGCATAGAATTGTGTTGACATAATTTTCTTCACTTCTCCTTGTACTTGAGTCTGAAGATGTTTTAACTGTGGCCTGTATACAAACATTAAAATGAGTGATTTTTTTTTCTTGCTCATTTTGATGTTTTCGTTTTACTGACCCCAGATAGATGGGATAATACTACTCCGATGATCATGACAATGATGGTGATGATAACAGTAATGCCTTTTGTCATGCAAATGTAAATCAATTTAGAAGAAAGCACTAAATAAAAACATTGTGCCAACGACTTTCACATCAGGATAACCTATGTGAACATACCCCATGAGTATGACCATTGCAATGACTTGGTAATCCTGCATGCGTTCTGCGATACTGGAACAAGACCCTTGCTCTAGTAGTACCTGTTTCAGCAAATAAAAGTCTTTCTAAAATCCTGATGAAATATATTTTCAGTTTCTTCCCATAGCCAGAAGCATAATACAGCCACCACTGCTTCTCTTGATAAGATAAACATTTTCATCTTATAAACCAAGCACGTCATACCAATACATGAACCAAAACCAGGAAAAAGAATGCACATGCAACAACTGTACGGAACATGGAGTTCATCAGGTGATCCATGAAAGAGCCAATGTTGCCAATAATGTTCTGCAGATCTTTTGCAGATGACTGAGAATGGTTTTGTCTTAAAGCACTGTCAGTGGGACCTTTGTTTCCCAATGAACCACTAGGCAGAAGCCTTGCATAATGTATGGTTCACATCACAGGCACTGTAATAATTTTTGTGCAACAATGGTTGGATTTCCAAAAAGGTGCAGTCCCTGAAGTTGGCGAAATACAAGATCATCATTGAAAAGGAAACCTATTTGAATATAAAACTCCAGCTCTATTCATAATAATACGCAATGGCACTCAAAAGGCCATTCATAGAATGCCCAGAACTAAATTAGTATCTTTCTGAGAACGTCTATAATATTTTATAAAAGTATTGAGTACCAAACAGAATGAACATATTGGTAACTGTTTACTCCTAAATCAAAAGGATAATAAGGGGACTGAAATCACAAATGTTACCTTCCCAAGTTGAAATATATGAACTGCACATAAAAGATTTCATACAGGTTTAAGTGTCATTCCTTGACATGCCTCCAGCAAGAACTTGACAACCAGATAACAGAATGGAACCGCTAACCCAATTATTGGCAATATTTTGATAATATCAAGATGTATAATTGAAACAGAATTCTCTCAATCATATTGGAAAATTCAAAATCTCATCAGAAAATGAAAGCTTTGCGCGAAAATAATGAAAAAATGGGAAAATAAGGAAAATCCATAAAAATGTACTGCTACAGGTATTTTATGTTTATTCATAAATAATTCTTAATCACATAAAAAAAATTATTTTCTTAGACATTTTCCTGATAATATCCTGAGAAAAACCACCAAATTCAAAAATAGCCAACATATTACCGAGATGATAATTTCCAAAGGACAATGTTCATAACAATGGACTAACATAATGAGGGTTTATACTTTATACCACTTGTTTCAACATTTTCTCTAATAAGTTTGGAGTCTTTTCATATACATGACATAAAATAAAACTTTCCTCAAGTGCATATAAAATATAAAATGGGGAACCGGTGAGATTTTTCACATATAATTTGACACAAACCCCTCCTCCTCTTCTCTTAGAGTAGGAAAATATCCATTATTTCAAGGTCTAAGATCCATATTGAAGAAGGGGGGTTGGATTACCTCCTATAGGAGTAAGGGGGTCAACAAAGGTACAGCAATAAGGAAAGAGGAATAATGCTGATAAGTTACATCAAGTGACAACCCCAGCTTTCTTGTACACACCAGCTCTTCCAAAAGTAGCTCCTTGTGGGTTTCTAGGTTATTGACTTTTTATGTGGATGCCAAATGGCTTTTGGCTCAAGTTATCCTGATCTAAGGGAGCGGCAAAAGAAAAGAAAAAACAAAGAAGAGAACCTCCAGCTGCTGAATCTACTAGAGCTCCATAGCCAATATTTATCATACATCTTTTACTTTGAAAAAAAAAAAAAAAGTGTGTCTTTCAGGAGCATTGAGATTTGTCAACTCTCTAACACGTGAAGCCATAAACTCCAACCTATCATCTTTGGTGCCTCTAAGCTAGGAAGGATAGGGAATGTGTTTCACAATGAAGAGAACCACATATTCTTAGCAAATAGGCTAACCACAGGTTGTTGAGGTAAACATTCTCACATGGACTGGCACAACAATAGTAGCTCACCTTCTCAATTGGAAATATGATCAATGGCATTCCTTGAGCTGACTTAGATGGTTAAAGGCAACACTTTAGCTCACCACTGCAGACATGCTGAGATGTCAGAACTCAGAAGACTCAGAAAATTAAATGTATCCTTTAATCTGTTTTGTGCGATGGTTTATTTTATTATCATGAAGCAAATAGTAAGGTCCATGAGCTCACAAATCTAGTGTTAACTGCAAGTTATTATTGGAATAGCCATACATGCAAAAATGCTACTCTAGATAATAGATTTTCATTCAATATTGCTACAGTGCTCATTTTAGCGATTTTGTAGAAATCGAGCACCTCCAAAGAAAATAAAACACTTTTGGCCAAAGAAATTTCATATTATGTGTTAGACAATGTTCACTCTTCTAGATCATTTCCCACCTTCCTCCCCTTGTGGCTTTATTATCAGATATCAATTGTTCTTTTTTCCTTCCTCCACAGCACACTTTCCACCTCTAAATTACCACTTCCCTCGAAAGAAAGATATTTAGTCTCCAATGAATGCCAAAACTACTTGATGCCCATGCTTTTGTTCATATTTTCATTCAAGAATAAAAACTTTCTTTAATTTTTTTTCTCAAAATCCTTCAAATTTATTCTTTGCATTAACGCATTAATTATATCCGATGCATTCTTTACTCAAAGAACATCATTTTAGAAAATTACAACAAGATTTTATGGGAGGAAACGACCAATGCAGAGTTTCTTCCTAGGCACCTCAGATTTGGTTAAACTACATGCTTTCTTCCATATTTGCTTCTCTAAAATCATGATAAAAGGAATGATGCTAAGGTTTGACTTTGTTCAAGTAGTAGTGAGATTTCCAAGGCGCTTTAGATTTTCTCTCAGCCCAATCAATAGTATTTCTAGAATCCTACTCAACTACTACGAAACCATAAAAGCAAGACACAAAATATTTCTTTCAATGTGATCACTTGCACTCTGTTAGAATCTCCTATTCTCACCAGATTAGAGAATGCTAAAGAATTTTCATGAGTTATAAATGAAATATCAATCGCGCGCGCATGAGAGAGAGAGAGAGAGAGAGAGAGAGAGAGAGAGAGAGAGAGAGAAAACCTCACTTTATTGCACCCAGGGGCGGACCCGGGTATAAGGTTTTGGGACCAGGTGCCCCAGTGCACCTAGAAAAAGCGCAAAAGGGGCTATGGGCCATGCCAGGAATAAGCCCTCACGCCCCAAAAACACCAAATCCCATTTCTTTTCATCTCCAAATGGAAAAATAATGATTTGACTTTTTCAATTGACCACCATCCGCCCCCCTCAAATGAAAAACCTGGGTCCGCCACTATTTGCACCTTTGTCGAATAGTTATAATATAACATGACTTGTTTTTCTATAGATTTATGGCAGAACTCCTCGAACCGATCCAAGATTCATGGGATAAGGGTATGATTATTGGTGGTGATGATCATAAAACAAAATACTATTAATAAAAACAAAAAAAAAAAAAAAAAAAAAAAAAAAAAAAAACAGATTGCCTTTAGCAATTGTCCGTCACGGTAGTCAAAATGTCAAATCATATCCTAGTGGGTTGGCAATTGGCATCATCTCTCCAGCACAACATGCCATTTTCATTAGCCATAAGCCTCTACATTATGCTTCCCAATCTTACTGCAATGAAAATTAAGAAGCACTATGCATCTATCCTTGAATACAATAAGAAAGGCCAGCTGAAGTTTTCCATGACCTACCTCGTCATCAGCAGCGTCAATCCAATGGAAGAATGGTAATGAAAAAGATTCTCTATTTAAAAAGTATTAAAAAAAAGGTGATGAAGATTTACTCTAATCTGCTTCTTCTCATCAGCTTGACCTCATCCTAATCAACTAGTACTGACAAGATTATAGCTCCATTGATTACTAAGCTACAGAAGATCCAAGATCAATTTCCTAATAGATGCAGATTACATTGTAAAAACACTAACACTCATTGATTGAACTATCATATAAGACTATGCAAGAGCCAGAAGTTATATATCCATTATTCACATCTTAAAAGTCCTTGTGAGGGCCAGATGTAGGGTCTAAATGTAGTCTTCACGGAAGTTTAAAAGGCATTCATGTTCTTGTTTTTGTTTTCCAAACACTATGTTAGCATCAATTTTACGAGCATAAAAAGGAAAGGATATTGTCAAGAAATAAACAATTTTAGTAGTTACAAATACTCATGTGATTTCAGTTGCATAATGGTAATCAACAAACATGCAATACACAAAGAACACAAAATACAAACCGCCTCCATTAACACTGCCGTCTTGAGCTTTTAATTGAATTACAACGCAAAAATGCATGAGAAAAGGTTGTTACCGAATCAAGAAAAAGAGGCCGATCTCCTTCCAAATAGATGTTGTTAGTGCTCTTATAAAACTCAAAATCCCATTTCTCTCCATTCTCATGGCGCCCACTAGTAAGCCAATCTACAATGAGCAAACTTGAGTCAGATGTGACCCTGAATACTTGCTTCTGAGAATACCTCGCAGTGGAGAAACACGTCACTGGGTCTGGAATAACAGCCAAAAGAGCACTCCCTCCGACTCTAGCCTACTGCATGGCATAAACTAGCCACTGTTAATTGGAAACATTAGCCATGACCATAGAATCAACAAAATAGCAACTACACTGGATAGCTAAGCAAACAGTGGTTAATTCATATACAAAAAAAAAAAAAAAAAAATAATGTCCATAATCAAGATGTTCAATTCTGTTTTTTATCCTCTGCACTAACATGTCAAGATTTTTTTTTTAGGACCAAAGAGTCACATGTCAATTACTCCATATTGTTGCATTCACTCATTTTAAATTTAAAAGAATGTGAAAAGAATATACCTCTAAGAATTGTTCAGAGCACTTGGATCCCACAGATTTGTACACCTGTGTTCAAATAAAATCTAATTTGAGGAAAAAGAAAGGCAATAATACCCATAAATGTTTCAATGCCTTGAGCTAAAACATCCTTACAGAGACTAATCATAGAAGCAAAATTTCTAATGAGATGAAAGTGAAACACCTGTTGATGACAAATTATGTTTGTGATCCCTGATAGTAACAAATTAAACACCATTAATCACAAGTTTGTAACATCACAGCAGTTTTCCTGTTGTTATAGCTTTCTTTTTATCTATATGTCTTCAAATTGATTAATCAAAAATGAAATTGTATTTCCAATAAAGAGAAAGCCAAGAGGAAGTGGGGCCCAATTTCCAAGATCAGATGCTGATAAAGATTCACACCAACATAGGAAGATGGTCTGCAGGGGAAGAATCACACTGATCAATAAGATGGTGAAGTGGGTGCCCAACTATGTCAAATTGTCAACCCCCACCATCTCCCAAAAGGTCCAAGTAAGTGGGGCCCACTTGCCAAGATGGCACACTGACAGAGATTCAGCCAAGGCCTATTCCAGATCAAAATCAATTCCTCCAAGGGTTAAAGAGATGAAATATTTGCATTGACCCATTACATCTGAAAAGTGAATAGTTACAATTGAACAAGGAAGGTAGGGAAAAATGCTGGGCATGGGGCATTGCAGAATGAGAAACCTACTTTAGTGGAAGCCTGAGTGGTCAAGACAGTGGTGCACCCATCTCCCACTGTTATTGCACAACAAATGCTATCTCCCTACACCCAACATACACAACATGAAATAGAAATCAATTTAGAGGGCTTGTTTCATTTTCAAACAGAGATAGATAGAGAGGGGTATAAGAAAAAAAAAATTTATACCGAGACCAATCCGCCACCATAGGAGAGGGTGTAGATCCACACTGCATCTGTATTGGGGAAGCCCACCTGGGGTGCATGTGGGTTTGTTTTGTGACAATAACAACAACAGAATGATTGTCAGATGATGATTCATTCATGAAATGAATTGAGATGGTGTTGAAGGATAGATGGTGGTGATGATACATACCTTAGTGGGTATGATTAATTTGAGGGGGCACTTGCAAAAGCAGCGAGTAACCGTTGATTTCCCAGCAACCTTCTCTACTACCACAATACCTGTCTCCATTGGGTGCCTCCTTTTACCCTCTCTTCTCTCCAAAGCTCTGCCCTCCGAGTTATGAACAGAGAGTCTTCTAATGGGATCTGTGAAAAGGGTCCAAAAATCCAAAACCCAAAGGGCATGTTTGGCAAATATCCTCGCTGAGGATTTTTCGCAGCTTTTCACAATCGCGAGGAAAATAGACGTTTGGATCATCGTGGAAAACACCATGGAGGACTCTGGAATTCCTCGGTGGAGGGGACACCTTTTTTATTCATGGCCCTACAATTAAGATCTGAACCGATAATAGTATTAAAAATGCCAACGGCTACCAAAAATCATTAGTTGGCTCTTCCTATAATTTGATATATTTATGAAAAAGTCTAGAATATTAGATCACTAGATTTGGATTTTGGTTGGCCCCTTTTGAGAAATCTGAACTATTCGGTCTCTTACTAACCGGTTATGAGGTTAAATTTGAGAACGTGATTCACAATTGATAATGAGAAAATGCCAAAAGACTTCTAGTAGTTGATATGCCATAGTGTAAAAAAGGGGATTTTTTGGCGGTACATTTTTTTTTAATTTTTTTATTTTCGTGGGCCTTGAAATCTTGATCTGAACCGTGAATAATTTACAGGAGTCCTAACAGAAGCAGGATCTCAAATTTCAATCGTAGATCCCTCGTGGAGGTATATTAAAAGATTGATTTTGGGCTAGAGATTCCAACCTCTTCCTGCTTTGGATCATGGGTCCAAATAAAATTGATCACCATGTGTATACTTCTTTTTTTTCTGGGAGAGGCTTTAATTCTCATGTGCATCATATGTAGTCATTGTGTCTCTTGACCAGCTGAGCTACAACTTGGGGCATAAAAAGTCCTTTGCAATTCAGGTATAAACTTGATGAATAAAGAGTTTTTTTACAGTAATAATGTTTATAAATTTCACAACTGTAATTTTTATTCTTTCTAAGAAAGAGTAAAAACAATTAATATGAAAATCATGATTACATGTAAAACTTATGGCTATAAAGCTTATTGATATCAATCGCATGTTTACAAGGGACAATCGCATGTTTACAAGGGACCATCTTTATTTGATCCAATTTGGTAATGCTATGCTTCCTATTTCCAAGTACTTCTTTTTTTCAGTTATAAAAATGAAATCTCTAATAATATAAATATTGATTTTCTTATCTTTATGTTTATTGCCATTTCTCTTGAATTCAATATTATTCTTTACAATGCCTCACATACGAAAATAAGAGAGAGAGAGAGAGAGATTGGAAAATCCTTACTTTTCAAAATTGGCAGTCCCCTTTTTTCTTTATCTATTTTACCCACTATTTTATAAATAAAGTTTCTACACACAATGGAGTTGCTTTCACTTGTGAATTCTCCAGACCCGCCCTTCCATTCTCTATTTATCCTTTTCATACCGGATTGATATATGATCAATCCAATCTAGTGACACTCAAATGTCCCTTCTAAATTGGCACTTTATCTTAATTCACACATTAGTCTCAGTTGGATTTCATCATAGTAAGATTGCACAATGTGTAAACATTATTATTATTATTTTTGGACTAAAACTAAGGGCTTGTTTCTTTATATATATATATATATATATATATATATAATACAAATCAATTGAATTCATAAGATTTCATGGTGTGAAACGAGCTCCACGGAAGGTTATTAAAAAGGTGAGGACTAACAGGTGAAGGATATAAGGTGGAGATATTAGTGTGACTTAGACTTTTCTATGTATTGTTTTACTAGGGTGCTTGGTGAATGTTCATTTCTTATCTTCCCCTCTATTCAATTTCTAACAAGGGGGAGGTTAATAGATGGTCATTTTTAGATTTTTTTTTTCTTTTTTTTACAAATTCAATTCTAAGCATTCAATTACATGAAACAAAAAGGCCTTAACAGATTGGATCTTCCCAACCACATTTATATTTAAAGAGCATGATATAATGATAAGAAGAAAATTTCATTTGACAAATCCATTTGTAGATAAATCATTGCATTCATGACCACTGGCCTCACATGACCACTGGCCTCACAGCAACCTGCCCATTTTTATCGATCTCACTGCACCTAGTTTTTGCAATTTTATAAATGAAATTGGAGAATTCTGGGAGAGAAGATTTTCCTAGCATTAAAATTGTGAGACATAAAACTCCATTTATAAAAGAGTAAAGCTCTCCTAAGCTCAAGCTTAGAATAAAATCTCGTAAGCACATGGTTGTAGGATCCACCTTTGGTCCATCCAAATGGACCAAACACATGACCCCTCTAAATTGCACATGTCCACCAACTTTCAGTCAAATCCGAATTTACTGGACCGTTGGATCGACTATGTATCGATCCAAATGGACTATTGACCATTAAACTTTTGGGCCCATATGGAGATGATAGAAATCACGATTGGGGCTGATTTTTTGCAGAGAGGAAGATCTCAGGGAGTCCTTGAAATCTCCCCCACCCCCATCCCCATGTGGGTCCCCGGGTCGGCCCCACCACACACTTGAGCTTATCTCATCCTAGGCTTGAGCTTAGAGCTGGCCCATTTATAAAATAGATCTTAAGGAAAAATAATTATTGCAAAGAGCACACTTCATCCCTTGGAGGGAGATCTTGTATTGTGCAAGTATGCATCATCATCTGTGACACATAGTGCCACTTAAAGTATGAAATTACATGAGAAAACAGTGATGAAGAGGATCATGTATAAACTTTGCATGATCCACTTGATCTGTCGGAATGTAGAGATATTTTAGTATAAACACTACTCTCTGGTGATTTAAAAAAAGAAAGAGAACTCTAATTTGTGGGGCTGATGGATAGGGTGGGTGAGAAAAAGGGATGGGAATAGTGTATAAGGAATCTCTTTCCACGGAATAATGTGAATGAAACAATCTCTCCTTCCTATGTAAATCCTTACATGTCATATTCAAGAATAGCCCCAATGTGTAAGGAATCAATCCTTCATTCCCATGTCAACTCGACTTCTAGTCAACTATTGGCTTATGAATGGTGTAGAATTAGAATATGTTGGACTGTAGGAGCCTGGTGGGCCCACGTGGGGTTTTTTTTTTTTATAAAACAGGGCGTCCCAGCCCTTTGGACAAGAATAATTCCTACGTGTAGTGCAGTTTCAAACCAATTAAACCCACGTGGTTTGATAACCAACTCTCAATGGCTCTTTCAAGATAAGAACAAAATTAATGGCGATGCTTTTGCACATGGAGAGCTATTTCCCAGGCACTTTACCCGAGTGGTAAGGAGTGGTGGTTCTCACCTGGCTGTCCAGGGTTCAAATCTTAGGTACGCCACCTCTTTCCTGCTCCCGCTTGTGCGGGCTCCTTTTCTACTTGTGTGTCCTTTCTTTCCGCTTGTGGATGCTCCTTTCTCATTTAAGCGAGTTGTCTTCCCGTGTGTGTACGGTTCTTTCTTAGGTCCTAGCTCCCTTAATTGGGGTACAAGAAAAGAATGAAAAAAACCGATCTATTGGGTGCTACATACATGGATGTTGAGATCCATGAATGATAGAAAAAAAAAAAAATCCTAAAAAGAAAAGATATTTGGAAAAAAACCATCAGTCAGAGATCACCAACCCCACGACATTTGTCTCCGGTTGCAACTCTATCAGATTTACATATCAATATATCGTACGTATGTCTCATTTTATTTTGATATGAGAATATGAATATGTATCAGGTTATAATGGTCCACCACAAATGGGCTTAGTCATGTATGTTAGTATAGTTCAAAAGTTTCCTCTCTCCACATGGATGAATGCTACGCCAAACCGAAGAGAATAAATTGATTTTGCGGCATTAAAATTTCTTTGGCATGAAACAAACATGTCCTTGCGTTATTTATCTATTTCTATAAATTTGTTCTGCAGCCTCTTATTCCATACCTATGGACTGATTCATAAGTCAGCCCTCTTATATAAGGTCATGAGCTATCTCTTACACTCCAAGTTTATTGCCATCTTTATTTAGTCAGATTTTAGATTACCACATCACCCCACATTGCGTGAAGGTTTAGCAAATAATACCCGTACATTTGAATTTTGAAAGCAACAAATTGTCACCATTCAAGATCATTTGTTGGCCTACAGTTTTTTAAACATCAACCAGTACTGTTCTTGTTACTTGAAGCCATGAGTGGTATATATGATGCCTTTCTATTGGAGTAACAAACTCCACGTTTTTTCTCTTTTTGTGCATGTATGCATCATCATCTGTGACACATTATGCCACTTAAAGTATGAAATTACATGAGAAAATAGTGATGAAGAGGATCATGGATAAACTCTGCATGATCCACTTGATTTGTTGGAATGTAGAGATATTTTAGTATGAACACTACTCTCTGGTGAATTAGAAAAAGAAAGAGAAGAACTCTAATTCGTGGGGCTGATGGATAGGGTGGGTGAGAAAAAGGGATACGAATAGTGTCTAAGGAATCTCTTTCCATGGAATAATGTGAATGGAATAATCTCTCCTTCCTATGTAAATCCTTCCATGTCATATTCAAGAATAGCCCTAATGTGTAAGGAATCTATCCTTCCCTAATGTGTAAGGAATCTATCCTTCCCTAATGTGTAAGGAATCTATCCTTCATTCCCATGTCAACTCGACTTCTAGTCAACTATTGGCTTATAAATGGTGTGGAATTAGAATATGTTGGACTGTGGGAGCCTGGTGGGGGCTTATATGGTTTGATCACACATTCTTAATGGCTCTTTTATGATAAGAACAAAATCGCTGGTGATAGTTTTGCACACAGAGAGCTATTTTCCCGGCTTAATGGAGAAAATCGATCTATTGGGTGTTACATATATGGATGTTGAGATCCATGAATGACGCAAAAAAAAAATCCTAAAAAAAAAAACATATTTGGAGAAAACCATTACTCAAAGATCACTAGCCCCACGGCATTTGTCTCCAGTTGCAACTCTATAAGATTTATAGATTTGTATATCGTACGTATGCCTCGCTTTATTTTGATATGAAAATATGAGAAAATGAATATGTATAAGGTTATAATGGTCCACGTCTAGTATGTTAGTTGAGTTTAAGATTTTCCTCTCTCCACATGAATGAATGTTGCACCAACTTGTAGAGAATAAGTTGTTCTTGCGGCATTAAAAAATATTTGGCATGAAACAAACATGTCTTTGTTTTATTTATCTATTTCTATAAATTTGTTCTGTACCCTCTTATTCCATACCTATGGGCTGATTCATAAGTCACCCCTCTTATATAAGGTCATGAGCTATCTCTCACACTCCAAGTTTATTGCTTTCCTTATTTTAGTCAAATTTAAGATTACTACATCCCCCCACATTGCGTGAAGGTTTAGCAAGTAACAACCGTACATTTGAATTTTGAAAGCATAAAATTGTCACCATTCAAGATCATTTGTGGGCCTACTTTTTTTAACCATCAACCAGTGTTCTTGTTCTTTGAAGGCATGAGATGTATATATATGATGCCTTTATATTGGAGTCACAAACTCGACGTTTCTTTTTCCCTTTTTGTCATTAACTTTGACTACAAAAATTTAATACAAATTTATTAATGTACAATTTACCCTAGTAAGCCAAGGGGCTTCTCATAAATAGGGTTCACCATCCAAAAATCTTTACAATCTTATGACATAGTGAAAAACACAAAAGGATTAAAGAAGAAGATCATCGTCTTCAAACTGATACTAAAATATTGAATCTAAATAAGAAAGAATTAGAAAAACCCTAAAGAGATATGAGATTTGCATTATTCCTTTTTAAAAACACTACAATGACTTACATGGCATTCCAACACTCTAATGTACCCGAAATTGTAAAAGCTTACTGAAACTAGTAAAAAAACCAGATTACATAAAAACCTTTGAATTAACTCTAAATTACCTTTGAGATCTTCTATAACGATTTAAACTCAAACATGCTAAAAAAAACTCCTAAAATAAGTAGTGTTGAAAATTATTATAACAGTTTTTTGTACGAAATTTGCAAATTTGACCTTTAAAATATATTAATTTCCCCTTCAATGTCAATAATCATCTTCGGTAGTTGCCCATGTCATAGAGCACATCAATAACTTCGAAATGATTACTTGTGTGTCGTGATATGATACCTGAATCAAAAGTTATCATCATTTGAAGCTGACACCATCTTTTGGGCTTGATTTCTTATGATATTTGTATTTGGCAATTATCCCACAACTTGTTCTAGATAGGACCCCTTTCAGTGGCTTCATATGAAGCTTCCCTCAAATTAGTCTGATGAACATCATTGGATGGTTTACATGTTCAGCACACGATCGGCTTCATTTACTTCTCTCCTTCCTCCAGAAAATGGAAGAGGATGGAGTTCATAACATATAAAATGGCAAATGGAATAGCATGGAGTCCACTTCCTCATCATGATGAACCAAACCATACAAAATAATCATTTTCTCCTTATTTTAGCAGTGAGAGTTCTACTCACTCCTACATAGTAGGATTTACGTTGGATTGATAAGATATAAACCTATCCACAGACAATTACTTAATGAAATTCATTTATTGGTTAGTTGTGATCGTTTGATTAGAGATAATGTTACAGTGCATAGTTGAGAGGATAATATTGAAAGCCACTCCCTAATTCATGATGTGAAGTCCCGTGAGGGGTGTGAAGCTCCATAACAGAGCCCCATCTATTGGAAATTTGAATTGTTCAATATAAACACCCTCTTCTTCAGCGGGCTTTCTATAAATTCTGCTCAATTGGAATTCCTCCAGTTAATGAAATCAGGGAGTTATGTTCTAAGAGTCCTATTGAGTTTTTTCATGTAGGTAGATCAACTAAGTCCATAGCAGATGCTCTAGCTAAGCAAGGAGTTGAGAGGTCCACTCATTGGGTGGGAGTGGATATGTAGATCAGCTAACTCCATAGCAGATACTCTAGCTAAGCAAGGGGTTGAGAGGTCCACTCATTGGGTGGGAGTGGCTATGTAATTGGGTGTGAGAGTGGAGCAACACTCTTTACTCCCTTTTTCTTCTTTCTTTGTTTTGTCTTTGTATGTTGCTTTGTCTTCTTTAATAAAAGTTGCGTTACTGATAAAAAAAGGGGGGGAACTCATCCTACTATAAAATTGAGCATATGATTATCTTACAATGAGACCCCCCCCCCCCCCCCCCCCACACACACACACACACAAAATAAAATAAAATAAAATAAAAAAACTCGCCTCCGCCTATGGTTCTGTCCAAAAAAAAAAAAAAAGGATCCAGATTGTGTAGAGAAAGCCATATGGAATTCTTAGAGGCCATCTCCATAAATTATTACTTGGTTTGACGATGAAATCTAAATCGTTCAAAATCACTTCATACAAGTGCTGGATAAATTTCACTTAGCCCAATATCATACTATTATACTAATCATATGTCAAACACATAATTTTACAATATTCTTTTATTATTTGAGTCTACATAGTTCTTAAAAAGGGCGTTCTGAGTTATTGCTGCAGACAAATACTAGTGTAGTTTTTGTCTTCAATTGTCAATGGGGAGAGGTGCAGCTGTTGCATTTCATCCAACCATGCACATTCATTTCTAACCGATGAACTATCCTTTGTTTACATAAGAGGAGTGAAAAGAAAGTGGGATCAAATAGTGAGTATAGTAAAATAGCATGGGTTAAAATTTAAAAACACTAAAAGAAAAAATTTAACTTCTCCCAAATTATTATAATTGATTGAAGGAAAAAAAAAAAAAAGAGGCAAAAGTGGAGTAAAAGGCACCAGTGGCGTCATATTAAAATCTTATTTTCCATTCTCCTTTTTCCATCCAAATAATAATGAAGTAAAGAAGTTATATCAAACTTTACTTTTTACTTTACTTCTTTCATCCAAAACCAACTCAAGTAAAAGATGTTTGTAGGATCTTACACCCCATTGAGCTACCACTTATCCCAAAATCAATTTGCAACTCGCAAAACAACGTATTCCGTGAATCGAACACCCAACCTATCAGGCTCTGATACCACTTGTAGGATCTTACACCTCATTGAGCTACCACTTATCCGAAAACCAATTGGTGATAAGAAACGGCACAACAATGGTTTTATGATAAGGGCGAGGGCTCAACCACAACTATGACTGTTCAAGAGCGAGAGTGAACGTTGACCTCAACAATGTGTTTACTTTACTGTACTCAACCCTTGAAATCTCCCCAAACATCCCTTAGAGTTAAAAATCCAACTGTTGCAACCCATTTCAACCCTCCTTTATTCTACTTCATGACAAACAAACATGCTCCGAAAATAAAGAGCCGTGCTACACAGCCCGGATTCTGTCCCGGGCTGTGGCACGGCTCCCAACATGGGAGCCATTGGATCCCAGGCTCCCATGGGGGCCGTGCCACGGCCCAGGACTTTTAGACTTTCCCGGGCTGTTTAGACTTTTACGAAAAGATAAGAGAAACCTTTGGTAATGCAAATTTGATTCGTCCCATTCTCGAAGTGGAATAAGTGGTTGCACAGCAGACACCATGGGCCATGTCATACAGCCTTTTCTTTTTCATCTTAATGTCATACACCTTGCCCTTTCTGCTTAGTGTTGCAAGTCAGTTGCAAATTTTATATATGTGAACTTAGAACCTAACGTTTGGCACTGTAGGGATACTATTTTTTTTTTATCGTTTGTTCAAAAGGATGGTAATCTAAACCACCAGATGAGTCATATACCTACCTACTGCACTTATAATAGCTAGGACAAGTTGATGTACATCGCCAACAATACTATAAAAACCAATTATGGCCAAACGAGATAGCTAAAGGCACGCGCTAGAAGATTAAATATAAAAGAAGAAGAAAAGCAAGCAGCGTCACAGACATCTGTGTCATTTTGATAATCTTATGATATTTGTATAAGAAAATTATGGGATCGGACAAGGTAAATGTAATTTGTGATTTTCATGATTCATTCAACTACAAATTATTGCCAAGATATTTTGAAGTTCAGTCCTATTTTTCTGTTGCTACTTCTCTGATTTTTCTGATCTTTTCTAATCTCATAAGATGAACCAAAAGATTTAAAGAAGATCAACAATTTAAGTCATTATTAGAGCAGCAACATTAGTAAATTTCAGGCTAGTTGTTTGAGTATTTTATATGGTTCTTTGACAAGGTGCTTTAATTTTGTTAGAACAGATGTTTGATCTGCATTGGGCTCTTGTGTCAGATCACAGTTGACGGGACATGATTGGTGACATAGGCAATTTGCATTTAAATGATATTATTAACAAAAGAAAGAAAGACTCATTCATGACTTAGTAAATTACGACGTACAGGTGCATGTTTCATCAATTTAGATTTTATGATTCTGTCCATACATGAATTCTGCTGAAGAAAGAGTCCCCACATCACATGTCAAATGCTTTGGTTTTTCAATCTGCATTGTTTTTGGAGTATGGTCGGTTGGACAAAAGGTCCGAATTTAAAATTAACTAGCAAAATTACCCGTGCTTAATAAGGATATGGCAAATATTATAATTTAAATATTCATGCATAAAAAATTCATAAATTTTTTATAAAATTAAAAAAAATTATGAGTGTATTTATATAATCGAAGAATTGAAATCATAGAAGGTAATTAATATAACTTCCGTTCAAAATCATAACCAACGGTCAAAATTGGATCCACAACCTCCTAGATTAATATATTATAATTGGGAGCAACAGTGGAGGGTCCCATTGTTTAATTAGGGAGAGGAGGAGAGGGGGTGAGATCATCAAGAAATTTCGTGGTGCATTCCTTCCACTTTTATTTTATTCTATTGTAAGTAAGCATCTCGGATAGGATAGGATTGGCATCTAGGATTTTTAGTGCGCCCCGAAAAGTAAGTGCTCTTCTATTCATGTAAGCAACGTATGCATAATCCATACATGGTGCATGCATGTTGTCGGTTACATCGAAAACGAACCCAAAAAAAAAAGTATTACAAAAGGGAGAGAGGGAGAGCAGTTTCTTCTTACTCAAACTGATCACAATATCACAGAGAGAGAGAGAGAGAGAGAGAGAGAGAGAGAGATGAATGAGATTGATCTTAGAACAGAGTCAGCAGATTACAGGGTGGAGCTTCTATCTCCAGGTCCAGGAGGTGCAGATACAATAATCAGACCAAATGATCCCTCATGGCGTCTCAACTTCAATGATTTTCAACTCCCAGATCGACCCAAAGATCCTCCTCCTTTCATTCACCACTGCATCAGGCCTCTTTGTAAGATCGATCTCTCTCTCTCTCTCTCTCTCTCTCTGAGTGTGTGTGTTGTGTATGATATGAGTTTAATAACACAAATTATCAATAATAAAAATAAAATAAAATAAAGAAATTAGAGGATTATCCTCCATTAATGGAGGATCAGCTATATGCACATGGCTTGGAGGTGGGGTCCACCATCGATTGAGGTGGTTATACCTCCCCTTTCAGACAGTTCTCAAGCGGTGGAGTCAGTGAATGAGTAGCTTTCATTGTATTTTTTATTTAGTCAATTATGACATGAATGAGATTAGGAGAGAAGAAGGTTCTTTTTTTAATCAGACTTTTTTGTTTCAGCGTGAATGGTTTATATATATATATATATATATATATCAATAGATTATTATTCTTCTTCTTTTTTATAACGGGGGTAGTGTTTTTCCCAACTTTTTATGCGGACTAATCCCTTGTGGGCCCAAGGGAGTCGGGTAAATCCCTTGTAGTCCTACGGTGTAGTATCGTAGTTTTAAACCCTCAACTTCTGTAAGCAAATCGTGGTCTTAAGCCAACTAAGTTACTCCTCATGTTATCAATGAGATTCTGATTACAATGTGAAAATGATTAAAATGGTCAGATCATAATCTTTTTTTTTTTTCTCATTTGTTTGATTGATTATTGAATTGTTAAGAATTCTAACTAAAGCTTTCCAATTAAAAGGCTATCTGTTCCAATCTCTCACACAATGTGTTTGATACCCTCTAGATTTAGCTGCTGTATATGTGTTACAAATACTATGGGAATACCCTAGTTGGCAATATATATATATATATATATATATAGTCGTGATCCAGTGTGGGCAATCCACACCACGCTATGGGGCCCACCCCAGGATGGGACTTCAATGAATTTGACGATCTAGGTGGGCCCTCCTATGTAAAAGTCATTGGGCTCACAAGTATATATAGTACATTCACATGTGGTGTTAGTCGATGCAATGATCCATTCCATTTGCATGGGTGCCAACGAGGGGGTTGGATTTGGTCCACTCAGATGGACCATCAGGTTGGCGCCACTAATGATGCACACTATGCGCAAATCGCGCATGGGATAATTTCCCTGTATGTATACATACAAGGCAAAATTTGAATTGACTGAAAATGGAGACCTACCTGGGGCCATCAATTTGATCTTCCCTTGTTAGGTGTCAATTCCTCAAGTAAGAATCTAGTAAATCAAATCCTTTAGAAAAATGAGGGTCCATCAATCTGCCTTTTCACCTTTGTATATATTCTTTCCTCATAACCCACTTCAAACCAGTTCTTCCAAATTTAAGAGGTAAAAGTGTACCACACCTATGAAAAATATCTGATTCGGATGAACTGCTTATTACTATGTATCGACCATTACACAATATTCTCATCACATAGCGGTTAGTTTAAGCAATGTATCGAATGCGTACCGGTCCCAACAAAATTAACAAATCAGGATTGAGTCGAATTGGCGAGTCATAGTGAAATTAGTAGAGTTGAGTCATGTTCAGATTGATCAATGGGTAAGCACAAAGAATGGTTCAACCCAAACTCAACCTATTTATTAGTTGGGTAAGAGTTTTCAATTCAAACCCTGAATTACCATGTTAGCTAGGTTTGAGTTGGTTTTGCTAGTCAAGTTAGGAATTTCCACCCCTGCAGAGGATCTGGATTCTGAACTAAGACATTTCTGAGCAACAATGTAAGCTTGGAAGGTGGGGGATGTCACTGTTGGAAGAGCTGGCCCTTCTAATCAAGTGACCCATGGTCAAGAACTTGCACAATTTTGACCCACTTTTTGATAGGCTCAGTCAGAGTTACTCAACTCAAAAGCACATCAAGCCAGGTTGACTCAGCCATGCCAGTGCTGATTCCAATTATGTTTTTAAAGGTGAAAATGGTTTGACTCTTTTTCCTCAGACAAACAAGGCAAGATTGCTCAATACTACAGGAGGCAGGAGGAACTTCTACAAGGATTCACCGAAATGGAGACATTTACTGAGTTGGGTTGTGCACCAGGAAGTCTCACAGAGGTTGGTACTTATGGCTAATGTTCAAATAGAGAATAAAAGCCAATGTCACTAACTTTAGTAATGTGTTTCTCTTTTTTTCTATTCAATTATCCCACAGGAAGAAATGAAGAATCTTGCATGGAGTGAAACTTTCGCAATTCGATTGTCTAACTTTGCTAATTTAGTCCTTTTTGTGGCAAAAGTTTATGCATCAATAGAGAGCAGATCATTGGCAGTTATCGCGTCCACTTTGGATTCTCTGTTGGATCTTCTCTCAGGTTTCATTTTATGGTTTACTTCACATGCCATGAGAAAGCCAAATCAGTATCGGTATCCGATTGGGAAGAAGAGAATGCAGCCAGTGGTAAGTTGTAAACCAGAGTCTTAAAACCAAAACTTCGAATTTGACTCGATACACTGTTGAGTCGAGTAACTCACCGAGTTTGGAAGAGTTTTTAGTCAAATTCGGTCAAATGCACCCGATTCACTTAACAAGGTGTTGGCCGAGCTGACTAGGCCAAGTTGACTTGTGTCCAGTCTATGGTGCAAACACTGTCAATGGTGGCTATTTGACGTCAATCTTAGCCATGCTTTCAGTGGACCATTTCTTGGATTGGTTAGTTATTTTATGTCAGGGAGTTGTCATTTATCAGTAAACCAACTAAGTACTAAATTTAGTGGCATGTTCTAATTTGTAAACCATCCAAAATGGGGCCTACTAAATGAATGGTATGGATTAGGACATGAAGATCCACAAAGACCAGCAGCAAAGCAATCATCCAGCAATTGATATTAAAACACATAAAAGTGATATTAACAACTTTAATTGCAGGGCATTATTGTGTTTGCTTCAGTAATGGCAACTCTTGGGTTACAGATTTTGCTTGAGTCTGGTCGCGAAATCATCACAAAGGTATGACTAGTTAATTTGTTTTTTTAAGGAAATGTAATAATAAAACTGAAAATGATCCATGTCACTGTTATAAGCATAGTCTAAAACTCACTGGGACTTGGCTGAGAAAAAAGGTCCTTAATGAGTTTTGGCCTTACTCGGTTAACTCGATAAAGACTCAATCGACTCGGCAAGGACATGTCTGCCTCTGAACATCTCAGTTTGCATTGGATCATTTTCCTGATTTAGCTAACATTTACAGGAATTAGACAGTTTTTCATTAGGTAGTTCCTAATTTACATTTAATTCAAATGCAGTCCCAAATTTCAATGAGTCCTGCACAGGAGATGTGGATGATTGGAATCATGGTGTCAGTTACAGTTGTGAAATTTGGTCTTGTGATATATTGTAGAAGGTTTAAGAATGAAATCGTCAGTGCCTATGCCCAAGACCACTTCTTTGATGTTATTACAAACTCAATTGGTTTGGCTACAGCAGTGCTTGCAGTCAAATTCTATTGGTGGATAGATCCCAGTGGGGCCATACTGGTAAGTTACTAATGTTTCAATTTCAATTTCTCATTTATATTTAGGGCCTGTTTGTTTGCAATATTAGAATACATAGGAATTGAATGTATAGAGATTCATGGTCAAATGACCTCCATCAAAGGATTATTAAAGAGGTGAGGTTGTGAATGAGATGAGGTGGGAGGTGAAGGATATAAGACAAGAATGTACACAGGACCTTGACCTTCCTAGGATTTGAATTACAAAGGTGATGGTCAGCAGGTATTCGTCTCTATCTTCCCATAATTCACTTTCTACTAAAAGGGAGGTTACTTGATAGTCATTTTTGTATATTTACACTCATTGACATGAATTGATAGGTACTCAATTCCTATGTATTCTATGCAAGCAAAACAGGCCCTTAGGGATGCGCATGGCCCACCATGGTCCATGTATTAGTTGCCTACTTTTATGAACATCAGCCCATGAGTTCAATTTCTTCATCATCTTTGCCTCATTCCGTCCATTTGGGGTCAACGTAGTAAGTTCTACTCATTTAAGAAACCAGCTTTGTCCCATGAATTCTCCATCAGTAACATTAAACTTCGGTATGCTGGAATTCTAATGCAGATAGCTTTATACACAATGAGCACATGGGCGCGGACAGTTCTTGAAAATGTTTGGTCCCTAATTGGAAAAACAGCACCGCCCGATTACTTGTCGAAGATGACATACCTCATCTGGAACCATGACGAAGAAATCAAGCACATCGACACCGTTCGAGCTTATACTTTTGGTTCGAGCTACTTCATAGAGGTGGACATAGTGTTGGCTGCTGATATGCCATTAAGCCAGGCACACAACATAGGTGAGACTCTTCAGGAGAAGCTTGAACACCTGCCAGAAATTGAGCGCGCCTTTGTTCACGTCGATTTTGAGTATAGTCACAGGCCAGAGCACAAGCAGAAGCCATGAGGTCGGTGCACTAGCAAAGAAGATACTGTTACATTGAAGAAGCTTTTGATCAAACCTTAGAGCAGATATTTCATTTAGTTTTTTTTTATGATTGTTGTTATGTTATACACTTATATGGTTTCATAACTTAAAAACCTCCAAACTTAACCCAACTCAGAAGGTCCCTGAAATGAGTTACTAAGCGAGTACTCAGCCACTCTTGGCCCGATTGACTCGCCTGACTCCTTTGAGTTACTGATCTGAGTCACCTCGAGCAACTCTGAACCAGTTTTATAACTATGTCATGCTTTGTTTGCTTATGCACCAGGGCTTGTTTCTAGGCTTGTTTGGCCTTTCTAAAGTGGTGTGTTTGGGACATACTTTTATACCCAGAACTGGCCCAACATTAGGGTTTTTTTTTTTTTTTTTTTTTTTTTTTTTTTCTGAGTACTGTTTTATCCTTAAGTTGAATGTTGCCATGTTAATGCTTGAGGGGGGTAATCTTATTTTATCTCAATGTAAGCAGCTTTACTTGAATCATGAATTTGATTCTCCAGAATATTACTTCTTATAGTTGGATCTGGACCACATGTTGATTTGCATTATGCATCTAGATGATTCAATCAATCAAGGGAACATTTTCTCAATGAGCAATACATCCAAAAATGGGTAGATTAGAAATGCATGCCAATTTTTGTTAGATGGTTTCAAAATAGTAGAAAGTTAACATTCCAGAAGAAAATGAGGCTGTAAGCATTAAGCAATGACACATTAGTTCAAAGAGGAGATTATGACTGATTCATTTTCAAACTTTTGCTTGTTACAGTGTTTAATAGAAATGATTTTTATAACGAAAACGCAGTGAAATGAATGGTTTGTACCATTTTATTGACCTAATGATCATTATGAGGTCCAAAATCACGTTTTTAACCATGATCACATATTGACGAAGGTCGGACTCACGTAACCATCGGACAAGAAAATTTAGGCCATTCTACCCCAGAGCAAAAAACAGAGCCCAAATCAAGCCCATTATGCTCCAGTGCTTGGGCTGACCCAGTAAGTTTTGTTCATTGGATGGTGTAGCTAGGTTGGGCATCTTGAAGGGGGACAGACATATCCATTAGCTTCCATGCTACAGAACCATACATGTGGCTGGTATCCGACCATCCATCCGAGCCTTCCATTCATCTGATCCATACAGGGGTGGATCATTGGCAGTCATTCTCAATGATGGGTTAATTCTAACCATCTAAAAACTAGATTTCAAATGGACAAAACTGTCGATTGTTCAACTAATGTTGTGAGAGTCCATTAGTTGTAAGTTAACAATTTGTGTAGGGCAACTTTGGATTAATGTCTCAGCCCACGGATCCTCACTTGTAGCAGATGGTTTGAATATGTCCACATCAATCTTATGTAAGGGATGGCGATATGGGGGGATGCAATTTTCCTGCAGTGATGCAAGCAGTCTCTAAAATACTTAATAAAGTGTACAGAGTTATCAGTCACGAGGCCAAAATAGCTATCTTTGACTGCCACAAGTAGGTATTTGCTTGCTAATTCTCCTGTCATCTTGATTCAGAAAATCAGGCAATGGATGGGAATCGATTAAATCACAGTCAACAGTCAAAGGCAATGCTGCCACCATCCCAATAACTTTACCATTTTCAGCTCTCTCTAGAGATTGAAACACTTTATCTGGGCGGCCCTGGTTATCTGGGCAGCCCTGGGCCTCTTTGGTTAAAAGAGTTTTGAGAATTCTTGTAGGGGTAATTTCCCCTCACCCCCAAGTAGAATTTCAAATGTTCAATTCAATCTCCCTCTAGCATTTGGAATTCTTGTACTCTGGAAATTCATAAAGCTAGAAGTGCTTTTCAAGTGATTTGAAATTCTGAATTCTTGTATCAAACAAAGCATTCGGAATGCCCAAAGGACAAGAAGTCACATCATGTCATAAATCCCCAACAAGTACAATTCCTTGTCAAGAATGCCTCTAACCAAACAAGCCCTAAGTGTTGCTATGCGGGTGTGACCGCACCTGTGAGATCTGAGAAACTCTTTAAATAAGACTTTAAAAAAATTATATTTTATCATTTGACTTCTTATTTTGACCATTGCTTGCACCACCCAAATGAAAATCATGGGTCCGCCACCTTTCTTAATAAATGCATTGTAAAGTTGTTGTCGTAGTAAAAAGAATAAAAAAATTAACCTCATATTATGTATCTAGGGTTCATGAGTATTTTGCTTTTTTGAATTGGGATATTATATATATACATATATATATATATATATATATATATAGAGCAGGGCTTTCCTAAACTGAAGCCTACCTTATCCTAAACTGGAATAGTACTGGTCCCACAAATATAAGTTGGTTATATCTATTTTTTGGATGATGGAACTGGAAAATCCAGTTTTGATTGGATTTATCTAGATTTTGGAGACAATTATTGTGCAAAAAACAACGATAATCAACTTTAATTTGTAGGACCATCGCTGTTTCAGCTTAAAATAAAGTATGTCTCAGCTTAATTAGAAGAACTAGCCTCATATATATATATATATATATATATATATTGTTGATATAGCTTGCAACCTAACTATGGGATAGCTAGAAAGAGGATCAGACACAAAATTCTTCCCTGTGGATGTTGGCATGCTTGTCGAACCACATAAATCTTTATTTACATGATTGATTTTGTGCGTGCATTGTGCAATTTGTCAATCGCAAGCTTATCCCACTACACCACAATGGAAATAAATAAATTTGGGGACTAACAATACTTGTTCGGTGCAAAAAAAGAGAAGGCATTGATGAGATGAGAAGCACTCTTGCAAGTGGTACCTTAAAGATGTATAGTTTAAGAGCAAATACTGAATACATTAACTAATTCAAGTTTAAAACGGTTAACAAAAGTATTAGTTACAACATTAGGCCACACCAAAACTTGGACCTAATCAAAATGATAAGGAAACCAAAATAAGAACTAATATAGAATTGAAGGCTCTCATGTACGAGGTCGATACGGCTATGAAAGGCCGTCCGTACTGTACTCTAGGAAGTCATCAGGCTGATCTGCCTGAACTTCTTCCGTCGCTTCCTCCCCCTCGGGATAGAAAGGCTCGGTACCTATGCACCAAGAGTAGCATCATCAACACAACGGTCGGCAAGCAATATGTATATATAAAGCATCAAGATATGCAGTACGAATAAGAGTAAGCGATAACAAAGATTATGAGAAATGCAAAGCATCTGAATCAATAACAAAATAACAAAGTGGAAGATCCAAACATAGTATCAGGGTAGCCAAAGGGGTTGGTCCGGACATTCCATCAATGTAGTCCAAAACGTTGTCCAATAGTAATCCAATCTGCAGATGGCCTACTCGGCTCATGGGCGACTCGACCAGAGTGTATGGTCCAAGCGCAATCAATCTTGCCGCAAAGTTCAATGGCTCATGGGCGACTCGACCAGAGTGTATGGTCCAAGCGCAATCAATCTTGCCTCCAAGGTTATCTAATGGCTCATGGGCGACTCGACCAGAGTGTATGGTCCAAGCGCAATCAATCTTGCCTCCTAGCAAACGAAATATCAAAAGGGTCCTAATCCATCAGCTAAGTTCTCCATGTCATCCACAAGCCAAGAAAAGCAAACGAAGCTAAAGAACCTGTAGATAGTACCAGGCGGTACAATTCTGAATCGAAAGCGATAGACAATCCAATCCTAAGTACATTGTTAATCTTGAAGCATCGTACGACCATACTCAGTCAACGAAGGGGTTAGGGTTCAGGATACCCGGACGGACAATCTTCGTGCATAGATTTAAAGAGGGGTATCCCGTTGTCCCGTACCGTCCAAGATTGAGATAGATTGTAAGCCGATACAACTAGATTAACCGTGAAAGATGTCGGTTCAAAACATCTTCACATAAGTCAAGTGAGTCCACAAAAAGGGGTAACCAAGTCCCACCTAAGGTCATCAAAGAAAGGGGTAAAAATCCTCCCAAGAAGGAAAATCACAGTTGACCCGGTCGACCTGGCCCTTGGCCGGTCGACCGCATACACTGCGAGCCCGGTCGACCGCAGAGGGTCCGGTCGACCTTCCCCATGTGTACCCGGTCGACCGCGCCACTGGCCGGTCGACCGGCAGTTGTAACATAAAAAGGGGAACAGTAATTTGGTCAGGTTCCAAGGGAACCTGGCCCTGTGTCGCCGGTCGACCGCGTACACTGCGGAAACAGAACTGCAGGTTCTGTTTCTGCAGTGAATGGGTCTAAGTCCATTCCCTCCCTTCTTGAACCTGATATGCAGCCAAACCATGCATATTACAAGTCCATTAAAAACCAACCAATCCATCTAATCAAGTCATTAATAAACAAATCCATTTCATTAGGCTAACAACATAATTATCATGTTTTCAAACCCTAAAAGCATCCAATGAACCAATAACATCTAAAGCATCATTTTTCCATACAAATCAAGGGAGACAAACATATCAAGCATAAATATAAACATATATACTTGCCTTAGAAGAAGAGCTCAAGAAATCCAAGAGAAATTTGGGGGAAAAACCTCTTTGAGCTCAAAATGGGGGAAATGGTTTCCAAACCAAAAACCTCTCTACAAAAGAAATGCAAGGGGTGGGGTGAGCTTATCTAAACCATTTCTAAGCCAAAGGAAGAAGATTAGTTAGACCTAAAAGCTTGGGAAGCTTACCTTTGAATGGGTTGTAAGTGAAAAGCTTAGAAAAGGGTATGGTTGTGAACTTGAGAGCAAGAGGAAGAGGATTTGAAGCTTCACCGTCAACGTCGGAGCTTCGGTGATCGTCGGCAGTGAGGAGGCAGTGAGGAGGCAGTGGAGTTGAGAGAGAACAGTGAATGAGAGAAGAGTGAATGAATGAGATGGGTTGGGCTTATATTAGGTTAGGTAATGGGCTATTTTAAGTTTAGTCCTTGGGTTTGCTAAGATGATTATTTGGGCCTCTTCGACGCGTCGAATCGAAACGCGACTGAAGACTAAAGTTCATGAAATGTCGAGACCTACCCGATGCACCCAAACTCACAAAAACTCATAATCTCATAAAAACCCCTGAAAACTCTCAAATTGCAAACCACCCCCTTACTCTACCCAAACGCACTCCGAATCACGCGAGACTTCGTACGCGAGGTCCAAGCGATCAACCCGACTCGCTAAGACTCTAAACACACTTACTAACTAATCAAGCAATTAATTATAATTAATAGGAGATTAGTCTGTGGGATGTTACATTAGGTGTGGAGAAATGAATTCCAATCGCAATTCACAGTTGACCGACTTTACTAAATTAGTTTTGAACTCTTTCAATTGTGGCAAGTTAAAGATGTCAAGAGGGATGCAAATATGGTGACACAGAGATCAGAGAAGGAACCTTTGCTCCAAATGACATATCATATTTGGAGAGATTATATTCCACAACTTATTCGTGATCTTGTAATCCACTAATATGATGTTTCTGATGAGTCTTAATACGATCCAATATATTCTCTCTTAAAAAAAATAAGGAAGGCAATTTATTCTATAGTTCCTACATGTAGTGACAAAAATTGGTATTAGTCTCTAATTTCTACATGTTATTTAAGTAAAGTTGTTTTTGTCAAATCAGATGGCACAAATATTGTTTCTTAGTGAACAAGTTTTGAATTTAGACATTGAATATCGACTTTTAAAAGGAATTTTGACCATAATACAGTTCAATGACCTAACATTTGCTGGTCAGCAATTGAGATTAAAAAAAATGCCGCAGAGTTATTCATATAATAAAGTTACGAATGAAGAAGAAATTATGCACTATCCTATGGATATAGGATATCGCAGAGCGCAATATTTCTTAGCCTAGGATATTGCATGAACAACTCTATAAGAATCTTTTTAACCTTCAACTATTGACAGGCAAACGTCATGTCTTAGGGTAGCCGTGCGGTCAAAATCCCTTTTTAAAATAGTAGTTACTTATAGTCTACATTGCGTATCAATGCAAGGGTTGATGGCTCCAAAAAAATGGAAATGTCCCAAATGGAGAATCACAAGTTTTTCATATTCTGAAAATTTTATGAAAATTGTTTTCTAGAATAAGAGTGCTTAAAAAAACTTCAATATCAGTCCTAAAGGACAAGTCCAAAACCTGTTCAAAGCATGGTCCAGTCATACGTGGGCATGCTAGGAGACTCAGCTGACACGTGCCATAAATAAACCGATTAATAGCAAGAGGTAAGATAATAGTGTGGGCCTCACTATATCTAATCATCTTCAAAGAATAAAGTTAAACATCATCAACCATTAATTAACAAAAGCTGGTCTGGTCCAAATTGAGAATACGTTACTTCTTGGAAAGAAAGTTGCGTATGTTTTGCATCATCTGGCCCTAATTCCTAAACCACACTATATCTGGTTCTAATACATTCTAACTTTCTTTTCGTATTTGGATTCAAATTTAAATTCATATGTCTAAGTTGATGCCGAATCCGAATAAGTTAGGTTTTTTGTATTAGGTGACCATATCCAAAATTGGATTTACAATTATAAAGATGGATTCAATCTCGATCGAATCCACCATGGTTTCAATCCGAACCTGACCCATTTGCATCCCTAGGTGGGGAGTAGTTCTCTTCCGTTGATTGCATGGCCCAAAAAACCAACGGTTGGAGATGCATGTGAATTTTCTACAATGAGACATTTCAACTTTGTATCGAGCCACATGAATGAACCCGCGGACTCACGAGCAGACGGCGAACACGTGTCCAAAGGAAGACCATCCAGGAAAAGACCAAAAGGATGACGTCAGGCCTTGTAAGAACCATGCCACAGCTTCCTCCCCACTTCCAGAAGACCACTGAAATTAGATCCAACGACTGACTTGGTCTTCCTCAAACTTACCAAATCAAACACCGTACACGTGTCCCCCTGGCATTGATCTAGACCGTTAACTAGTGACCACATCATGGATGGTGACGACCCCAAAAATCTATTGGAGACATACTGGCTGCCAGTTTCTTAGATCTTCAAATCCAATGTTTTGGAGGGCCCACCAAAGCATGATCAAAAGGCCCATCAAGGATATCTCCATGTGGACCCCACATTGTCAGAGGATGTCGACATACATTCAACGGTCCTGATTCAAGGAAAGTTGCAATTGGTTGTTTATAAGTAGGGAGGAAATGGTTGTCATTAATCCTTTGAACAAAGAGCAATCCTGATGGTCATGGGTGACAATAGACAAATCCCAAGTGAGTGGGTGCAATCGCACTATGGCAGGACCACAGGCCGACAGGTGGATCCTCCCCGTGCACCGCCTGGTGATCGCTCTTTGATCGGAGGAGAATCCACTCTCAGAACGACCACGGCCACGACCACCACCAACACTAACATGCATGTAAGTGCTCATGGTGGCATCGGAAAACCAACCAAGAGGAGGTCTAGGGCTTCAAGGAAGGGCCCCATCACTCTCTTCAACACTGACACCGCCAATTTTCGGGCCATGGTGCAGCAATATACGGGTGCTCCAACCGTGGCCATCTCATCATCTGGGTCCCAGCCAAATCCCCCTACTATCAACTTTGGGTTTGGTGGGCATGGGCTTGGTCCATATCAGGGCATGATGGTGCCACCCTCTCAGACTCATCCTACTCTTCAACAGCTTCAGCAGCAGCTGGGGTTCCAAAGGGGAGGAGAGTCTCTGTTTTCGTTAGGCAACAATAACAGAGCCAGTGCTGATATGGGGATTTCAGATGGTTTCTTGGAGGGTATGTCTTCTTATGGGCAGACTTCAAATGACCACAACAATGGCCTGCATTTTACAAGAGAAGATAGGTTCAGAAGTCAGTACTAACTTTCATAGCCAGGCATTCACACATGTAGATATAGTTCTTTTTGTTCAAATTCTTGCCCAAGTTGCAAGTATATTTACATAATATTTGATCTTTGGTTTGGTACTTTATTTTTTTTTATAGCTTTGATCTGCTTTGCTGTGCTTTGGATGTCTCGGGTTGTGTTGGACCGTTGTGGTAGTTCGTTTAAGGTTTAAATCAATTATATTATGGATCATGAATTGTAAAACATTTATTTAATAGATCATGAATTATGCAAATAATAGTACTTCTAGAATTTCAATGCTTTGATATAAATATATATATATATGATATATAGAAATTCTCAAAAACTTTTGATTTTGCTCCGTATGTTTTTAGAGTGTGGAGCCTCCTACCTAAGTATGTTTCTTTTATCCACGCTCTGCCGAAGCGTGCTCCTTTATGCTTTGGCAACTCTAGGGATCGTTCCTGATGCTGTGGCTGAGAGTGAGACACTTTACCATGGAGCTGTATTCTGTCTTGTGTCTCTCAATAATTAACAATTCATTTAAATGCAATTATCATCAAGCTCTATCATACTACACCTATAATCTTGGATGGAAATGTTCTTCTTGTGTGTGTTATGTAACCATGGAGTACTGGTCATATACAAAGCTCATGGGCCCAGACAATTTTATTTTAAGAACTGTTTATTAACTGTAGAGGTCACACTGCAATTGTTTGTAGTATTCAATTGATAATAAAGATTTATTTATTGAGTATAATCACTTACATTTAGTTGAATTAAATGCCATTTTGACTCAAGATACCTCTATTTTCAGAAATAAAAATTCAATCAAATAATCCTAACATTTTAATGTAAAACTTAATAATAAAAAAACCCAACCTTTCTAATATATAATTTCAATCTTCGTAATCTTTAATACTCTGTATCGCTTTATATATATAAATATATATATATATATAAACCATTCATTGGGATTTTGATTTTTTCATAATAATCACAGTAATTTTCATGATACTGCTGCGCGTGCGATTGGTTAGGAATGATCAAAATTTTCATTTTGTAGGTTGTAACACACGTAATTAGGTAGGACCTTAATTTGTTAAGTTTTACACTTTTGATCAATTAAGAGCTTGATCTCGTGGTTTAGTTTTATACACTGGGTTTGTGTAGGATTGAATTTTATTTGAACTAACCTAAGGGGTAGCTTAGTTGGCTTATAACCACGGTTTGCACCTGGAGGTTGTAGGTTCGAAACTGCACTACTACACTGGAGCTATAGGGGAGTTTACCCGGCTTCCCTCTGAGCCCGAATGGATTAGTCCAGTCCAAAAAATTGGGAACTCTCCGTAAAAATAAATAAATAAATAAATAAAAGACTCTGTTTGAACCGGTTAAAACTCACTTTACTCTAGTCACTGAGCTCTTGAATCATCTTAATTTGGTGAGGTAGACAGAATCATATTAAGTGCATTTTCATCCCTCTACAAAAGTAAAGAGAAAAGGGGAATTTATATATAATCTTAACCCAATTTGTGTTTGAAGCTATTGTTTTCCAAATACATATATTCTTAATTTACCTGCTTTTATAGTGTTCTACTGAGTTCATAGAAGGTTATATATTTAGAGTAAATATTTAAAAATCAGTTGAGCCCCTTAGATTGATCAGGAGTGCCACAGCTAGGTTTTTCCTTTTTTTTTTTTTTTTTTTTGGTAAGAGAATATATAATAAAAAAAAAAAAAAACACAAGCAACCCCTCTCAAAAACCGCCCAAAGAAATTAACCTAATTATTGATAGGATCCCTAGCCCACAGAAAGTGTTTTTTCTTTGGGGGAGGCATGTGGAAGTCAGTCAATAAAATATTATATTTTACTGATCTATTACTAACCTCTAATAAATTTTTTTATTTTTAGCTCATCTGACTATAAGTTCTTGTTTGTTTAATTCCATGTAAACTAGCGGACCCTAAATGTTAGTGCCATTGATTGATTGTTATATCTATTAGATCGTGTTCATATTTGGGCCACTTTTAATCTGCAACGGTTCCTTTAAATATTATATTACTTCTGTGTGATTGTCGTGCATCAAAATGAGCCATAGGAAAGTTCCTACATAGATTTTATAATGGTTTTGTGCCTAATTTTCCTCACCCTGTATTACATCAAAAGCTCTTGAGTAGTTGGGAATTTTTGAAACAATTAGGAAAGAATTTCCCATCTATAAGTGGTTAGATGCTGTATTAGTTGTTTTCAATCATGTTGGCAGAAATGAAGTATAAAGTGAAGAGGGGATGAATGTGAGGTCATGCCATGGCCCACATAAGCATTACATCTAATCCTCTTTACTAATATTCAAACAAGGCAACTTATGTTTGAATTTTGATTGCAAAGGTACCTAAATAGGTGACAAAATTAAGAATCTTCCTTCAATTAGCTTTCAAGTGTTCATATCCCAACTTGAGAATATTTGCACCTAGGGGTGTTCTATAGGTCTGTCAGCGGAATTTGTGGTACGTAGGTGCCTTTGATTCGGTGGTCTTGTATGGATGGTTGATATTGAAAATCCAATATCATGTTTTGTGCGGGACTCGTGCAGGTGAAAATTTTGCCCCAGCGTGTTCCACACCTAAAAATGATTGTATGTGCAATCCAAGCCGCCCTTAGAGTACGTGTTCCATAGTCTACAATGAGACTATTCATTTGCAGAGAATTTTCTCCTATGGGCAAATTGCACGTGCATGTGCAGCCTACTGGGGCCCATTTTTGACCAGTGTAACTCTTTTCACACTCTTATCTTCCCGTGATTTACAATCATGTCAAATTTTTTGTTCATCAAATATTTACTCACTATTGGATTGAATATATATGAGTAATGCTCTCGTACAAGCTTTTCTTACCGTCTTACGGCACAAGCCACCTAATGGGGCCTACTTGGGACCCCACAAATCATGGAGGTGGGGGATCGAAATATCAAAGTGGGGCCAACCTAGATATCATATTTAAAGTCAATCTAATACCTCTAAGTCATTCATCCGTAATCCACAAGATACATACATACATGATAAAACAAAAAAAAAAAAGAAAACCGTTAAAATTTTAGGATATTGAATCAAGGACTTCGATAATTTGATATGGCTGATTTTTTGCATGACCCTATCTATGAAGAGACCTTTGTATCTATCCAACCCCTAAGTAATAGGATTGATGCATCCAAATAGGCCCCAAGAGCTAAACTACATATACAAGTACCAAGTCTGCTCAGATGTGAAGAACTTCCTTTTTTATTTGCATTAGTACCTTAAAACCATTTCAGTCATTCATCACAAGTTGGGATTTAATTCACTCTATAGAGACAAGATGGATTTGAATAGTCGCACTAGAACATAACTAGTTTTGAATTCTAATCCTCCAGAGAGTAGATTCTCAATATAATATAACTTTTTAAATAAGACACATGAAAGAGATGATGGAGCCCTAAAGAAAATGTCAGTCAAAATACACTCTTTTTGACTGATCCTTTCTGTAAATGGATGATTTTTAGCTTTTGAAACCCAGTGGATCTAAAAAATGTGGCAATGTGTCCCAATTTTAACGCTAGTGATTGCTAATCAATCTGGACATTTTTAAAGCTAGCTTCCCTATACATGATGATGGAGTTGAATATTCAGTAGTCTTCTACTTAAACGGAGACTCTGCTTTTATATTTGCTTTATTCCACGTGCATATCCTCCTTGTTAGGTGGGATTTGTCTTCTGCTCCTCTGGTCAAAGAACACGCGACTTGCATGGGCCTCACAAACTCATTGGCTCCACCAATCAGAGTTGAATGTTAGTCTTTTTCTATTTTTTTTTTTTTTTTTCCTGATAAGGGTGTATTATTTTCTCGGGCACATGAAGTTCCTACCTCTCTCATTCACTATTGGATAAGTCAAGTTTTTGTTTGGACAAGTAGCTTCAAGGGCAGAGCGTAAATTATAAGTCAGTCATTCACCAAAAAATAATTTTTCGAGGAATTTCTATGAAAATAATGGCTTCATTGGTGTCGCTAAATGTTTCGAAAAATGATGGTAGACCAAATATTTTCTTGGGCTTGTTCTAAACTATACACAAGTGAGTTGTGACTCAGTATCCCGTCATCTCTTTTTTTTTTCTCTTCTTTTTTGCTACTCATTCCTAGGGGCTCTCATGGGCCTGGCTAGGCCGAGCACAGTTTGGACCCAGCATGCTTTGGGTCGGGCTTGAATTTAGAATGTAGGCTTGTTTAGTATTTGTGCTTGGTTTGGATTTAGTGATAAACAGCCCAAAGCTTGGCCCGTCCCGTTTGTAGTGTATTGGTGAATTTGTCCAAAGAACTGCTAAAAAGCAAAAAAAAAAAGAAAAAACAACTAATAAAAGCCTAGTTCCCCAAGCCCGATTGACTAAATGGGTGGGCTCATGCCTGACATTTACTGTGCATGTCGGGCTTGGGCCGGATATGGGCCTGTGTTTCTAAAGTGATCAGGCTGGGCCTGGATATGGCTCGGCCTGGCCCAACCTACCCCCGGACATGAACACTCCTATTCATTCCATCCTCACCTCTCGGTTTTGATTAGAACCCATCTTACCATCACATGTCTCAACCCATTACCATGTGAGAACCTATCCCAGCCCACCATTTTTGAACCTATATATCCAATCTCAGTATCTCACCATCTCAAAAACCAGCATCTCCAAACCCATCCCATCTCACCATCTTTGAACCAATCTCATCTCAGAATCATCATCTCAGAACCCATCCCATCTCACCATCATAGTTTTCTGGTGAGAATCTCTGGGTGGGGTTGGTTCTTGCCTGTTGCAATACTTTTTTTCCCATGAATAAAGAAATACCTTAATTTATCCTTCAAAACAAATTAGTGATATGTTTAACAAGAACTTTTAATAAAAATCTCAATTTTCAATTAAAAATATTATTTATCTAATTCCTTGGCTTGAGATTGGATCAACTCTAATAATTATTAAATTCATTGGTGTAATAGATGGCTGACTAACATTTCTAACGATCATTAGCATGTTGGTCTTAGTTATCCGTGCCTACTTAACTTGAGTAGGTTATCTTACCTCACACGAGGTCTACTTCCCTCCTAGGGCTGGGTTCCCAGCCTCATAAGGTGGACACCAAAAATGAAAAACCTTAACTTGAGTAGGCAAGGGTGGGCATCGATTAAGACCGTGCCCAACCTTTACAGCAAGCCTGCCTGAGTGTGAGCGCTGCAGCCTGAACTTCTAAGGTGAGGCCATGCCTTAACCCACAGAAAAATGGCAAGCTTGAGCTAAATTGGCCTGGTTTACATTTAAAATACATAATAAACATGGTATGTATTATAGAAGGGATATCTAATTGTAACATCTCCATTTAGAATGACGAGTTTACCGCCAAGGTACCGAATTTGGTGCACTTCGTCCTGAATAAACCGAAAACTTCCATGATTTTAGGTCCGCAGTGAGGTCCAATTTAAGTCTTTTACATCAATATCAATAATAACAATTAAGTGCAGAAGCAAATATAGAAGAGCGGAAGCAAACCATGAACTCATGGTACCATAAACCATATGTCAAATAAAGCTAGGTATAGTCTATAGTTAATCTCAAAGTAATGAATATAGTTAGTTATACAAATCAAGAGATATAGAGCCCAATCCTCACATGAATGACACTCGAACTCAAAATAAGAGTCACTCAACCCTAGCCGTAGGCTCTTCAACGTCAAGCACTGCCACAAGGTCACCCGGACCTTAACCGAACTCGTCCGCTAGTGGCGCCTCGTGGAATGCATCACCCTCGGGGGGTAAAGGGGATAGTGTTAAAACTTAAGCACCAAATAATAAGTCATATCCAAAAGGACCTAGCAGCACAAGTATACAAATAACATAATATGGATGCATCAAAAAGGAATAGAGACACTTATAAGATCAATAGAGTAACAAAAGGTAACCGTGCTAGGCAAATTGTGTAGTCACAAACATAATGGTTCACCATAAAATGATAAGATAAACCATCTATCTAATCAACATAGCACATCCACACAAGCTAGTACCGCTCGAAATTATGACGTTGCCATCCCATACTACATACCTTCGAGTTGCGGCGGGGAAATACATGGGATCATAACCCAGCCATATCATTTTATCAAGGAAATTGTGTTATTAATTAGTTGCAATAGAGAAGTTCTTCACTAGTGTCATAGTGTGTCAACTTTGAGCACAAGATATTTGGCTATCTTCAGAAAATGAAGGAATTATGTCGTTATCCAATTATTAATCTTCGATGTTTTTTAGCATTTGATCATTTATCAAATTATTTGAAATGATGGGATCAATTTCTATTTGGAATGACTAGGTAAGATAATGGTTGATAAATGGGGCATTCCATTTGAGTGATGGAATGATAGAAATTAACCATATGCAATGGCTGATCTGATGTGGATGTCATACAGTTTAATTTAGATTTGAGAATCACGGAAATATGTTATTTTTGGATTATAAATGGTGGTAGTTGATGAAATGCAGTTGGTCACAATGTGGTGTATGATTGGGGCATTCCATTTGAGTGATTAAGTTCTAGTATATTTTTGTTTTGTGAATGTGGAACAATGGAATGATGCTATTATTTTACCATGTCTAACATCTTCTGGACTGTGTTAGCCATTTGCACAATTGTGTATCCTGGGCTTCATTGATGAAATGATGGCTTTTTGTATGTTTTTGTATTAGGGAATGTGGTGAATTTGTGGATGTTATGAAATGCAGTGTTTCTGTTTCAAACTCCAAGAAGTGTTGAGTTACTCTTTTATTTGCAAATGTTGTTTTTTATTAGTCCATTGGTGGGTTATCTGTAATGAATGTTGTTGAATGTTGGTGTTGATGAGTTTAATGTATATGTAGGATGAATGACTTTTTTTTTTTCTTTTTGCTACGGAAACAGTATTATATTGGGGGAATATTCATGTGCATCTATCCCTCATCATAGGGTGAGGGACACTTCCTTATCTTCATATGCAAAAAGGGAAAGTGTCCCTCACCCTATGTTGAGGGATAGATGCACATGAATATTCCCCATTATATTGATATTACAACTATAAGAACATAGCAGTCCTTTTAGCTCTAAAAGGTGTTGTCTTTGTTTTTGTTTTTTTTTTTTTTGGCAGAAAGGTGTTGTCTTTGTTGGAATGCATCCATGTGCACCATGGACTGAAGTTTCATTGATTTCCAGGGCATGCCCATGAGGCTTAAAGAAATTGATTTGAAGTGTACTCATCCATGTACTGATCAAAAACTAAAAGGAAGTTCTCATCCTGGTTGACAGTGCTGTTCGTTAAGCTTCCATTGAAAATCTGGATTTTGTATGTGTATTAGGGTAGCAACCCATAAGATATTATATAATTTGAATTTATTCTAGCAGTCATTTGGAATTTGCGTGAATGAATGATTGAATGATATGGGACTTTTAGTATTTTTCCATATAAAAGTGCCGCAAAAAAAAGAAAAAGAAAAAAAATTTTGACTAAAGAATCTGCATCTGGATCAAATAACACCTGATGATGCCAAAAAGTGGTTTTCGGGCACCACTGGTCGAGTAATGAATAATTACTGTAAAAATTGAAAGAGAGAGAGAGGATTTATAGTGGTTCGGTCTGTGACCTACGTCCACGTCACTTCAAAGTGATGATTTTACTTCTCCAATGTGTAGAGATTACAAATTAGAGAATACAGAAAGATGTGATAAAGACTAATAGGAATCGCTTGCCCCCCAGTGCCGGTGGGGCTCCGTGTTTTATAGTCTTCCCCTAACAAATGGGGACGACTCTTCAGCAACGGATGCTTCGTTTTGGCGGAGTCTCCGAACCGCTTTCAACAGACGAGGCAGGTAGGATCTCTTCCGCATGACTTAGTAAAAGCGGGTTAAAGGAACGACGTGTTGACTTCATCACTTCGTGGATCCGAACCCGACTTTCAACGAATGGATCTGGACCTGGGCTCATCATGGCCTCGGGTCACTTAGGCCTGACCCACCATCGTGAACTGAGTCTCTTGGGCCTGGCCCGTCATTGTGGATCGAGTCATTTTGGCCTGAACCATCAACATCAACACCAATTAATCAAGAAAGAAATTGCACCAAAAATGAATTCTCAACTTCCACAGGACTCCTTTTCCTAGTATCCATTAACCATGGACTTTTTATGAAGTGGAAATTTCCTCTTTCCACGAAAAAGGCCTGTACACGAACTTGCCCTAATGCCTTAATGCTTGAGTAGGTTTATATGTTTAGCATGTAGAATAGAAGTTCTTGGTTATGTATGCTTGACTAAAATTTTGCTGGAACATTCAATTTGTTTGTATTATGTTTAGAAATCAAGTATTGGGCTGATTTCTAAACACAAATGTCAAAAAAAAAAAAAAAAAGATAATAGAAAAAGAACAAAAATGTGGTTGGAGGCATTTTATACCGTCCATTTGATGTCAACTTTATGTCACACTAATCCAGCTGATACTGTCATCTACTAGCGTCCAAACCTTCCATTGAATATTTCTGTTTTGAGAAAATCTCAACAAAAAATATATATATAAATTTTATCCCATTTTCAAAAAAGTACATCAAGCTTGTAATATTTAAAAAAAGTGAAATAGTTTTCCAATTTTCTTTTAATCAAGTCTTCTCCATAAAAAAAATTTTGAAAAATGATAAAAACACCCATATATCATTTTAAAACTTTTTTCTTTAGAAAATCATTTAAGAGAAATGATATAATAGTATTTTAATCATTTTCTTATTTGTTTAATGGAGAGGACTTGATTGAAAGCATACTGAAGAACTTTAATACTTTTTTAAAATACTCAAATATTAATGTACTTTTTGAAATGTCCAAAAATATTAATACTTTTTTTTTTATAAAAATTCTCCCATCTTTTTAAAGAGGAGGGAAGGGTGCTTTACTTATGATGGTTCCCGTCATGTTAAGATTTTCCAAGGCCTGCCATGTCGATAACCTAATTACCTAAACAAGAACGACACAACTTTAGGTCCCTTTCCTTATATTTTATGGGTCTTAACTGCATGATTGCCCTTAGACTTGACATTTAATCCAAAATAATTGAAGTTTAAATATTTGAGTTATTCATACACAAGGAATTCTATAAAAAAAAAAAAAAAACCCTATTTTGCCCCTCTATGTTATTTGGGCGTGGAGCCCATGTTGAGCCAATCAAATCATTTCACTAACTACGTGTCTACGCCCCATAAATTAGTATACAGCCCAAATTTAACACTAATCCAACTTTTAAACACTATTGGATTGAAATTACAAAAAAAGTGATGCCTCTAAAACCATTAAACTTTGGAACAATGGATTAAGGGGTCAGGATAATTTAATGGAGTAAAAAAAAAAATTACATAGATAGATCTCATTTAGATTATTTCATCTAGCGGCATTCCATTATTGTCATACACCATAGTGGCTCTAATTAGGATGGACGTTTTTCTTTTTCTTTTTTTTAAATCCTAGGGAGTTTTCTAACGCCCCATACAAATAGCTCTTTGGAAGCTAAATTTTGGCCACTTTCGGGGATGAATGTCTAGCCTAAGGGCAGTTGTACCGGTAATGTCCCAAAATCTTATATGTTTAAATAATTTTTTCCAATTTTTCTTAAGAAGGAGAGAAGGATGCTTTACTTAGTTATGATGGGTCCTGCCATGTTAAGATTTTCCTAGGGCCCCACCATATCGCGGGCCATTTACACAAACACACGCTCTCTTCGAATAAAAATTAGCTGCTGCGAATGACACAACTTTTAGGCCCTTCTCCTTAAAATCTCGATAACGCATTCCATTTTCTAGAGTGGAATTCCTAGCAATGTTTGGAGGCATCTGTTGGAATCACTCCCCTTCCATCCTCTCTATCTCGTCCAATCGCAGAAATCATCCAAATCCAAAGGCTTTCAGTTTGAGAGCATCATCATCATCAGCTAATCATCTCCCTCTCGCTAGCAAAGTCCTCGTTCGAAGTAAGCATTTTCCTCTGCCCCCCAAATCCCACCTCTCTGTCAATCTTTTCTTCTTTTTATATGTTGAAGAAGCTCATGATTTTCTTCCATTACCAACTTTCAATCTGAATAACAAAAGAAGAAGGAGGAATTGGAAAAGACAAACCAAGAGAGAATGACCCCAAATTATGCAAGCAGAAAAGGCAATCAAACAACTTACATTAGGCAAACAGTTGTGGGGGGTCAGGATTTTAGAGTTTGTTTAGCAATGAAAGAAAAGATGATCAACCCACTTTTCCTTAGACCAACACCTAAGCAACTATCAGGGAGATGAGGATTTTGGTGTTCGGGGTTTGTGTAGGGTTAAATGTTTGTTCCATATAGTCGTCCAAAGAGTGAACTCTGGACTGGTTAAGAAGGTAAAAATGATGGATGGTTAGGAAGTGTGGAGGTAAAAGATTCAACTAATTAAAAAAGAAAAAACCCACAAAGGATTTGGCTTTTCAAGGGCCTTTTTTTTTTCCAATTGAGATTCAAAATCTTTTAAAGATTTCTTCTAAATCTTGAATCTCATGACAATGTTTTGCTCTAATACTAGTAATATTCCTTGGTGAGAGCACCTTTTAAATTTGATAAATAATATCCCCTGGTGAGAGCACCTTTGCAATTTGATACATATGAAGAGATTGATTTAAAAGTCAATGAAGCAACACCCCAACCATTATTTTTGTCCACCATTGAATCCTACTCGCATCCTCCACTGTGGTACTAACCACCACCATTGGCTTCCATCCCCATGTTTGAATCAGTTTCCAAGCAAGAGTTTCTGTGATCTAAGCAAACTTATGACTCTAGCATATGCATCCAATGCTCTTCACTGTTATGACGTGTGAGTACAGTGTTGCCTTTGGGTGGGTAAGGTTTTATTTAATTTGTTATGTTTTGAGTCGATCAAATTGTAATAGATGATTTAGTTGTTTTCAGTCCTTTTTTTTTTTTTTTTTTTTGTTAAGAGTAGCTTATAACTGACATACAGTGGTGAGTTTCTTTTGACCCTTACTGTTGGAGGCGGATGAAAACTTTTTAGGCGATCCTAGAGTCTCTATTTTGTGATGGTGTCCTTCCACATTCTTACTTTCTTAGGTATGAAAAATGAAGAGCCGGACAATCTGGCTGAGGGGATAAGTAAAAATCTGAATTTTATGTCTGGCAACTCTTTTATGCTGTTGACCTAGCAATGGTGTACCTGTTAGCTTCTCAATGCAGCTGTAATCTAAGTTCTTTTGAATAAACTCAACATTGTTTTTCAAGGAGATAAAAAAAACAAAAAAAAATGAAAACGAAAAATGCTAAAATTTAATTGTAGTGCTCATACGTGCTAGATGATCAACGCATGCTCATTAGCAAGTCTTCCCTGAATTTTTCATGGTTTTCCAAAAGAATTCATTTATTTCGTAAGTTTCCATTTAACACTAATTACGTCGCATGATGTGTCAGGTTGGATAATTAAGTTTCATGACTAGCATTCATCTATTGTATTTCAAGTGATTTAGATTTGAACAGCATCAATTCAAAACCAGTGTCCTTTTCTTTTTCTGCCTTGCCTGCCACTTGTGCATTCTATTATCTTAGAATCTGGAAACACACGTATGTGCACTATCTATGTTGTACAGGAGTGATGGAGAGGAAAATTTCTAGCTCCATCTGAGCCTCCTATAGCCCACTTTTCACACCACAAGAAAACCAAAGTAGGGTTTTTGATATTTTTCTATGAATGGCTTCCATGCATGCTTTAAAATTGCAGTTGCAAAGGTATCATAGTCGGCCACAAAATGTGATACATTGTGTTAATCTGCAAGAATTTGTGGCCATCAGGTTTCATTACAGAAATATTACAAAATGCTAACTCTTCTTTTTTTCGTTAGTGCGCGCTGCCCAGTATAATAATATGTAGTGGAACCCCAGAGTAATAAGGTCTTGTATTCCATTATTTTATCCTTAATTGTTAAATTTGTTGAAATATACTGATTGCATCTTTTTTTAAGGAATTTATTGTTCTTTGAGGTTGGCTTTTCAATCTAAAATGATAGCACCATATGCATGAGATTTTTATGAAGTTCTTCTAATCTTTGATATGTTGTCTCTATTTGCTTTCTACCTTTCATCATAATGAATGCTTCCTATTCCACTCTGTACTACAATTGGTGGTATTCTCAAGTATGCCCTAACAAAGTATACTTCACAGAGGTAACCATACCTTCCTAGAGCCCATTTACCTACATGGTTTTTAAGTCCTAGGAATTTATAAGCAAAAGGGTTTTTTTATTAAAGGGGTATTAAAGAGGTGGGGAGTGAAGGGTCTACGCCTCTAAGGTGCAGATCCAGACGAGACTATCACTTCGCTAGGATTTAGTTTACTTGGGTGATGGTAAGGTAATAATTTCATATCAAATGGGGGATCATTTGATGGACTTTTGTGGGTCTTCACCTTTGATGTTTCACTTATAGCCCCCTTTTATAAAAGGGCATTGTTTAAGACTCCTAGGAATTTAATACCTATTAAACAAGAAACTTCTAGAAAAAGATAAGAAAAAAAAAAAATCAAAGCCGTAGTGGCTGATATTATCAGCCTATTCTGGGGATATGAATTGAGTACCGAGTCCACATCATTATTGTGGTGGCTAAGGCCAATATGTGTTACTCTGCTGATATATTTTGTATCTGTAGGTAATACGCTTCTATGAGAATGGACAATTTTATATGTAGTTTAAGTCTACTTAATGCTAGTTTATTTGTTTTGCTATTTTAGTTTCTTAAGATGGCTAGGCTATGCTAGTTATTTCAAGTTTTTCAAACTGAGGCTTGAAAATGGATTGAGGATCATGATAGAATTGGATTTTATTAATGTTTCAGAAACATATTTAAGGGTTTATAGCTGTACTCCATCTTAGTTGAATTCATGGAGATTTATCAGATTTGCACATTGATTTCTTTGTGAAAGTTGAGGCTATTCATTTTCTTGGTGAAAATTGGGTGTGATACCTAACCCATGTGATTCCTTGGCTCAAGCATGTGCCTTGAACATCAGTCACCTTGATTCAAAATCTTTCTCATTTGGTTTTCTCCTCTGTACTGCAACAACTAGGTTCATGAAAGAGATTTCTGGAAGCAGTTCCACTCTTTTTTTTGTTCCTTCTCAGAAAGTTTTAACCTGTTGCTTTTATTCTGTCCTGTATGACAGGCGTGCTTCAGGTTTAGTGAAGAGTTTGCATTCAGAATGTTTGGATGGTTTTCGTTATGCTTTTTTAAATACGACTGCCCAAGCTTGTACATGTGACTGTATTACAGATGGCTTGTTTTCCGTTGCTGGTTACCGCACCAATATACAGAAGCACAATGAAAGCAATATAGGTTCCAAGCTTCACAATCATAACTGTTTAAAGTTTTTTTTAACACCAACCATTATTCTGTTGAGGATAATTTGCTGGGAAGACGTTAAACTACAATATATATGTTTCTCTGCTTGCTTCTTATTTTGTCTTTGGTCCATTATTCTATTGTTCAAATGAGTAGCCACATGGTGGAGTATAGGAAATCATGGAAACTTTTGGAGTGTATAAGGGTATACTGAATGAAGAGGTTCAGTACTAATAAGTTCCTGGGGAATGATCTGATTTGGGCCTTGACTTGTGTTCAGTCTAAAACAGAATTTGGTCCAGGCCAACCCATTGTACTGATTTTAGATTGAACCCATCACCTATTTGTACCTCTCTCTTACCCTATAATGTCTGAACAAGCTTATATATCCTTCCGTATCTTGATACTTCAAAGTAGGCAACATATCATGTCATTTTCTTTTGCAATACTTCAATTTCGTGGCATGTCCCTGTGATATCTATGCATTTCTTGGCATCACATCATGTATCTGCATGAATGTATTACGGTCGTTGTTTGTGTGATTCTCTCTTCTGTTTAAGTTCATTTTTCTACAACTGTAAATCTCTTCCAATATTCTTTTGTGTCTCATTTTCTGGCTTCTAATTGTGCGTGTCACATGGAAGATCTGTCATATTCTACTGATGAAGACCAGCCTAAGAAAAGAGTTCTCAAGTTTCGGACAAGTAATAGAAGGTACATGCTACATCTCTTTTATTTATTAGTGCTGGTTACAATAACATGAGAGATGAGATCTGGTGTGCTGCACTGGACATTAGACCCTAACTGATTGATCAAACCATCACAGTGATCAGTGGGGACTGTGCCATCTATATATGACTTTCTATCATGTTGTCCATGAGCATCAAAGATGGTACTGTCCAAAGGACTTTACAATCACTATTTTATGATTAGTAGTATTTATTTATATTATTTTTGGTTCTTGCTTTTCTAATGATGATTCAACTGTTATGCCAGTTAAACTTTTTAAGGATGAAAGCACCGAGAGATCAAGAGGGTTTGCATTTGTACAGTATGCGTGTCAAGATGATGCCATGCTAGCCATTGAAAACTTGGATCAGAAGGTTATATTCTTAATTCTTGGCTTATTTATTCATTATTCTAGGTTACCAATCTGGCTCATCATCAACATGTTTCCCTCTCTCTATCAGCGTATGGATGGCAGGGTTGTATATGTGGAACTTGCAAAGCCCATGAATTTCCGGTCTGCTGCTTATCCAAGAACCTCAGGTCCCCCAACAGGCCAACATTTAAAGAATGAGATCTGCAGTGAAGAATCATCCAATGGAGAGATGCCCTAAGCTGATGTAATTCTATCAACATACAAGAAACTACACAAGCTTTTATGTTGACGCTCTCCTTGTGAGGTTGTTGGCGTTGTTGATTTTCTGATTGGTTGTTGGCCCTTGCTTGCTTTAAAGACCAGCTAATCTAATCCATATTTATGCCCAAGTCGAGTTGGGGTCCAAGTCCCCTTCTTAAAAGTGAATTGACCAAGTCGCATTGGATTCGAACGAGTCCCTACAAAGCGCTCCTTTGCAAGGTTTATGAGGCTCGGGGCGGCTCGTTTCTACTCGCTCAGAGCCACCCCCTGTTTGTAACTGAGAGTAAAAGGAACTATGGAAGAGGCACTCAATGGATCTGATGATAAATTTTATATTTAAGTTGCACATGCGTGAGATATGAACTTTTCATCCATTGGACGCCAACAGTGATTGATCATACTTTCATACTGGGGGGGCTTTCAAGTAGTAAGATCACTCTGTTGATTGGACTTTCCTATAGTGTGCCATCCTGCTTTATCATCATCATCATCTGAAAGATGGCCACACTAGTCAGTACAGAAGTATGTTGTGTGGGCTGAACTAGCCAGCCAAAGTGGATAGGTGGTGCCCTTTTGGTCCATTCAGACCGAAACCATTTGATAAGTAGCTGCTCAAAGAAATTCATAGCCCTTTAGCCAAAAAAGAAACAGAAAGATAGGAATCTGAACCAAACTAATGAGATTTTTGGGTGGTTCTTGAAACATTAATTGTAGTGCATTTAGAGGGGTAAGTTTTGCCGACTGTTGGAGTAGTTTGCATATACTTATAAAAGGTGGTCTCTCTTTAAATTGGGATGGCAAATGGGACGGTTCTGGATCGAAATCATAGTGGACTTGGACCTAGACCCGGACCTATATTTAAATAACGGTTCTAGTTCCGGATCCGGTTTTGAATAAGAACCTATTTTTGTTGGTTCCAGATCCAGTTTCGATAAGAAAATCCGAATCTGGTTTTGAAACCGGATCCACCTAGAGGACTTGAATCTAGTTCCAAAATAGATTCTGTTTTCTTTTTATTCTTCTTTTTTAAAAAAAAATAAGCATTTCATTCAACTTATAATGGTGCATTAAGTCCACAACATCCAGTATTTTATATAAGAATGCTAAAAAAGAGTTGGTTTTAAAGTACAAATTGCAATATTAAAAGACTCGTATGCTGGATTTCTAAGTCCACGGGTAGGTATCTATATGGACCCCGAATCGGAATCGTTTGTCAATCGAAATCTAAATTAGTAACTAGATCTGGACCCGTTTATGAATCAGAACCTAAAATAAGTTCCAGACTTGGTTTTTTGCAAGTCGGAACTTCCGGGTAATCGGATAATTATTTGCAACCCTACTTTAAACTAGTGCTTGGTGCATTTCTGTTGGGGTTCTCAAAACTCAAGGATAAAAATGGAATAATAGAATTTTGCAAAAAATTGAAAAAAAATAAAATAAAATCATACATAGTAGAAGAACTGATGAGGACAATGAGCATGCAAATAGGAAAAATATGGAATTAAATTCAGAACATTGGCATGAGCTAGGCGTTCATTAAGGACTAATGATCTTGGACTGCCGTTTGGTTATCTGAATACCTCATTTGGCATGTGTGGGCCCCACTTTGAACGTGCCCATATCACACGCCAGCCTTCGTATACACGATCACCATTTCGTTTGGTCGTCGTGGAAATATCCATCACCCCGAACTATAAGTTCTGGCCTACCACTTTTGATTTTGATCAAGAAAGATGGGCCCCATACAGGTCCATCAGGTTTTTAACTTGTAATTCACAATATCAGAATAAAATTGGTTTGAAGAAGAGAATCAATCACCCACGCAACATAAGAAGATGTACATGGTTCACCTTACGATTCACTAGAGAGAGAGAGAGAGATATATATATATCAGAGCACAATATACTGTTTGGACATCCAAAATTCAACTTCGCTTTCTCTTTCAAGAACTTTCCAAGCTGTATCACATGAATTATGCCCCCAGATGAAACTCATGGAAGTCCAAGTCAAATGGCCTACCATTTTCTTCACAAAAATTGCATATGGGAGTTTCCTTTGTATAGAAGCTTCAAATTTTTTATTTTCTAAGAGTAACTTTCTTCACAAAAATTGCATATGGGAATTTCTTGAGCCTCAAAGGCCACTGATTCCCCAAACTGCCTCTCCAATAGTCCAGCATATGATTAAACGTGGATAGAAGGATGGAAATCAAAGTTCCCAAAACAAAACTGAACGTAAGTGTTAGGTAGTGTCTTGATTTGATGGGCCAAGCAGGACTAAATCCACCATTGATCGATCCGTTTTTGTTGATTAATTACAATAGATTGGTCAAGTCAGTGGAAAGTAGTCTTTTGTTTTCTCTTGTTCTCTCATGGCTTTGAGCTGTGCATGACATCCTTGAATGCTCATTTGGCAGTGTTTCTCATGTCTTCCTCCTTGTGAATCAGGTCTCATCCTACTACTATTCAACGCTATAAACCAGTCAGATTAGGGTAGGCGCAGGGTGACTTGGACCCTGACTAATTGGCCCCATTGGGGTTTCAGTCCAAATCATTTACCCAATTAACAAAAAACATTTCACCATTAAGGAATCGAAACTCATCAAATGAATTTAAACTTTGAAGACTTACATGATTTATTTTTTACTTTGTAAGCTTCTGCACTTATAAGCCAATACGATGCGAATCTACTTAATTAACTAAAATCTAACTCACTCAGTTCGATTATTATATAATAAAGTATGTATTATATGTGCATGGTTAGATAGATAGATAGATATTTGGTCTTAGCTTCTTTAGATTTTATTAGTGGAACTTACAACTAACCCAAATTGCTGCAGTAAGCACACATGATGACCACACATGTTGTACATAAATGGGTGTATAATATATGATTATGTATACTATATACAATATTATACACCAGGTAAACGGTATTCTGGTGTGGACCAAAATAGGCTTGGGCTGAGTCCCTTTTACCAATAGGTCCCAAAATTGTTTCATCCCCTTATCTTTTTGGGTCTGGACTTTTGGATAAATGAGCTTCCATTTAATCAAAGAAAGCCATGGAATCTCATGTGCTGAATCCTCAAGACATTCAACCAACCAGAGCAATATTGTTTCTAGGAATTCACACTTTTTTTTTTTTTTTAATCCAACTACTTCTAGTTACAGATGTTCTTGTCTTGTTTGTCTTCTCTGTTAGGAAGGCTCTGTCCAAGTCCAACCTCACCACCTCAAATCATATTAGCTTACGCTTGCAACACCTTACCAACTAAGAATTTCAAGAAGAGTAGGCCACAATGGGCAATGTTGGTTATACTTGCAACACTTGTCACATGTGACATGACTATGTATCTCTAGACTTTGGGAGGGTTCTCTGACATCTGAATTGTGCTTTCCCACTTTACTGGTGGAACCAGTCCAAGTATCTAAAAGAGGAGAGATCTGTAAAAAAAAAAGTTTGGTGCACGAGACTCACCACTAGTAAATTCTTTTTTTCCAAGGGTCTTATCATAATCATGGGGATGTTGAGTAGAATGTGGTGCCATGTGTTTCTGTTGGACCCAACTCATTTGGAGCTTGATATATTCTTCACTCACATAATTTCCTTTTACTTTGGGTATTAAGTTTGTTAGAAGTTTGTTTGGCAAACGGAAATGGGTGGTCATTTATTATAATCCTAAACTAACATAATTTATACTTTAATGGGTTCTCAGATTGACTTCTAATGCTCTCTGCCGTACATTGGAACCTAGACTTGGAGCTGATTTCAAGCCCTCAATCACGTATAAAATTATAAATGCATCTACAAAAAAAATTTGTTATATCACAAGATTGAATTTGTAACGACTTTTTCGTATATAAAGATATCAATATAGTCTATATTAGTATCTTCTTTTTTTTTTTAATATCTAGTAACAATTAGAAAGGATATGAGAAGAAATAGTTCTCTTTGCCAGATAATATAGGAATGACTTTGGAACATGATCAGTTTCAGACAAAATTAAAGCCAAACCTGGAACATTTACACGTTGTTGGACTGATATTTCAATTGTTTTGACCGTTGTTCTCTGAAAAGGCTTTTCTAAATGTTAAAAAAATGAATTTTTATTTTGAATTGGCTTTATGGTATTTTAAATAAAATAACTAAATAGAACAAAAAAATACCAAGAATGGGATCCAAGCTCCAGAAACACATTAAAAACCAGAATCAGTTATGGTAAAAAACTTTCCACTCTGTATCCTTCACCTATGGAGTGAAATGACTGACTCGAGTTTAATTATAAATAGAATTATTTAAGCTAACCCCATATCGATGGAATAGTGTAAGATGATGATGATGGATTTCGTAGCTATCAAAGTACAAATCATTTTTCTTACCATCCAAGGAATTCTTTGAATGCAAATGTGACCTTAAGAAGAAAAGTATTTTCAAAGCAATGTGTGAAATGGAACCCAATCAGCAAACTAACATGTTCTTCACATCATTTCAACGAAAGAAAAGGTTAACAGGCCATGTGGGTTATAGCCAGCTCATTATAATAAACAACCAGAGTCCAATTTTCTACCATGGCTGATTTCCATTTTCCATGCTATTACTGTTTCCATGTTGATTTTTCCATCTTCAAAAATTCCCCTCATTGAACTTGGGTCTGAGTCTCAATAGACAATAGTCCTTCGTGTCCTACCATTTCATTTGTACATTAGCAAAACGTCCTCACTTTGGGAGAATAAAGAAAGAACAGTCCTTTTCTAGGCCTTTGAAAACCATTTTCCTGGACTCATTTCTGCACCCAGCGCATGGTAGCTCACGTTGCTTCACAACGCTTGACTTACTCAACGGTACATGCCATTCTAATATTCTAACGACCTACTTGGGTATTGTTCTTGGGTAAAATATCCTAAAGGGCATGTTTGTGCGAGGCAGTTTTTAACAAGAAATTGACTTCCATCTTCTGCAGTTTCAGTTTCAATGTTTGGTGTTGGGATGCATTTTCCACGCTGAAATATATTCTAGTGCTTCTGTGTGGATAGTAGAAAATGGTTTTGTACCTCTTGAGTATGAATTTTCTTTTGCGCAAAAAATTCTCTCTCAACGTGGAAAATGTTACATGGAACAACAAAAAAGTCATTCTAGCATAAAAACCATCTTAGTTTTCCACAAAAAATGTGTCATACAACAGTATCTTTTACTTTAAGTACCTGAGCTGTATCAGATATCTCATAAACAGAGGAATTAACATAGTAAATGTTCAAAAAACTCAATCTTACAACATTATAAACAACATGGAAGCATACACTTTTGCAAGAAATTCTTGCAACAAACAAGAAAAGAATGATCAGAATGGTTGCTAAATAACTCAACACACCAATTCCTTCACTGAATTAATTAACCTCGAGATGCTGCCTTCACTTAGAATGGGAAGACGATATTTCACCAGTAACTTAATAGTCCATATTCTTTTCAATTTGTATCTTCATTTTAATATATCAACTTGTCAGATCACCCAATGCTCACTGAAGCCTGATCCACCCACACATAGACGATAGCCGGCACCGGCACATCTGACTCGATCACTACTCGATTTCTGGAAACATTCCGTAAGGCATGGTTAGGGAACAGGGCACTTGCTTGTAGAGTGTACTGCACATGTTTGATGAGGTTTGGGAATAGAAGTGCCCGTGAGAAATCGAGGGTCCATATGCTCCCATTCCCTTCCACCAGTCCCCTAGCCACTGTAGATTTTAGTGTCATCCCCTGTGCGTTGTTCCTATCGATGACAACTTGATCAATGGTTGTGAAGGGCCCGCCTGATTGGTCTAATTGGACAATGTCAACCCCACTATCCCCAGAGAACATGTTGTCTACAATGTTCAGGCCGCGAACGACACCCTTTATGGACTTCAGCACCACAAAGGCATTGCCAAGGAAGAATGAACCTGTAATGTGTAGTTGAACTGGATCTTCAGCGACAATACCAGTGTAATCCAAGTAACAATTCACGATTCGTGTCTGCGTTAGATTGGGTAACCGGAGATAAATTCCAGTCCCACCCCAACCAGTCGCCTTGTTGTAACAGTGTACTCCTGTGAGAATATTAGCCTGGCCAGAAATTAGTACTCCAGTCGCTGCAGAGAAGATAACAGTATCAGTTACAGCATTGTCATTGCCCATGAGATTGATTCCAATGCCCGAGAAGTTCTTCTCGTCCTTGTGGCCACCGGCAGTAATTTGTTGGCCCAGGAAGGAGTTTCTGATGTATGTCTCATGGCCACCTTGGACTAAGATACCATCTGTTGTGAAATGTGTAATGTAACAGTTGTCTATGGTGGTCCTAAGTGAATTGATGACTGAGATCCCCCCACCTCTGTAGTTAGAGTCTAACATGAGGTCTCTGATTGTGATGTATTCATAGGATGAGGAAAATGACAAGGGTGCTTGTTCCATGGAACTCTCTAAATCCTCTACTTGGTCTTGAGTTTTTAGCTTAGACACTGACGATGGCCACAGCTCAATCAAGTGTCTGTCTGTTGGAAAATCATCAGATGCATGTAAAGATCCTCCATGAATCTGAAACCAATTTAAATAATACTGTTAAGAAATTGAAGTTATAAAACCCAGCTTATTTCGTTAGGTGCTTGGTGCATTTTCTTCCTTTACCCATGATATAGTTTGAAACAACTTTGTACAGCAGACCAGCCCAAATATTCGGTCCAATCACAATCAGTTGCTGATTGGAACCGTGGCCCATCATCCAACCAGAGCAAGTCTTTTTTATCAAGTTGAGAAATAGGTGAATGGCATACACATCTAGTGGTGGCCATGCATGTGAATGGCAGCTTTTCTGTGATGTCTCTTCAATATTGGAAAAACAAAAACTTGGAGTTCAAGTGAAGCAGAATTGAAGAAAGACAAATGATGATCTGGCTATAGACATCATGGCCATCTGATTATTAAGGTTCAGACAGCTTTGATTGGTGGGCCCTGTTACCCCTCCATCTCTGATAAAAGGACAAACCAATCGTGACCCACATCCCATTGCAATTAATTGAGAGGAAGAAAATCACTCACAGTGAAATTAAAGCAAAGTTGTTTCAAATCAAAAGTTCCCAATATCATATCAGAATATCACAATATGCTGGGTGCATTTACCGTGAAGTTTCCTCCACATGACCCACATCCAATTTCAATTAATTGAGTGGAAGAATATCACTCACAGTGAAATTAAAGCAAAGTTGTTTCAAATCAAAAGTTCCCAATATCAAATCAGAATATCACAATATGCTGGGTGCATTTACCATAAAGTTTCCTCCACCAGAAGCAGGCAGTCTCAAGGGACGGTTAATCTTGTAAGTCCCTCCTTCAAGATGAACCTCTGCCCCTCCAAGATCAGAGATTCCAGTCATCAAAACCTTGCCATCTTTATCCTGAAATGCGTCGGAAATGGCTCTCATGATCGCCTCCGTGCTGTCAGTTTCACCGGTTGGATCAGCACCATAGGTTGTCACTAGATGAACACGCGAACTTCGGGACATCTGCACAAGTACCAATATGATCATCACACATGTCATAATTAATGAGTCCCACAACAATAATTCCAAGATTTACAAGGAAGAAAGAACTGAGACAACATGACTCATCAACATCATTATCGTAAACAGTAACATTAATTATGATCAATGAAAGAACAAAGAAGAATTGAGTCAAGTTCATAAACTCATTAAAATGTACATGAACGGCATTAATATTGCCGAGTCCAGTACCAATAAGAACATCAAAATTCAGATTCTTCCCTTCTTGTTTTCTTTTCTTCTTTTCTCCCCCTACTTTCTAATCAAATTCACGTGTTATTAACACAGAAAAGAGCAAAACCCATCATCATCAATTGCAATAAAACCCAAGAATTGTTAAGAACAAGTTTATGATAATCACCATAGGAGTAGGTGCAGGCGCGTAACTCAGTGAAGGTGAAGGTGAAGGTGTAGGTGTAGGCAAAGGAGAAGGAGAAGGAGAAGGAGAAGGGGAAGAAAAAATCCCACTCCTAAGGAGGAATGAGACCTTGATGGACTCCATAGGCTTCACCTGCTCATGGTAATGGCCAAAGGAGTACCTTCCCACATTCCATTTCTCCCCACAAACTTGGATCACAGCCAAGCTCAAAAGCCCCATAAGCACTATAAGCACCAGACCATTTGTTCTAGCCATCATTCCCATAACAGCTTCTTCCTCCCTACCAAAGAGCTGTAGGAGAGGATTACAGGGCATCTATTACATATAGGAAAGGGGTGTGGATGCAGGTCATGGAAAGATAGGTGCTTTACTAAGATTTCCCACAAAGATGTCATTTTTTTCAAAGTGGGTCATGGAAAGAAATTAGAAACAGTAAGCCATTGCTTTAAGTACTATCTTCTCTTTTGGAAGATGCATGAAAAGTTTGAATTCTTCTTACTTGAAAGACTGAAATAATAATGTTGAAAACTTGAAACATAAGCAATGAAAAGCATGCGGAGCTCCTATAACTGTAAAAAGTTTGGTGTTGACACTACATTAATTTGTGTATAATCATTGAGTGGTTAACCATCCACACCCAACCCTTCAATTTTGTAGCCATTTATGGCAGTGAAATTACAGTAATACCCTTGGTTCTTTTGTCAAAATTGGTACAATTCCCATATGGGTAGGGTTGAAAATGGATATGGGCCCCTGATTAGGAATGGACTTTGGGGTTAATGCTGAAAGCCACAGGCTCTATGTATATGTAGTTTGAAAAACTGTAAGAGGGCTTGGCTTGGCTGAGTCGCCAAACTGACCAAAGTAGTCGCTGGCAGACTCATTTGAATGACCCAACTCGGAGACTTACCAAGCTAGGTGAGTTTTGGTGAGTCAGAATTGAGTCTGAGAACTCTGCAACGGGCTGGCAGGCGGATTATTCCGGCCTGGGGAGGAATGCAGCCGAACCCAACTAGGTGCTATAGTTCTAAAACTTGGCGAGACTCGTTAATGCTGGTCCTTTTTAGTTGGATGGGAAAGAAAGGTTGAGGAGTCAGGCACTCAGTCCTTCACGAGTTTGGATCAGACTCGGGTCAAGACTCATCCGAAATTCAGTAGTGACTTTCACGAAAATTTATCAAAAATTGTTATATATTATTCGGACTGAGTTTCGAATTTTATACTAAAAAAAATACCCTCCCAATATACAATATTCCTCTAATTTTAACTTCATTGGAGTCATCCCCACCCTTTAAAAAACATGATTAATGATTTTAATCAAAAGGTGATAGTAAGGTTTATAATTAAACGGCCAATCTTATTGTGATGCCAATTCCTATTAGAGTAAAATTTGGAGACATTTCATAAAATTGGAAGGGCTTTTATTTTGAACGGTTCAAGTTTTCAAGAGATAAGCCTAATGTGGAGTTTCATTCCTTCCGCTCGGGATATCTCCAAGTCAAACCCTCAAGGATCGAGACTCTTAACATGGCTAATAGGGTGGGACCAGCTCCTGCATCTAAGCTAAAGTGGTCCGGGACAGTAGGTTACAAGCAGGGTTTGGATGGTGTCAAACACTGCTCTTTCAAGACTCCACCTAGTAGGCCCCTATCAACCGTGGTCTATAAGTGCTTATGAGCTTACATGAATAATGTTGAAGAATATGTTCATTCATATGGGAGTATTGAAAAGTATTTATGCCGCCTCTACGAATATAATCAGGTTTTGTTAGTAATAGTTGGCTGAAGAAACTTAATATGGTATTTAAAGCCAACTGGTCTTGTCTTGAGTTCAAATTCCAAAAGTGCACTGACCGGGTTCCACCTGAGGAGGAGTGTTGAAGAGTAGGCTCCACCCGAGTAGGAGTTTTTATGCTACCTCTACTAACGCCTCAAAGTTTTGGTAGTGATAGTTCATGCTACTTTTTTTAGGTTCGAATACCTAGAGTTTTAATTGTAAGAGAGTCTCTGCTTTATCATCACCACCACCAGATTGGAAGTTTAATGTTTGTTTTTTCGCTAGTTGGGTGCGTGGTATAAATTTTATGAGACTGTATACCTACTTAAGGATCAATCCTTGGAACGGACATGTAAGATGGGACGCCCTTACAGGTGGGCTGTCCCAAGTTTATCAAAGTTCTGTTTTCCCCTCAATTCACACAAACACACAAAACACATGTTAGCTTATTAAGCTAACATGTAAGATGGGAGGCCCTTACAAGTGGGCTGTTCCAAGTTTATCAAAGTTTTACTTTCCCCTCAATTCACACACACACACACACAAAACACATGTTAGCTTAATAGCTTCCTTTCATTTTACGAAGGTTTAAATGTCATATATACTGTATACAGTCCTTTTATTGGTTTGGCGTTGGCCTGCATATAAATTATGTCAAAAAAAGTTCCAAAGCCATTGACAAATGTATCAAAAAGACAGATACAGGCCAAAAACGGTTTATTGCAAGGTATAAAACAGATCAAACCCACACGTGGGCGACAAAATTAACCTCTCTGAAAATATCAATAGGCCTAAAAAGGATCAAAGCCTTCACCACACGCCTGGATGTTGCAGACAATTAAACAAATTTGCTGGTCCACGATAGCTTTGACAACTCCTTGTTTGAAATGATTGCAATGAAAAAGGAGTATATATGCTTATTTAAATGTATTTCCATTGAGATTGTGTAAAAGGGCATGGGAAAAGCCCTTCTCTAGCCATTTATTGATCCAATTTGGCTTGGCTTGGTAGTTAATCTTGGAGGAAAATTCGTCTGTAATTCGGTTGCAGTTCCTTGTCTTACAAAGTACAATGATGGTGTTCCTGCAACACCAAATGGCCGAATAATTGCCCACATTTTATATGCAGTACAGCTCTGTGGAGCCCACTTGGGCTCACCTTTGATTAGTGCAGACACTCCTGATCTAGCACTAGGAACAATTTCACTCTTAAAACTTTTATCCACGGTTAGATTGAACCTTTAAGAAATCTATGGTTAAAAGACCACTAAATTATATGGCAATTTAATCAAGGGATAGAATAATCCGATGATGCTGATTTTCTCGTTGACTCTTATCTATAAGGAGACCTTCCCACGTACTACCACTGATTAGGAGGCATTTAAGCGGATCCCACAAGCTGTACTGCATATGAGAAGTCTGTAGTCTGTTAGTAGAACATCATAGTTAAAAGAAAATCACATTGATCAAATAAGTTAAAGGACCTTTTGGGTATGAACAATGCAAAAGTATAACCAGGCAAAATAGTTCATAATTCATAAACCGAAGCCAAGAGTAGAGAGTTTTTCCTAGATTGATTGATATATACATAGGAAGGGAATGGGCCTTTGCCCATAGCAATGTCATGCATGACATGCGCAGCCCAAAAACCATTGTGGAACACAGCCAATGGGGGCATGAAAAGAAAGGAATTGAAATGACTGTACATATCAGTTAGAGGGCAAAAAAGAATGAAGACCAACGGTAAATATAATGTAGAAATAAAAAAAATGTACAACAGGAGAGACCAAAAGATGCCATCCCATGTCGATGTATCCTTTCTCCAGAGTCACAGACAGAGAAGCCTTTGCTCCCTCCATATATCCAGCACTGATGGCCCCGATGACCCTCTTCACAAAGCCGAATGATGATGGTTGTGGTGGTGGTGATGACTGCAACCATAACTTCCACTGCAGCTCTGGATACCAGATACAGGTTTCTCCATCATACCAGGATGAGCAGCTCCCAACTGAACAATCCCATGAATCACATCAAAAGGTAATAGAATTTCCATCAAACCACTTGATGCATAGGTACACTGATGTACTGAAATGTGCATGTAGAACTCACAATTGAAACAGTGTAGAAACTGTCAAATGCATGGACACTGCTATTTTCAATCCAACTGAAGGAAGCCATACAACATACAAGTAGTTGTAGGAATGAAGTATTATGCCCAATTGCTATAAGGGGCTGCTTCAGTAATCTGCAAACTAGAATTATTCGGACTCTCATTGGCTGTCAAGATAAGGGATACAAAGAGTATCGGGAAAGGTTCCATCACTCTAGCCATAGTCCCATCACCATCACTATCCAACAATGAGAGTCCATCAAGAGGAATCTGCAGAGAGCCATACAAACATTTGAAAACATATAAGTCACTACTTTCTCACCTGTACAGTAATGTTGCAAGATCATGTAAGCCGGATGCCTGTCCCTCATCCGCCATTGACAATCATTCAGCCCAGTCACATGCTTCATTACCCTGGTCCAGAAACTGAGGGTTGTGGATGTAGACTGCCACCTTGCCCTTGTCCTTGCTGTTGTTGAGGCTGTTGTTGCTGTTGCGGATGTAGCTGTTGTTGCCGTTGTCCGCCAACACCATGACCATGGATCAGAACGCTTCCTGAGAAATGCCCCTGGCTTACTAGTCTTTGGCTGGACGAAGGCATCGATTCAGTTCCAGAAGCATTTGATTGATGTGAGTTCCCCATAGAAGACAAGTGACTGGGAGGAGAGACATTTTTCGTATCATACGTCGACTCTTTCCATTGAGATGGAGGGGAGGCAGCACAGGACACAGCAGGGGCATTGTTTGGAACCGTGCACTGGGTTATTGTGCTTGAGCCCATTTGAAATGTATTGTTAAACAAAAGAGAATTGGCATCAACTTGATCAGCCGGAGTTTGAATTGGAGCATTAGAGCTTGTCTTGTGATTCTTCTGTAGTACTCTCTGAACTGCTTGTTGTGGCTGACTTGTCTGCCTATGCACTTTCTGCTGTTGCTGAGAGGCCATAATAAGTGAAGAAGACAGAACAGGTTGTTGAGATGCTGATAAGGGATGACCAGGAGGAACTTGCACCTGGCCTTGACTGTTGCTATCAAGATGAGGGGGTGTCTGTGACTGTTGATTTGAAGATGGTTGCACCGGACGAGGAAACATCTTTTGTTGTTGCACCTGGTTTGAGGCCTGGGGCCCCACCTGTTTTCCCAACGAAACCGGATTTCGACCTGAGCCAGGAAATAAGCCTTCGCCTTGCATCAGATGCATCACCGGCTGCTCCCCTTTCTCAGCAACCTGAATTCCTGCAGCAGAAGAAAGGCCATTCACATGTGGGGCATCGACAGGGAGATTCTGATGCAGCAGCATGCTCCCTCTGCCTACACCCTTCATGAGCTTACCTTGCTGTTGTGATTGTTGTCGTTGTTGCGGGTGGTGCCTAGGTTGTTGCTGAGGCTGCTGACGCGGACGTTGCTTCAGCATCTGATTTGGAAGAGCAGCACCAGTTTGAGGAATCCGACTAAGTCCCTGAGGCCCATGATGCTGCTTTTGTTGGGCTTGCAAAGTGGCAGGGTTCATAGGAGGTGTCAAAGGATGTTGTGAGTTTGGGGGTGGAAGCGGTACTGATTGAGTAGATGATTGTTGTTGAATGTGTGAATTATTGGATACTGGTGACATAGGGTGCTGCATTTGCAATTGAGAGTGTGGCAATGGCGAGTTGCGAGCAGCAAACTGCTGCTGCTGCATCCGTTGCTGTTGTATCCTCTCTTTAGCCATATGAATTACAATTGGCTGCTGATGTGGGTTATGGTTAGTGCCTTGAAGATGATGCTGAAGTGGATTGGTGAGAACGTGCGATTGCTGTGGCATCTGTTGCTGTTGGTGTTGGACTGGAAATGTCTGAACTGGTGGAGGGCCTGTCTGATTAGGAAACGCCGTACTCAAGCCACTATAAGGGATGACGCCAGAACCATTCCCTTGTGTGACCTGCATCTGAAGCTCCTGCATCATCATCTGCATTTGCTCTGGATTCTGACCAGGCTACAAGCACAAAGAAACATTCTTAAAAAGAAGGGGGAAAGCATTGTTCAATCAGGAAAACTTAAGTAAAAGCTTAAAACACAAAATCAAAAGCATTAATTCATTCTTAAGTTAGAATTAAGGCATGCTTACCAATATTAACCATTTTCGAACTGTAACAAAGTACTAGAAAAAGAAGACTGCTTGAACAATAAGGTCCAACCGGTCTGCCTGGACTAGCACCAATTAGGATATGTGGTAGTTAATTGCACATTTTCTGTGTATGCAGGAAAGAACAATGCAAGAAATGGAATGGGTATAGTTGTAGAAAAAGATTTGAAAGAGAAAATTGTTGGGGGTAAAGAGCTATGAAAATCAATTTGGTTTTATGATAGGGAGGTCAATAATGGAAGTTATCTTCTTACTTAGCAATTAATAAAAAAATATCAAGCGAAGAGGAAAAATCTATGTATGGTCTTCATTAATCTATAAAAAGCTTACGACAAGGTACATAGAGATTCAATTTGGTGAATTTTAAATAAAAGGAATGTTCTAAGAGGTTATATTGAAATTATTAAAGGCATGTATGAAGAAGCGATAACGAGTGTAAGAACTACCTGTAGAGAGATCAGCACTAAGCCCTTATCGCTATGCTTTAAAATAAGCTATGCAAAAACAAAATATATAAACTGCAACTTTAGTGGGGCATATACAAAGAACTGAAACTATTGTGAGAATTAAAGCCTAGAAAATACCACAAAGAGATTCTTTCAGCTATCTTAACTCCATAATTAGTAAGGATGGGGAGATTGATGAGGACGTCAAACATAGGATAAAAGCAGGATCGTTGAAGTGGAGACTTGCTTCTAGAGTGCTTTGTGATCGACGAATGCCAACAAGATTGAATAAATTTTTTTTACAGAACATCGATTAGACCGGCTATGACCACTGGAGCAGAATATTGGCCAATCAATAAGCAACATGTGCACAAAATGGATGTAGCATAGATGAAAATGTTGAGGTGGATGTGTGGTAAAACTAGGAAGAATAAAATTAGAAATGAGCTCTTTTGAGAACATTTAGGGGTAGCATCAATAGGGAGTAAAATTAAAGAAATTCATTTGAGATGGTTTGGGCATGTCCAACGCAGACTGACGTTGGAAAGGAAAAGTTTGGCCATGCAAGTTGATGGCCCACCAAGGGGAAGGGGTAAGCCAAAGAGGGTGTAGATGGAGATAGTAAAAATAGATATGAAGGTGCAACTTATCTAAGGATTTGGCTCACGATAGATCGAAATGGAGAAACAAAATTTATATGGCCGGCCCCAACATAGTTGGGACAAGCTTTAACAATAATGATGATGAATTGCACCTTTTCTGTTATTATTATTTAGCAGGGTGGTCGGGCACGAATCTAGTTGTTACAACATTGAGCACCTTCCAATTTTTCCACAGACTCATCGGCTAGTCTTCCTTGTATTTTGCAGTTAATTACACCTTCTCTATGATGACTTCAATCCAACATTGAATCCTTATTATCACTCCAATCATAGTGAAAATAAGGCCCATGACCTCACATGGATAGAGGTTTAGATCTAACAGCATACCTTGAAGAGTAGCCCATTACATAAATTGCAAATGTCTGGCCAGTTGTGCTACAAGTGTATGTGGCATCTTTTTATAGCTTGGAGATTAAAGTTATTCAGCAAACATGATAAAAGATTTTGATCCAAAAGCATACATTAACAAATTAGCCTCATTTCACAAACTTCAAACAGATGCTCATGTGGGCATGTTACTTAGAGGTAAGCTGCACTAAGTAACAATAATGACAGCCCATTTAGATGCACGGAATCCTGACATCCATGTGGTCCAGGTATCTACATAAGGACTAACAACATTCAGTGACAGGATAATTCCATCAAAACCAAGGATTGAGGATTCCTTGGAATTAACTTTAGAATTCCAAGCACAATACAATGTAAGGACAGCTTCGAATCCTCACTTCACGGATTCCAAGTTAGGATTCAACGCATTGACGCAGCTCACAAGTTGTGTGTACAGTGTAAGCACAAGGGACCCTCACATGCAGCAAATTGGGAAAACTTGAACCCCTAAAGTCAATTATCACATGGGCTAATTGCCTAATTCCCAATTATAGTCACACTCCCAACTCCAAGTCATCCTAGGATGGATTATAAACTAATTGAACGGTTTGTGTTACAAATATGGAATCCACAAGAATGAAAATAGATAAATAAAAGTGGTTGATGGGATTTGATTCCGTGACCAATTGCATAACCAAATGCAATCACCATCATGGATTAAAATAGCAGCTTCTACGTAGTGTAGTGGCCGCTACTGAGTTTATTGTTGCTCTTACCCATAGCGGCCCCAGGCGACTAGATTGAAAGCTACTTTTTATCTTCTTTAAAACACAAAGAAAAGAAGCGCTTGTTTCTTCTCTTCTTCTCTTAAAACAACATTTCTACACACCACTTCTAACCTTATATGCTTTAAATTTAAAGAAAACCAAACAAAATACAAGATCTCGCTGAATTGGGCCACTACATAGAGTACCTCTAAAGGGCTCTTATGTAGGTATATCCTGAGCCTGACAGACAACACCCCCCTTTGGTATTAGTAGAGGCATTATTTTCTCAACTCTCAATGAACGTACATTGTTTGTTTTGATGAAAGTTAATCTGCCATTCGTGTTTGAATTTTAAATTTTAATTAAACATTATTTCTATAAAAAAAAATTAAGTATTACTTTATAATTTCTATATCTTATGTATGCACAGATGCGCTAAATTACTTATTTGAATTACGAATCTAGAAATGCATAATAGTTTCTAACTCAGTATGGCTAACTAACATGGATGCATAAGAAAAGAAAAACTGATCAGTATTATTATTTTATAATCATTCAACAATACAGGACCTCAATGCACCACTAAGCTCCCCTATCTTACTCAGTATTGTAAAGGAACATCAAATACTAACATTTCAATATCAGAGTTTTTTTTTATTTTTTTTGACAACTACTTTTATTTGCATTGTTACGGCGCTACTTATCGCTCCAACTACTATGTATGGCATTACGTAGCGTTATGGCCTCCGACCACTACATCTACTGCAACTGCTATTTTGATCCTTGATCACTACTACTTAAATACTTATACTGACACCTTTTGCAAGTGGGAAATGTGATTATTCCACACTTGTTGAGGTGTGAAAATGACATTATTTATACCAATTCTCACTCATTTACTTATCACATGCGTAGATGTGCACAAACAAATGTGAAGATGCATAACCATTGCAAGTGAATCATTTCCATATGTAAACCAGTGTAAAAAAAAAAAAAAAAAAAAAAAAAAAAAAAAAAAAAAAAAAAAAACCTAATTGAATAGTAAACATGTGAGAGTGGTGAAATGTCTACAATGGGGACACTAAAGGGCTGAATGCCCCCTCCCATCCATCCCCTATAAGGTGATGTATTCTCCTTAATCAGTTCGGTTAATCTCATGAGTATTGTGATGAATCTCATATACTTTGGTGCTTGTGCTTGACTTCATTGAAGCTCCTTCGTCGAAGACTATCAAGGCTTGAAGCCTTGTGAAGACTGCGTGCTGACTCCTCAATGCATTCGAAAGAATAATCATCAAACTATTTTCCTGGGGATATTTTCCTTTCAATAATTCGTTATTTCACAACAAAAAAAAACAATCATGAATAAGCATGTGACATTGAAGACAATTTCCACAAATGTCGTGATAGTGATGAGGGACAGGACAGAATTGTGTAAAACTAGACTTGTCAAGAGATTTGCATAATTTCTAGAGGATGCCCATTCAATCTATTCTCTGTTTCCTTTCTTTTTATATCGGTACTCTACTTTGTTTCCTAGTTATCAGTTATTCCATTAATTATCCCAAAAATTATACGTGAAAAACAATTTGTAATTTAAATATTTAAAAATCATCTCACCGTCAGCCTCTGCATAGCTTCACGAGGTCTCAGCATGGAGTTTCCTTGACCAGAAACAGCACCATTGTGCATATTTGCAGGGCTTGGCATTCCAACCCCATTGGAAGGGAGCATATTTCCAGGCGGAACCATGCTAGTCATAGATGGTGAGCCCATTCCCTGAAACCCAGGCCGTGGCATTGGCATGCCTCTGTTAATCCCACATGTCATGCCCATGCCATTTGCCGCAGGTGGCATACGAACCCCACGATCAGCTCCCACTGACAGAGCCCCGGAAACAGCAGCACTTGAATGCTGATTGCTTCTATTAGAAATCATTTGACTATAATGTTGCATTCTTTGTTGTTCATCAACTGGTAAAGATGATGGTCTCTGCATTCCGTATCTTTGCATATCCCTGCTAGAAGCAATCCATCCATGTCATCATAAACAATTAGTATGGGACAAATATAGAAAAACAACATTTGGAGGACAGATATAATCCCATAATACCTAGCAGGCCCATTAATGGCAGCCGAAGGTGATGGTAGGCTACTTCCTATGACCATACCAGAAGATCCTTGTAACATGGAGTTTGCACTAGAAGCAGATAGAGCTGTGGCCATAGAACCCTGATGACTTGTAACAGCTACACCACCATGTGACCCCTGGAAGACATCTGGACTTGACGTAGCCGCATCACAGAGATCAAGAGGCCTTCATCATAACAAACAATGCCGACTTATTATTAGATCTACATCAGCAAAAAAAAGGCATATATTATATAAAAGAGAACGAGCAAGTGTCCCCATTCAGTAGGGCTCCATTTCAGAGAACTGAGAGATAAAATAATAATAATAATAATAAAATCAATTAAAAAAAATCAAATGACTTGAACTTACGTTAAAAAGCCTCCATTCAAGTTAGTTGGGCATGCTTGCGAGAGAGTGAGAAGATGTGAACTATGGGCTGCGCTCGGTTTCATTTCCTGATCAACCTTCTTCACAAAACACCAAATGTATGAGCAAGCTTTGACACAAAAATAGCAGAAAAAAGGGCACGTAATATATAAATGATTAGATACATCACAAAAAGGAGAGCATGAAATGATAGAATAAAAAATGGCCTGAGGTCAATCAAAATTGAACTACTGTAGCAAATGAAATTCTGAAAGAAACTGCATTTGTAAATACCACAACAACAGATTTAGACCAAGGGAATGGATATATGTGGAGTACAAAAACTTTTTGCGCCACACATTGACTCCATGTCAGAAGTGTACATGGGAAAGTGGTAACAAGACCCAAACCATTCATTCAAGAGGTCCTCACAAGAACTTTTGTTTTACAGAAATATTAAAATGACTAGACAATTCTAGCAAACTCGATCCATGGTGTACAAATGACCAGGAAGAAACAAAATTCTTGACCATCAATTAGTGATAAATGGGATAAGCCTCAAAATACACATCTGAAAAATTGTAAAAAGTTCGTTATTAAAAAAAAAAAAAAAAAAAGGGTAAAAAGTACCCTAAATCTAGCTCGTTATACACAATTCAATGACCTTAGGAGGACAGCTAGCAAAATCTAGTTGACCTGAATCTGTTGAAGATGGATAGATCATAATACCTGTCCATAGTTCGATTAATTCTCATTTGAGCTTTCAATTGGTAATTTAGAACATAGATTGATTAGAAAGTTCGATAGAGTAGTTCATTTGATTCACTTTTCAATTCGTTTGGTTCAGAGTTTGTGCACAAGTTCAATGAACTAATTTATCTGTATCCATGCAAGGGTGCAATGCTTTTGGGAAGATAGGATTTTTAGGTACACGCCACTAATGGATTTATAAGAGCCAACTTAGTGGTTCACTAATAGTTTGCAAATCAAACCCTCCTTCCCCTCCCTCCCTCCCTCCCCAGACTAGAAAGTTACACACCCTTCATGGAGATGAGAACAGGAGATCTAATCTTATCCAACCTAATCTCCATAAGATACAGAATAATATGGTAGAAGATCGGTCAACAAGGTACATGGTCTTCCAGCTTTCACAAACCACATGTACATTTTATTTTTTTTGGGGTACCGGACCACATATGTACATTGAATGTGACAACATCCTGTTTTTAAAAGACTATATTTTTATACAATGGAAGGCACCGGACTGGATAAGCAGCAAAAATCTTATCTTTCACCTAAAGCGTATAGGGGAGCCCAGCTGACAAAAGCTCAGCTCTTACAGATGTATCCAATGCCACTAGTGTGCAGAGAAGACAAAGTATCCACTATACAGGATTCACTGAAAACAAATACATGACCACCCACATAGAGAGGTAAATGTATGTAAGTTCCGCACAGAATATTTAAGGATAAGCAAGGAACAAACCTGGCTCCTACGGGAATGCAAATGCCTGCCAAGATGGATGATTTTCTCAAAATGAGCCTTCAGAGTATCCTCTTCCATTGGTCCTTGCAAACGCTGAAATAGCTGTCTGGCACTGCCCTGAAGTAGAATGCCAACATCAATAACAAAGCTAAATTTAAGCATCATGTGTTGTCTTTTAAACTATGCAAGTATACCAATTTTTTTAGCAGGTATGAAAAGAAAGGGAAGAGAAAAAAGGCTCCATAGCATGCCTTTGGAATGCCAGGTAAAGTCGAAGGATAAGGTTGAGAAGACCCTGAGTCCTCTGCACTATCGGCCCCATCACCGGCGTTCCTGTCCATAAGTTCTTTGTGGCGTTCCTTGCATTCTTTAGGTTTACGAAAGATACACTGGAAAAATCAAACAAGTAAAACAGCACTGATATCTTATGTCACCAAAAAAAAATTAAAACAATATGAATAGGTGTGTTAAGAGTACAATTTCAAAAAACATTAGAAATAAAATTAGCTTGAGTTTCCCTACATGACCATATCCTTTGAAAAAATTTATAACACATATTCACCTTAAATTGCAGAGTGCTGTTAATAGCGTCGCTTATTAGCTCCCAATTTGGACCCATATCATGCACAAGGACAACAAGTGCCTGAGATAAAAAAAATGTTTATATTTAGAGAACTTCCCTAGCTTTCACGGCAATCCCAAAAGACAACTCTCTGAAAGAAGACTAACCTGATCTTCATAGACTGACCATGGGCTTCCTGACCCTGACTGTCCAGTGGGTATCTGCATAGAGCGAGCCAGGTCAATGGGTATATTTGACTTCGTAACAAATATAATACTTCAAGGAACAAAATGAGTTATTATTAATTCCTAATATAATTTAACAATTCCCAGTTCCCACAAACTGCACAAAAGACAGTGAGCCCCAAAAAACCACATTTATAGAAGACGGGAATAATAAGATGCAAAAACATTGCAATGAAATTTGAGATTAGATCCAAATAAAGGTATAAGATGATGATGATGATAATAGTGCTGCTTTATGTAGGCTGGGATGTTTTAATCTCAACCGTAGGAATGTTTAGATGATTGAGATCAGTTTTAGGGTTAGATTTTGTTTATTTAAAGCCATGCAATGCTTCTTTCACAATTAAAATGATGAATAGCAGAATTCTAGCATTTGGCTTCCTCTCCTGTGAATGGAATTGGTGTGAGGCCACGCGAATGCGGGTTATCTTCTGCTCTTCTAACATTATTTGAGGTTTCATTGGTTTTCACCTTCCCAAGTTCTGTCATCTTCAACACATCAGCCCAAAACCATAGCCATATGCATCAAAACCATCACCATAACCATAAAGCCCAAGATCCCCATAGCCGATCATCACCCTACCAAACCACATCAGCCGAAACCCATTTTGAACCCCCAAAACCATCATACATCACTACAAAATCCCTCCCATATCCTATACACCCTAACTGAACCAATCCAGACCCTACAACTCTGGCCAAGCCCATCCAAGGCCTCAAACAACTAGGCCGAGCACTATCCAGGCCCACTTAGTCCAGTCAAACCCCTTTGAGCCAATTTCCACTCTATTTGAACCCTAGTCATAGGGTTTTGGAACCTTTTCAACAACCTCTTTCAATTTCTTTGCTACGTTTCAGATATGAATGTGTTTATTGCATATTTGGAAATATCCAACTCCGGGGCTTGTTATATTTATAAATCTGAATTTATTATCCCCAATTCCAAACATTCAAGTTTTGTTGAAATCCCTTTGAACCTAGACTCTTTTGTCAAATCCTCAAGAGGGACAGCAAATCTACTTGTCCATGGTTGATCTGTAAGGGCACATTTGGTAAACAGAGAAGAATCCTCTTTCGTTCACCTGGAACCAAGCTATCTTTTTTTTTATGATAACCAAGCAATCTTCAAAGAGGATTTCTGAGGAGCAGTGTTCAAAATATCGATCGTATCGGCTCAGATTGTGACGATATTGTGTTGGGATATCGGTATTGGTATTGTCACGGTCCAAATCGCCAAACTATCAGCCGTTACGGCCGGTATTTTCAAATTATTGGTCGTATCGGTTGTAACAGCCGATACAACCAAAACTTTAAATAAATAGATAAATAAAAGGAGGAAGAGTTAAGAGAGGAATATGCATTTCACTTTTCCAGAGAAAAGAGGAAAACACAACAAAAACAACAACATGCAATTTAAAAAAAAAAAAAAAAAGGAAAAAACATAAAGATGGATCACCATTCAAAAAAAAAAACACCTCATACTTGGATCCCTGAGAGGCTGAACCAGGTAGCCCCCAGGCAGCCGCCTCTTTCTCCTCTTCTTCTTTTTCTTCCTCCTCTCTCTTTTCCTCTTTCCCTTTTTCTTTTCCATCTCCCCACTCCCATTGCTTTCTGGACTTCCGCGGTGTGAGTCTTCCACACATATTGTGGCCCACATTTTTAAAAAATTAAACTAAATAAATGCAGCCTGTTAAATGGTCTCACAAATCACAATAAATTTTAGAATTTAAAAAATCTAAACCATTAAATGCCCTCTCTTATTGTCTAAACTATTAAATCCCCCTTTTTTAGTTTCCCCACTCAATAAATGTCCCTTTCAAATGGTTCCTTAACAAATATTAATTAAATTAGAGTCGGCCTAATGTCACATTGATCACTTACAAACATCAAAATAAAATGTTAAAAAAATCAAAAATATCCAAACGTTTTATTTTATTACTAAGCCTCTAACAGGGTATACTAATGAAATATCTAATCTACTAAAAATAAATGCCCTTCTCGTCTTTTTTTTTAATAGTATAAATACCCTTCTCCTTAAGATAAAAAAAAGTGAATTATTTTACAAATCAACTATAAAGAGTGACAATAATTTTAATTGATCAGATTTCGAATTTAAATTGTGGGCTACTTTATGGATTCATAAACTATATGGACGGACCAAGGATAAAACATTAGAACTTGACATATTCAACAGTTTCAGACATCTGTTAGGTCTTGAATAGTTATAAGATTTAATTTGACGTGTTCCATCAATCCTAGGGCTCTGGGCATATTGGTTAAGTCCATAATATTTGGTATCAAAGCCGACCTCCACGTCTCAGGTTCGAGTCACAGAAAGAGCTATACCTGGCGTAGAGTGAGAGCCGTCCCAAAAAAAAAAATGGGAAAAGAGCTACCTACTGCCAGTTAAATACCATATCGGTTTTTTGGCCTGACCAATACCGCGATTTTGAACCATGCTAAGTAGATTTTCAAGTTTGGCAAACATAAAGGAATCGTACCATCTATACAGTGTATGATCCAACAGTTATAAGTTTTTTGCAATTTTCTCTAAATCATAAAAATCAAGACCTGAGCTGTCACCCCCTAGCCATTTTTGGCACTCTAGAGAATTTGAACGGTTTGGATCTTGCAAATGGGATAAAATGGAATAAAAATTAAGTTTAGGGTCTGGACTTCTTCACAAATATTTCAAAACCTAAGGGATCTACGGTTGAAATTTGAGCCCCTAGCCATGTTTGGTCTTCTCAAAATAATGCAAGATCTGGATCATGAATTCGGGGCCCATGGGTATCAAAAACTTTAAAAAAAATAGGACTGCAAAAAAAAATGCACTATGGCAGATCAACTGTTAGGAGTTTTTTGCCATTTTCTCATGATCCATGATGAATCACGCTGCCAAATTTACCCCATAGTCATTTCAGGCCTTCTAAAGAGACTAAACGGTTAGGATTTTGCAACAGGGACTCACAGAAGTCTAGAATTTGTGATCCAATGGCCTGGATTTTTTTTGCAAATATCTCAAAATTTATGAGGAATCAACTGCTGATATTTAACCTCCGAGCTATTTTGGGGCTTTTAAAGACGATGAACGGTTCGGATCTTGATTGTGGGACCCATAAAATCACAAAAAACAGGTGAGATCAACACCACCATTTTGGAGCATTATAGCTCTGCTTTCCATCATCACGTGGACTTGCGAAATCCGACAGGGAGAGGTCCGATCCTCAAAATATTTGCATGCATTAATTGTGGAAATCCTTCATGCCCTTTTCTCTAATGAACCAAATGTGGATTTTCTATGCGATCATGGAAAAGCGTGAGAAATCAGTGCCGTCGACATTATCCAAAAGTGCCCTAAGCTAATGAAAGAGATGTTCTTCCATTGAGACTCCCTATTCAGATTTAGCAGGTCCACATTTTGGGATTCTGGCAAGGCCTAGATTCATCACCAATTCCCTAACTAAAATTCTACATAAGTGGTGAAATCTGAGTTTTAATTTTATATTTTATTTGTGATTGTTAGTCTTTTCTGATCTCAAAATATCATTTAGGTTAGCCTTGCCTGCTCCTGCATTAGTTTGTGATACAATTATATAAATAGTAGCGGATCAACCAGAACATGTAGCGGTGAATCAGCAACAGCAAAAAAGAAAGCAGAAAAGGAAGGTGAAGGAAGGAAAAAGATAAAGGGCCTCCAGCATTCACAGAAATGCAGAGCACAGCTTTAATAATTTTCATTTCCATGTCATAAAGTCTTCCAAAATATCAAAATTTGGAAAAAAAAAAATTAAAGAAGAAGAAAAATAAATCCCCTTAGGCAGGAGCAATGGATTTAATAGTTATAATGGAAAGCAAAAGCCCCTCAACAAATTTTGACCCTTGATGGAATCAAAATTCAAAAAGCTATGAATAAAATATAAAGTGGAGTGAAGTGAAATAAAAAGAAGTAATTTACTTTTAAAATAAAGTGGAGTGAAGTGAAATAAAAAGAAGAATAAAATATAAGTGAGTTATGATGGTATTTTGTTTTTAGTTGTTTGGGATGGAATATTTTTGACTTTTTGTATGGGGAAATGGAGTTTTTTGTCTTTTAGTGAGTAAATGTGGTTGCTTTTTGACTTTTTTTGGAAAAGATGGAGGGAATTTTTTGGAAAAGTGCTTTTGATGGGATGTTTAACTTGACTTCACTTTACTTGACTATATTAGTAAAATTACCAAACGGGCCCTAAGGGAAAGCTAATTAATATACTAAACAGGACTCCTATTGTTAATCAAATAATAAACCCCATCAACATTTGTAACATAAATGAAAAATCAAAAGCGTTGCCTAAAACTAGAGAAAATTGGACCTTCTTGAGGATATGTAGAGTGGGACACATGGAAATGGCCATGCATAAGCAACTCAATGTGGAAAAAAAATACGTGTAACACAAAGCAAGAGAAGTAGCAAAGAGTAAGTAAGACAGAAGTCAGAAGTAATAAAAAAAACCTCAAACTTTTCAGGAACATGAAAGCATAGGGAAAAAATCTGGAATGTGAAGGATTAAAAACTAAAGATTAATCAAGATTCCAAGAACATTAGAAATAAAAAAAAGTGATCCCAGTTTACCATCTCATACGATAGTTGGAATTTTATGATTTTTATAACCTCAATTGCTCATATCATTGCTGCTATTTGTTTGAATGGGACAAAAATGATGCATATTTGGGTAAAGACATCATGAAATGAATGAATCATGACTTGAATTCTAAAAAACCAGCATCAATCAATCATGCATCGATGGGGATACACCAAAGTAAATATCAGAGATATGATTTCACCTCAGAGGTGTAGTACATACCTTGACTGCTTTAGCTTTCCTGCCTCGATCTCGATTGGCAATCAATTTTATAAGTTTGTTTGGATTTGACATATTACTCATTTGTGATGCGACTGGTGAAGGAATTGACCCGGACACTGGATTCATAGGTTCCAAAGAAGCATCTGGCAATTGCTTCAAGACCTTAGGCTTCTTGGCAGCATGTTGTCCATGCATACCTTGAGAGAAAGCAATTGAAAATCATTCAAACAGTGCATTCAAAAAGTAAAGAACATGAAAGTTGCAGCAATTGTTGAACTGAGTTCAGTATGAGAAAATTCGAGTTGATGCAATTTACCAGTGTTTCCATTTGATTCCAACTGGTGATTCTCCACTCTCTTTCTTAAATGATCCCTCTGCAGTGGAAGATATCCATGAAAAGTTTAATAATTACTGCAGAAAAATCTAAGAGATAGGCACACCCGAATTGATCACACGTTAAAAAGTTTAATTTGATGACATCAAAAGCTTTTGTATTGTCAACATAATAAAAAGCCAAAACCAGCAATCTCTAACAAATAGACATCAAAAGAGTGTATTGCGAAAATACAGACAATAACTCTTGAAGGGAACATTTTGGTTCCATAGTCCCTCGGATGATTACACCACTGTAATTATCACTGTATATATAGTAAATATCATAGTAACCCTTTGAACACAAGGCATAATCCTATCATTTATAGTAAATATCATAGTGACCCTTTTAACGCAAGACATAATCCTATCATTGATGTCAAAAGGATAATATTCTTTTAGATTGGCATGCAACTGATTTGCATAGAGATTGGCAAGCTACAAATGATGGTCTGTGTACACACCTTCAAGGATCTCAAATCAAATTGCTATACTGAGCGAGGGTAATAGATGCAGGTTGATGGAAGCTCTAAAGGGAACCCGAGCACATCAGGTATGAGGCCGGCACACCATCAAGAACCATTTCAGAGATGTCATGTCTTTTCAGTTCCCAGGGAATTGGTGACTCAAATAGAGCAAAAAACCTTACCAACTAAAGACTCTAAATTGGTGTGCTCTCATTTTCATGATTCAGCAATGATGGAAGCCGATTCACGGCATGCAATATTTTAAGGTGGTAAGATAGAGAGCCCTTGGATATTCTTCGATATCTTAAATGAAATAAAGGAGTTACCGCTCTCCATAAAATACTTCTTTCGGGAACATTCAGAAGGAAGAAAAATAGAGGCCGATGTTTAAGCAAAAGAGGGAATGGAAAGGGAAAATTATATTGGTGCAAATGGGCTAGTCTCTTGAGATTTCTTATATCTTTTTTGTCCTTCCTACATCTGTTCTACATTATGTTCCATTTGAGTTCTACTCCATCGCTTTGATGGGCACCAATCCTTTCTACATTCTATATTCTAATGAAATCTTCTTCTTCTTTTTCCCTTAAAAGAAGAAGAAGAAGAAAAGAAGAGGAAGTAGAAGAAGAAGTGAACTGAACAAAATCACCTGTTCATGTTGAGCAATGGAATCAAGCTGCCATCGTGGTTCAAAACTGGAACCCTGCAACAACATATTATTCAGCCGAAGTGTGACAGAACAATTGATGATGATGATGATGGTGGATTATCACAATTAAGCAGAGACTTGAAACTTGAGAGTTAAAATAAATGTTTGAATGCTAAGGAGGAGAAAACCGTACTTTCACTGAACAAGCAAACCCAGCGGAGTCATTTGAACTCAATGTGTTCCTATATTGCTTAGCTTTCTTCTTTTTCGGTTTCAAGGATATGTCAGTAGTATCAAACGGTAACTGTTTCACACAATCTCCAGTGGACTCAACCTCCAGGACTTTCCTAGGCTGAGATCCACCATGCACTGAAGTCTGGTCATCATGGAATGAGCTAGTATCTCCACTTGAAGCATCAGTCTTGGTTGCCACTTGTCCACCCCCAGCAACTCCAGCACCAAAAGGACCCCCAATCCTTTGCCTTGCAGCTGTACGGACACGCTTCGTTGGGATTGGACCCACTAGGCTACTGGAAGACCTTTTTCCTGTTGATGGTGAAGGTTGACTTCCCAGTTTGCTTTCTAGGCAATGCCCATATGGCAAATCAGACCCAATTTCATAAGATCTTGTAGGATATGACTTCTGCGAGCCTTTCTTTGTTCTTTGAGTAAACTTCGATAACTTTCTACCTTCAAAAGTTCCAGGCAAATAATAGAAGCCTGTCTCTCCTTCATCTTCTTCATTCGCACACTCTCGAGCTCCAAAATCTTAAGCCAAATGACAAGGTGTCAAGAACAAGAGGATACTCAATTTATAGGGAAAGAGATCGCTTATAATAGTCCTAATTAATACCTGGTACAGAATCAAAAAAGGATGTCTCAAACTCCTCTTGGTGCACTTTGTTGCCAATTCTCTGAAAACAATGTAAGTCAATAAAATTAGATTATATAAACTGAGTCAATAAAATTAGATTATGTAAACTAAGAACCATCAATAAGCTGGTAAAAAATCATTTTACTGGCTGTACGCTATGATACCCAGATGCTTGTGATACAACATTTGTATCGGTACTCGATACCCCACCAAAACATCTAAGGTAAAAGTTAGCATATCTTACTTACCCAGTCCAATATTTCATACGGTTTTATCAGTTTTCTTGCTTTTCAATCTAAAAATGTTAGAAGGGCATGTAAACAATGATAGTTTCATTAATTTAGATACGTTCTAAAGAAAAAATTAAGACACTCGACTAGGCTGGAAGAATGTTTGTGGATGCATGGCTATGAAAAAAAATTATTCAAACAATATAGTTGACCGACCCTTTCACCATGAAAAATAACTTTTATTGAAAAAAGAGAGAAATGTTAGCATGACTGGCCATCTCAAAGTCCAGAAACTATTTTTACATTTAAAAACATGAGCTCCACATCCAAAATCTGGACAAAATATGAAAAACAAAAATGCAAAATACACAAAAGACATGTTTCACTAGGTTGCCTGACTAGTAAAAAATAAAGTGACAATAGTAAATTATGTCCAGCTCATAGCAGAAAAATGAGCATAAAAAAAATGTCACCATAGGATACGCCGCTAAAGGGACTTGAATAACCAAAATGTGCAGCCTTAGATAACTAAGTACAAAACCACAGGGACCAAGAAGAAATTTTTTCCCCAAAAAAAAATATTTTCCCTTTGGAAATATAAATAAAAATATTCAACTCATACAACAAAAAAATAATTTCGACATAGCAATGATAATTCTAGGTATAATCAATCATCAATTTTAGCAATTTGAAGTTTGAACTCATCTACTATACTAAGCAACCAAAGAAGAAGCTCCAAATAACCATAACTAAGATGTTTTATCCACAGATTACAAGTTCATAAATATACCCCATCAAGTATGTCGCCAATGAGACTATCATGGTCAACAGGAAATGTGAGGCCCACCTATTATCCGATATCTCCATAACTCGAAACCCACCTTTTTTTCTCTCTCTCCTCGGTTGAGTTGGCACCTATGATGCCCAGATATGGGATGCCACAGGATTGACACACCATTGATATGGCAGGCTTTTACACATAAGAAATGAAGTATTGGATTTCATACGACATAATATTTTTCCTATATCTGGGTATCATAGGTTGGCACCAGCCTACTCTGGCACTCATCCTACCTTTATCCTCTTGGATTGAAGTTATATAAAGCTTAATCACTTTCCCACACTGATGGTTTTTTGGGGCCTTAACATCTACACCATTTGAAATCTAACAAACATGATTTTCTGTCCATCCCTTAACCTCCCAATTCTCATAGAGTTTTCCACCCGCCCACTCCCCAATGATCACCCAGTTAGGCCCTACATGACTCTCGCCCACAAATCAAACAGACTCATGATGGAATAAGACTATAATGATGATGATGACGACGATGACAATGATCACAGTTGCTTTCAGAATTCAGATACTATGATGGTCAGATATAACATGGATATGAGGACGACATTTATACATAACTGGGACATGTATTTAACATATAAAAATGGAGTACATGATATGACATGATACGGATGCATTGTCCCTTTGAAAGTATCCAAGAATCATACTCTGATATACAAGCCTACTACAATTGTTAGTGCATGCATGTCTAAAGGATACATATACTCAGCCTATAAAACTTGGAAAATAAAACGCAGGGGGCGGGGGTGCACAGTTGGAATGTGCTCAGTTTTGCAACCACAATGATACCGGAATGAGTCCCTTACCCATTAAAAAATTAATATAAAAAAACCACACTAACTAATCCAATCTAATTAAACCCAGGGCATTCCATGATGGAAATGTACGTCCAAAGGGAATATAAAAAAGACCAATTTCAACCTTTTCATTTATGATTATGGTGCCCAGTTGTTTGAGTGAAAGAGTTCAGGAATTTGTTAGATTGAAGAGTCACTGCATGCATGTTATGGATATTCTCAGAAAAACAGAACGATGGTGTCATATTAATACATGCATGTCCCCAAGGAATGGAAAACTCTATTTCAAGTTTATTGTTGATGAATGATGATTGCAGTGTCTAGTTAATGAAAAATGAATGCAAGAAGAAATTTCTAGGATTTTGCTATGTTGCAGAGACAATGTGCATGTCCACTAAGGTTGTTATCAGAAAATGAGATGATTATTCCCTCCTTTGATAGTAACATGATTCAAAGCTGCAATCTCATGGTTGAAATAATGACTACCTTCAGACTTCTGCATCCATATACTTGTATAGAAGCTCTAGGCAGGCTTTTAAGTAGATGAATAGAGAAGCATTGATGGCTAATACTTGCACAAAGGGATGTGAGAAATGGCTTCAACGTAATGCAACAAGGTACTGATTGAGAAGCCTACCAGAGCTCGCCTGCATTGTCTAAAGTAATTGAATTTGAATGACCACAGTGGACCGCACATGGACTAAAATCACCCTGATTGGATTTTGATGATAATTGTCATGCAAACAAGGGCCTAAAAGTTGAAAGATTCTAATAGTAACAAGCTTCTATTTCTCAGAGCCTGAATTGTACAATTTTGACCATCCAATCAGGGTACTTCAGGCGCATCCAACCCACTATAGGCAGTTTCGGTCCAGTCTGTCCGATCAGACACCATCACTCAGGTGGTTCACACAAGGCAACTAGGAGTACCTCATTATAACGGAATAATGCCATCTCTCAGTGGATTATTAAGCTACTTGCAGATGACAAAACATTCAAATAACAATAACTAGGCTAACTGCTTTGGTCTATTTCTCATTTCAACCGATACAAGAATTATGGGAGCATATTCTTACCTCATTCTGTGCCCAATGAGATTCCACGGAATTTCTGTACTCTTCCATTGCCCCAGAGGGTACTGTGTAAAAGAGGCTTTCCTGCCAAGGGGAAAAAATAAGCAACTTGTGTTTGTAAGCATCCATATGTAAATGAACAACATTTGTTACACAGTACATCAAGAGATACAAATTCTGACGGGCATTTAGAACATCCTCAAAGCATGAAAAAATATATATATATATCTCAAAGACTTTTAAAAAGACATCAGTTATAGAAATCAGCCATCATCACCGAAAACGAGTATGGCCATTCAAAATTCATTTTAAGTGGAAAAAGACCTAGCTCATACTTCTGAATATCGATCTTCACATGACAGTTGCAAGATTCTAGCATCGGATATCCGGTCGGGTGTCATTGGTGCTTCAGCTTGAACAGAACAATCAGCAGATTTACTATAGCTCAAGAATCTTAATGCATACTTTTTAATAGGAAGTTGAAGCCTTTGCTTAAAATTGTTTTCCTCCATATCCTTGTTACTTTCCTGAAAAAATGCCAAATTTCAATCAAGAGCTAACAGAGGCAAGTGCAAAATGGCTCCACAACAGGCAAATATCATAATGTTCAAGAACAATAATTGAATAGAAATGCACACTTGCATTATTTCAATAAAGAATCAAATTTAAAAATAATTAAAAAAAAAAAAAAAGTGAACAGCCATAAGAAATGAAACACTCAACAATCATATGATATCAACAGAGAATATTAACAGTATAGACATTCGTTGCTTAATCAGGACAGTTTATCAAAGGAAAATCTCAAGGTAGCCTTCGTTCGATAGTTCGAATCTGCTAATCAGGACTACGTCAGCCTAGCTTCAGATCTGGATAAACTGACCGAATCAGATTCAGGTTGGACTGTCCAGAATAGATGGCTCAGCATAGCAAGCTCATAGCTCAACCCATGTATAAATGGCATGCTTAATAAATACTATTGCTTGATTTAAAACAAAAAATAAATAGCATCGCATACGCTTAATGTTTTTTTGGAAAAATAAGGTATATTGTGGAGGTTTGGTTGGGAAATGTTCATGTTATAATAATTCTAACCACAATTATAAAAGTCTTAAGTAGGCTGCATGGGTTGGGTAAGGGATGGCCCGATCATAAATGGCATGGGAACAGGTTGAGATCTACAACCCGTTATGGCCAGGTTCAGGTTGGGTTCCACCCGAACCCAATCCATTGCCACCTCCATAAAAGCATAAATGGCATGCCCATGTCACAAATTCAGTAACGAGGAATAAATGGAAGGAGCATGAAATTACTGCTGGTCAAGCAAGCATGTTCATGTTGAACTCTATACGTAGTGCATATGGTGTGAGTATACATTTCCAAAATAACTGTTGTGAACTTATATATATATATATATATAAGTTTAAAAGAAAAACCTATAATCTGCATAAGCTTATAATGTAGCACTACTTCCTCACTACAAAGTTTAATTATCTATACAGGAAAGAGAAATGCAAACCAATGAACATCCACCAAGAAAGAAACAAATGACAGTAAATAATAAGATCATCCGTGTGACAATAAAGTGTGTAAAGAACAACTAAAAATCTTGTGGCATCAGCAACATGTAACAAGGAGAGCCACAGTAACAACCTGTGCAACAATGGGTTCCTCAATCTTGTCCTTAATAGATTGCACCGACTTAGCCTTCCCAGATACAAATAAAGATGAATTGTGTTCGTCTGAGTCATTACTTGGATCATCTCTATCTTGAGACAATTCAACTGAATTCCAGAACTGCAGAATAGCCTTTGCCAAGGAGTGAGCCACCTTCCTCTGCTTCCGGCACAGATTTTCATGATTGAACTTTAATCGACCACTAAAAGAAATGCAGTGAGAGATTTGTGCTGCAGCAGTTGTCTTCCAAACCCGCTCCTATACACAGAATCCAAAGGAAACGTAAGTCCCAAGACAAAGGCAAAGCAGCAATGAAGCTTAATCCTCAGCCGAAACAGAAGATAATTATAGTAAGCATTGTTTCGAAAATTGAAATCATATCGCAAATCGTCCCAAGGGGATGAATCAAATCGTATCACAAATCCTAGGATCTTTTATTTTTCTTATAAAAATGAAAAATATTTAAAAGATAAAAATTAGTTATTTATAATCCATCCATTTTCCAACTACGGCAACAACAATGCAATGATAAATTAGATTGATACAAGCATATTTAGAACATCATTGACATATATTAATATATCATAAATGATACGTGTAAATAGGTAAATATGTTTATGGCGTCTATGCTACTAGGGAAATAAACAGGTTGCGATATTTATTTGTTTATAGTTAAATAAAAAATAAAATTCAAATCATCAATCTTACATTTTAAGATATCTCCTCAAGTTAAAAAAATGCTCATGAAAAAATCACAAAAACAATTTAAAAAGTGGATACAGGAACAAAAAAAACCCATGCATATACCCGAATGCTTAACTTCTTGATTGTGGCTATTCTCGCTCAACTGAATCGCTTGAATTGTAAGGTTCAATAAAATAAGTATCGAATAGTAAGATTCACACGTGAATCCTAAGATTTGCTTGTAAATGGGATTCATTGTATAGGTACTAATCATTTCCCTTAAGATTCTATATGAATCATAGGATTTGGTACGCAAATTGTAGGATTCTGATAACAATGTAAGTCACAAGCTAGATCTCAAGCTTTGTATATACCTCAAATTATCAAAATCAATCTAATAAGCACAAGCGAGCAACACTTTTCATCCGAATAACACATAAATAAAACAGAAAGCAACAAAAATGATAAATAGAAGTTGGGAACAACAGACCTGCATGAAGTCATTTGCCAGCCATGCCATTTCCTCAAGGACAAAGTCCCAATGAGATTTCCGCCGTTTCTCTGAAGGAGCATTGCTCAAAGATAGTTCAGCACTCCTCTTGCGTCTAGCCTGTCCATTGAAATCATAGTTGAACATTTCTGGCTAGGATGGTAGACAGCATTCATCCAAACAAATTAGAAACAAATATATAAAAGCATTCAGGTTTACCTCTATCGTTCGAGCCTTTTCCAAAATAACATCTTCGTGCTCCTTGTTTGCTAACTGCAAGTCCATACTATTTTCAAGCTCCATAGCAGCAGAACTTTTCACAGGAAAATTTGCTTCCAAAGGCTCACAATTTAGGGATACAGAAGTGCATGAAGTTCCAGGCTCAGGGCATACATTTGTCCTTTTGGAATCGGAATTATCACCCAACTGAATCAGCTTCATCCCCTCAATATTGGTGATAGGTTCAGCCTCATTTTGCAAAACAGACCTGCTATTGCAAAATTCTTCTTCCGTTTTGACCTGGACATTGGAGTTGCTAAGGTTCTTTGGAACTGGTGTGAGAGTGCCACTAGCAGTAGCTTGAACATCAATCGATATGGACTCATTTTTTTCTTCAACAGCACCTACATCTGGCATGGAAGGGGTTGTGTCAAACACTTCTGTCTGCTCTTTGGCATTTCCATTTGAACTATTGTTCACCTTCCTTGAGATTGTACATCGATTGCTAGCAATATTTTCATCTAGGCTACCATTAATCTGGTTACAAAAGAACTTCGAATCTAAACCTTTTGCACCAACAACTGCAATGAAAGTATCAGAGGAACCATTTCTGTTATTTTGACTACCATTTTTCAAAGAGTTCTCATCCATAGTTGAACTAAACCCATTAATCTGAACAGTAGTAGTGGAGTTTCCCTTCTTTTCCATAGATGCACAGGGCACACAATGGGAACCAGCTGAAGTTCCATGCTCCCCCTCTCCCACCAAAACAAGTGGTAAAGACAAGACATTAGGATCTTGCACTAGGGCTATTTGAGGATGCTCATTAATTTCACTCTCCTTGATTTCTGACTTACCTGCCAGTCCAGCTTTTGTTGGATCAACCATGGTGTCATGACCCTGATCAGCACCTATATCCATATCCATCTGACTATCAGACAGCACAATCCTGGAAACCACATTGGAATTTGGGCTTGTTGTTTTTGAGTTGCAAATAGATGAAATAGTGTGATCTTTATCCAAGTGTTTTTCAAATAGTGAACCCTTTACATCCCTTGAATTATGGCGAGAAGAGGGTACCATGGAAGATCGATTATTATGGCCAGAGGGAACAAAATTGGTCGAACAAGCATGGGCATTATCACGAGTTGATCTGGACCTATTCCGTCGGGCATATGCTTGACTTCTCACCCCAAGGTGGAAAATCGCTGAGTCTTCTGATTCCTTTACATTCTGACTTCTACCCCGTCGGCAAGATTGTTCTGACAGAGCAGTATCACCCCTTCTACTAGGACATGCCGCATTTCTATCCCCATAAACCGCATCTCTTTCAGCATCAAAAAGCAAAAGATTGTCAGCAGTAGTAGGCTCTTTACCAAGAGGTCTCGCACTACTATCAACAGAATCCCCATGCGGTGAGGCAGTCAATGCAAAGCTGCCTTTAGCTTCACTGCAACACCAAAACATACATCAACCAACAAGACAATTTATTAATACCATATTTTCTCCATACTGTTATATTATAATTTGTTATAACATACTGCTCTGTATGCTGATCTGTAACTGAAGTAGATTGAACACTAATTGAGGTTGCAGGTCCGACTTTGAAATCCAACGGGTTCCCCCCCTGCAAGAAACAAAAGTGTTGAACCACCTAAGCATGCAGTTATATCGGTACTTTCTCAATAAGAGTAACTTAAACACTATACTGTCTTACTCTCTCAAGAAACTCTAGTTCCCTCCTCCGTTCCTCACGCACATCAAATTCCTGCCTGCAATCAAGAAAATAACAATAAAAAAATTTCTCCATACAAAAGCCAGACGAATGCGTATATAAAGATGATGCCAGCATACCGAAGCTCCGCTTGAGCCTTTTCGATCGCCACACGGTGGGGAGAGGTTTTGCTATCTAGACCTGCTCCGCCATCAATGATCCCTCCCATGGAATCCACTTCTGCATTTACAAAGAAAGCAGACCCGGGGCTGAGTCCATGCATTCCTTCTGTAACTAAACTTCAATATACATATATATATATATATATATCTACAGAAATTTGAGTCCCATGAATCCAAGAGTTCCCTCAAATTTCTACAATAAAAAGAGATAGATTAATGAGTTTATGAATCATTAAGCACAATGATGAAATTTGAGCAAACTAAAAAAATAGTTCAAAACTACTATTAACATTGAGATCTGATGATATGACGCCTGATGTAAAAAGAAACAGATGTCAAAAATATAATAATAATAATAATAACAACAACAACAAAAAGAGTATCTAGATTAATAGTTTATGTATTCCATGCGTGCAGTGGCGGACCCAGGATGTTTTTTTAGGTGGGGCGGACACAAATTTGAAATTAGGTTTTTGGGGCCAAACCTTTGATTTTTATATATATTTTGGGAGTGAATCCATGAATTTCACGTGGGTTTCAAAAATAGACAAAAACTTTTAAATTTTTGAAAGCAGAAACATATTCAGTCACACCCCAGTAATATATGTAAGTACACAAAAAAAAAAAAAAGTGAAAAATATAGCTGACTTGAACGTTCATGTCTTTCTCTTCCTATTTACTTTTAGATGAAAGAAAGGACGAAATTGCTTTACATGTGTCATAGTTAATTTAAAAAGAGACAAAAGACATCATTCTCTCTTCTAGTCTTCTCCCTCTTCCCATTTACTTCAGATGAAAGAAAGGACAAAATTACTTTTCATGTGTCAAAATACCTCATTCTCTCTTATCTTTCTCTTTGACTCAGAGAGAAGAAAAAAGTAAAGCCTCTACCAGTGGCTTGAAAAATGGGTCCTTCGTTCTTTGTATCAAAAAATTTCCTGAGTTCTTCCTTCGCCAAGTTGCAGAAACTGGTAGAAACGAAGGAGACAAGAACCTGCTGATCTACAGCCCGTGTTGCTTGATCCAATCCATCAAATGTACAACCAGCAAGCCAAGGGGCTTTCGTTTGAAAGGGAGGGGCGAAGGCTAAAGTTAAGGGGTGCATGAGCCACTGGCTAGCCCTCTCGAGCTATTTCGCGATCCTTTTTGGGGCGACCGCACCTAGGACTTCATACATCGGTCCGCCCCTGGTTGGCTGAGGTTGAGAGGAGTGAAGAACAGAAGAACGAAGTAGTGTTTTTTCTTTTTTTCTTCGTTCATCGTTTTTGTCCTTTTGATATGGGCAATGGCTTCAAACACATGGGGCATGGGCCTTATTCATGTGGGGTGTGACCAGTAGCGAAATAGAATTTTAAAGGGGTTTTGAAATTTGACCTGGGGCGGCCGCCCCAGATGCAAGCAACGTGGGTCCGCCACTGCATGCGTGAAAGGTCATGTAGGTTAATGGCCCACTAAAGGAAAGGGGTAGGCCAAAGAGGACGTGGATGGCAGTAGTAATAATAGATCTGATGAAGTGTAACCTATCCACGGATTTGGCTAAAGATAGATCGGAATGGAGAAACATAATTTATGTAGCCGATCCCAACATGGCCAGGCCAAGGCTTTGATGATGATGATGACGACAACAATAATTCATGGAAGGTCAAGGAATAGTACAATCAGAAATAGAGCATTGTGCTCCCTGCACCTACATCCTACTAGTACCTGGTTCAATATTTCAAGACCATCTCCCACCAAATTCAACATATTGAGGGTATGTAAAAATTCAGGTTGTTGTGACTATTGTATTTGTGCTAATACCATTGAGCAGTCAGTTATCAGTAGCAGAAAGAGACGAACTGCCAAACACACCTAATTTTTCCCAAACAGCTGAAACATCCTCTACAAATAGGAATAAAAAAAATAGAAACATTCATCAAGATAGTGATTAATCCCATTGGACTTCTACATTCAGAATAGGGCATTCCGGCTGAAAAAGCCTTCATTCAACCGCAATGGAACTGTAAAGAAAATAAAAGGAAACACGAATCATAATGAGTGAGTTATCTATTAATTGAATGAGAAAAATAGATAATAAAAAAAAAAAGCCAATACAAAAATATAGGAGACCCCAATCTATGGCCATCACTGAGCTCAACAATAATAACTGCCCACCAGTTCCACATAAAATATTTTCCAATAAAGAACCGCTGAAACAATGATATTATACAGTCAAGGCCTTCCAAACACTCATGGGGCTGCTTCTACAAGTAGATCGGGCTAGCAGTAGCACCTAGGATTCCCCATTGTAGCACAAAGGAAAGTATGGAGTCAGCACTACACCAGGGTTGTGTCAAGATTCTGGTTTGTGAAATTTGAAATATGAATAAAGAATTTCATCTCCATCAAAATTTTCTTATAGAAATGCCACTAAATAGAAACAAAATAATCATCAATCGTTCAAGGTTTAGCCAAAGCAAACAACTCCAAGATAGTGTATAAAAGTCTTGAGGAGACCTTATGGTCTTCTCATATCTATTTCAACTTGGCAGGAATTAGATTGTTCACAAAGTTTATGAGTAAAATATATTAAAAATAAAAAACCCATCAATTGAAAAGTTCATTCACCTCCAAAATGGTTTAGAAAATCAGCTAATTTCATCCAATTTTTTTAAAATTGAATTCGATTGTGAAGTTGTAAACAACTATATTACGAATAGAGCTTTATTCCTTCTATCTATGCTATGTGAGTTACTAAGTTCTACTTAACCCTATTTAAAGCCATGTTTTGTGTAAATCCACAAGCTTTCATTTCTTATCTTCTACTACGCTTTTATTAGTCCCACACTTTCCCCGGTTTCTTTAAGTCGTAACAATTCAATACCTTGGGAGGGGTGCTACTTGTAATCCTTCCATATGAATACCCAAACCATCTCAAACAGCATTTTAAGATTTTATCTTCAAAAGGAGCAATTGATATATTTCATTTTGTGTGCTCATTCATATATTTATTCCTTCCAGTAACTCCACACATCCATCTAAGGATATGCATCTCAGCAGTTGTACTTGGCTCATATAAAAACCATTTTGTACATACTTCACTGTCCATTGCACACTATCTTGTACATACTCCAACTTATCCCTGAATCAATAATAACCATATTGTACATACTTCCCCTTCAATCTTAACTTTCCAAGGGTTATCTTAACAAAAGTGACTTCTGTGATAGACGTACTTGGTATAAACCAAAACTCTTTGAACTCTACTTGTAAGTGTATTTCATTTAAATTCTCCCAATATTTAATCAAATGGAAACTAAATAATTGCACGGTTCTTGTAAGAAAAACAAAAATCGTGAATTGTATATTGTAAATCGCAAAATGAAAAGATTTTTAATTTTTTTACATCATTGCCATTATCATCATTAAAGCCTTACCATATCTCCTGGTACATTATCTTTCACAGACACTCTACCTCCTAACCTTTTCTGAAGTTTGCAGTCTCTCTCATGCAAGCTCAAACCTGGATCTCCAATACAGACTTGCGATGCACGTTTAGCTCACATTATTACATTTGGCTTGAGGTAAAACCAAGACAGACTAAGCCGTTTCACGACCATCATTGCTTAATATAAGTTAGAGAAGATATTATTTGGACAGAAAAGGTAAAATATGAAAGCAATACAAAAGAAAGAAAAAGGAAAAATTGTTAACTTAATGGTTATAGCTCAGTACAAAAACATGACACCTGCAGTCTAAAAGGAACCGTAAATCTTATATTTACCAAGAGAAATCATAAAATTCTAAGAAAAGGAACTCAATCAATAGATCCAAATCATTTTCCAAGAGATTTTATTAAAATCAGAAATCATAAGGTTTTCATTGGTGGCGACAACAATTCATCAGAATCAAAGGATCAGGCAATTCTTTCCAAGAACAAAAAAAGGGTTCACTGTCAAGTTCCAATTTAAACCTGCACCACACAGGGTCTAAAAGCATTTGTCAGTTGTAAAAACTATACAAGCATCAGGAAAACATCAGTGCTCCCCACACTAGCATTGTCTCCAGGGGAGGGAGGGAGGGAGAGAGAGAGAGAGAGAGTCTTTTTCAGTATCACCTTCCCACATATATGACAAAGTAACAAGAAAAAAAGTGAAGTGACTTTTCCTTAACAAATGCATTAGTGATAATGATACCTCCAGAACTCAATAAATGTCTCAAAGCAGATATAAGAGAATAAACTGTTACAAACACCATTGGGTCTCCAACAATTTTAAAATTTATCATTAACAATCACACACAGAGAGAGAAACTCCATGCTAAAATGACTAATGCAAGCAAATTCCAATTGAATGCAACAAACTGAAGTAAATTAACAAACCAAAGAAAGCTCCACACCAATCGAATTCAAACAAAGAACACAAGTAAAACCTAATTCTCTTCACAATGTCAGCCAACACAAATCACATAAGATGTAATACAGATGGTATTCAAAACACTTTCCACTTCATCAAACTAAACCAAACACACGCTGTCCAAACACCAAAGAAACAAAAATGACCCAACACCAAATGAGGTAACAAAACCAAATGAAACGAGCAGCAGCGAAGCTAAGCAACTAATTCCATCAAAGAAATACCGCGTTCTCAGTCGAATCGAGACGCCATAACCTCAAAAAACCACTGTAATTCCTCTAAAATCAATTCCAAATTCCAAATTTTAGGGTTCAAAGATCAAACGGATCCGTACCTCAATCGATCGAGCTATGCATTCGCGAGCAAGGAATTAGGGTTTCTAATATCGGATAGAAAGGAAGAGGGCCTGCAATTGGAGACTCGAAAGAGGAAAACGTGTTCTAGGGCTGGCTTGAAAGGGAATGAGCGAGGGCTTTTTTTCGCGTTCGTGTTTGGGAGTTCGGGAGATTACGATTTGGGGAAAACGAAAAATCGCGATTTGATTTTGGGTCTGACCCAAATCGCCCGTATGCATTTCATACAGGCAGTGTGTGATATATTTAGTCTGAGCACGGTCCAAATACGTGGGAATTGGTAGATCGTGTGTAAAGATCTGGCCGCTATTGGTGGGCCATGATTCATTTGATATGATCATGCCCAGAAAATCAGGATTGTAGAGGATCCAAGTCCTTGATTTGAGAGTTAAATCTGGACCGTTGGTCAACCTCTTGGAAGTATGATGTTCATCGCCTGGAAATTTTACAATAGGGAGCAGCCACTTAGCTTAGTGCCACCGCTCTCCCCGGTGTATGGTGATAGAGGCTCAGATTATCATCAATTTCACTTGATCCACGGCATATAAGTTGAACCATTCAAAATAAGTACACAGTCAATCCAACAGTCCAATGCATTCGGATGGCATTGAACCCCAATCAGGAGATACCTATTTTATGGTTCACTCAGATGGACTATAAAGTAGGCCCGCATGTGATCACATGAGCACGATGGTCCACTGAGAGGCTCCCTCCAAATAAATTCTCAAGTCTCTATTCCTGTTTAACAAAAAAAGGAGACTCGGTGTTTACAAATTGACCATGGTTTTGTCGCAATAATAAACACCCTTTAATTTTGACATTTGGTCAAACATATTCCTACAACCATTTTCACTTTTTACCTTGATTTTTTTTTTTTTGTTAAATGTCTGCTTGGAGAATGTTCTCCTGCTAGCAAACTGGATATTGTTAAGCAATCTTGCTCGTGGCTGCAGAGGCCACTTAAATACATTTCCATAAGTGTGAGCAGAGCAAATGGGAAGGTCTCTTTATAGATAATGGGAAGCACAAACAATCAGGCAACGGCCCTTTAGAATATCCCAGCAGTTAATTTAATAGCATTAAATATTATTTTCATATTAATTGTAGATCTTTCCGACATTCAATCCAATAATGAGTGGAGGTTCGATGAGTGAAAAATAAGACCACATGTCAAATCATAAAATGACAATATTATCAAAGGGACTGATCAAATGTGGGGCTAAGCGAACCCGTATATATATATATATATATATATATATATATATATATATATATATATATAGCTTCACTACACATGCATTCGGCTCATAAGAAAACATTTTTCATGGCATTGAAATCCAATGACTCTGTGAATGAAGTAGGCCTTGACGATCTTCATTTGAATGGCCCCACATTTACGTGGTCTGATTGTGGTGGTAATGCAAGGATTGAATGCAAATTGGATCATATCTTGGTGAATGGACATTTCTTAAATGAACAGGCTTATTTGTGGTGAAGTGCTTCATCCAGGAATATCGGACCACTCTCCTATCCTTTTGAAGAGTATAAGAGTGGGATTAATGTTCGAGCTCCCTTTGGATACTTTTTAAGATTTTTGGGCTAAAGTGAGGGTTTTTTTTTTTTTTTTTTTTTTTTTTTTTTTTTTTTTTTAAGAATATAAAATCTGCTTGGAGCCAGAAATTTAAGGGCACAATGGTGTTTCAAGTTGTCTCAAAATTAAAGGCTTTTTTAAGCGTACTCTAATTGAATGGCAAAATTTTCAGATTTATTTGCCTAATGCTACAGTAGAGGTATGGTTCATTATTGCTGATCTTCAATCTATATTGGCAATGAATCTATGCATATGGAGGAAAAGGCAGCTAGGCTGAAGTTGGAGAAGCTTCTTTTTTATGAAGAAAGTGTGCTTAAGCAAAGATCTCGGAATACTCATATTAATCTGGGTGATGGTAATACAAGGTATTTCTATGAATTAATGAAGAAATGACACTCTCAGGCTTTCATTTCCCAAATCACAGACTCCAAAAGGTACTACATTCTCTGATCCTCATGCAACTGCTCAGGTTTTTGTCTCTCATTTTCAGCAATTATTATGTCCTACTTTTGGAGCCAATTGAGGAAGATCTTTCTTTTGCCTAATCCATTTGGGAGGTTGAATGTCGAGGATGTAGCTAAGCTCCTTAAGCCAGTTTCCATTGAGGAGATTGAATATGCATTGAAAATTGCTAATCCTCGTAAGGCCCAAGATCCAAATGGTTTCAATGCGCACTTCTTTAAGTTTTGTTGGCCTATTACTGGGAAAGAGGCTAGTTCTGCAATTATGGAGTTCTTCCAAGCATGATCTTTGTTGAATCAGTTGAAAGCTACATTTATTGTGCTAGTACCGAAAGGAGACAACGTATTGAAGTTGTAGTAAAAGTAGTATTAGCAAACTTATTATGTATTGAAGTTACATAGGCAAATTCATAGAAAAGAAGAATTTTTACTAGGCAATCTGCCTTAAACATGTAATCAACATATTTTTGACAGACTGTTTTCTACCAGAAGGCAGAATGATACTGGGAACATAGATTGAGATGAGGAAAATGCACCCATTTGTGGAATAGTCTTATGTTCCTGCTTGTGCATGGAGACATTCTCCGCACATCTTCTCAAAATCAGGGTGTGACCATATATAAACCAGAATTAAAAAATGCAATGCAAAATGCTTGGAGGAAAATTGATCTTCAGGTTGTAAGGGTGGGTGAGTGGATTTTTCCTTCTTAGATTTTATACTTTTGATGAGGGGCAGAAAGTTTTGGCAAGCACATGAGGGGCATCTCCAATTATATATAACCAACTACTTTTTTAGCCGCAGACACATCTTGATAATCAAAATTCACTTGATGCGGCGTTGAGGCTGAAGGATCTTTAAACTGCATATTCCTCTCAGTAACTGTAGTTGCCAGAATACTTGAATCATGTACCCAACAGAATGGCACCTCCTGCCCAACAACTTTAGCTGACAAGTTCCATACATCATGTGATGTCAACTTAAGTCAAATCTAGCATGTGTTTGTGTACTCTTGAATTCTGTTTCTCAAATGATTTTTTGTGGAGTTGAAGAAGAATAGTTCAAAATTTTCTTTCCACCCAAAAAAACATTGCACCTGATGGAAAAATAGCAAGCACGGAAAATCGGAAAATCTTCTTTCTACCTAGGAATCTTCAGCCTTACAAAAATGTTGTCCTTAGTGTAAGTTTGCATCCCTCACGCTGGCTCACTTACGTGTCTCATAAGTGAAGGGAGTGGAACTCTATGGTGGAGCCCATCTATTGAAAATATGAAAGCTCCAAATGAGTGCCTTACCCTTTCGTGAGATGTCCCTTAATTTTTACTCTAGTAGAAGTTGTCTCATCACAAGGTCGAGCGTATGATCCATAACATGATTAATGCATATGACCAATACATAATATTGTATTAATTATGTTATTAACATATGTGATGGGACCAACTTCTATTAGAGTAAAATTTAAAGACAATCTTGCTATAAGGAAGCACATTTCAATTTGAGCAGTTCATATTTTCAATAGGGCAGGACCCACCTTGGAGTTCCACTCCCTTTATATGTGGGAAGCATTCAGAGAGGCAGGGAATCCCCGGACTCATTTAGTGTGGTCAGCAAGCACCTGACAGTTCTTGTCTGTCATTTGTTGGTGCGAAGAACTATGCCGTTTATAGTCATACAACTGAACTGATGATGATTACTTATATAAGGAAAACAAGTTTCCATATCGTCCCCAAAAAAAATGAGAAAGTGATGTTAGGGAATGTAATTATGCTGTATAAGCTTCCATGGTTACATGATTCGTAAGAAGAAAAAACAGGGTTTCCCAAAATTACATTTGCCAATGCGAAATGAGGATCTGCCCATCATATTTGCAGAATGATGATGCAAATCTAAAGCTGAACAAAGAAAAAAAAAAAAAAAAAACTTACAACAAAGCACAATTTATATCACAGAGGAAGCCTATCTATGGCTTTTATCCCAGCCACACAGCTGCGATCTGGCAGTAGGTACTTCTCATATGTAACTTTAAGTTGCCCCTGACCAGCAGCTCTTTGGAATCTCAAGATCATCTCCGCACAAGGCCTGCAAACGAAACACAAACATATTAAATGCCACAAATCGGTAACAAGAATAAATTCTTCCGTTTAAGAAAGAAAATGTAAAAGAGAATGCCTGAGTTGTGATTCTTCATAGCGCGCATATTTTGTAAGCAGTTCTGTCCATGCTGGAATCAATTGCAGAGTACAACGTGCAACATAGATTGCCGATGCACACAACATGGAGGGTTTAAACTTCAAGGCCTCATACTCCACCAAGCACAATTCAATGAGATAGAATGCCAAATGCTCCAGCTGATAATGAAGTACATAAAAAGGCAAACTACTATTAACATATCAAGCGACAAATAAGTCTAGGAGCATATTACAAAAGCATTATGACACACCTTTTTATCTGATTGTGCGGCCTTCAAAAACCTTAACATGAAAACATATGGAGTTGGTGTATTGAGACGGAACATCAACTTCTTGAGAATAAGCTTCTCCTGAGCGGAGATGACAAATTGTTATTTCCTACTAATGCAAATAAATCAGAGAGACCAAAGGAAGATGCAAACCATTGTAAGCATGTGATCTCTTGTGTAAATGTCAGCTGAGATGCTAATCAAATCCTTTATCTGCAAGATATTACAAACAAGGTAAGTGACAAGGTAACTGAGACAACTATACAAAAATGAGGAAACATATAATACTCGGCCAGAAAAGATGAGCAGTCTGCTGCTGCTTCTTCTTTTTTTTTTTAATCTTTACAAGTGAGGACTACACTTCAGTGATCCAACATGTTGATATTATGATGGATCACACTGTGATTGGCCATGTACAGAATATTTCACAAACAAAATTATAGCAGCCCAATATTTAACCCTTTTAAGTTATTAATATTTTGTATCTGTGACACAGTATTAATATTTTGTATCTGAAACCACAAAAACAACCAGACTACAATACATAATATGGTGTAGAAACACATGGAGACATGCCTGACACAGTGGAAACTGTCTAATGCAGCACTGTGATTGCCCAGGCAACTAGAGATCCAGAGTTTCTATTATCCTCTATCTCTCTTCACTGAAACCTCAAAAATAACCAGACTACAATACATAATATGGGTGGAAACAAAAAGCTAGAAACAAATGGAGACATGCCCGTTGAAGTTTTGCATAATACAGTAAAATGAATACAAGCATCAAAATGACCACTTCCTGGGATTTGAACAATACAACAAAAAGACAACCAAAAACTATGGCCATTCAGGATTCAACTCTCTTGTTATAGTTGCATATTTGACATAAAAGCAAAGCCATACAAACGATCACAAGTACTCAAACCATCTATAGATGTTTTCATCTTAACCACACATAATAAAATGAATAATGACTAACATATCCATTGATGAGAATTGACTAATCTTTAAATATCATAATTCTACCATAACCTCTACAGAAGGGCCTTTGACTTTTTTGACATTTGGCAAAGTGGTAGCAACTTGGGCTTGTTGGCCAGGTAATTGACTACAACTCATGTCATTCAAATATAGACATGAAATACCACCACATTTTTTCCAGTACAGCCACTTACTAAAAAAATACAAAAATAAACTATAATGTTTACTATCCATTTGAAAATGAATAGCCCGTGGCTGCATCAATTTACTTAATTCTCGTTTGCCTGGCTACAAATTGAAGGAATTCAGATGACTACCATATGGGAGACTATCTGTTCATTAGCCTCCAATGATAGGTTACGTCATATTAATTTGGTCATTATAAGAGACTGCATCCCACGTGTATAAGCTGAAACCCCCAATAAACTATACATGTTTACAGTTCAAGGACTGTATATCTAAAAGACCATAACTACTGTGGATCATTAATTCATGACTAGGATCAACCTTTGGATGCCAAAAGTCTTCATATTTAGAGGCAAGCAAGAGAGCAGTGAGGCCAACCAACTGCATTTCATCCTTTCTTATCGTAACCATAGAAAGAAATCTGTCAAGCAATTCTACCATGAGAAAGAGTGTTTCTTGCATCAATTCAAATTTGAGGTGTACCTGTAATCAATGAAAAGAAAAGGATAAAAACTTAATTTGATTTAAAACAACTTAGAAAAAAAAAGTATATGGGAAGACATGCATCAGCAACATATCATACTTCAAGTAGCCAGTTGATAAGTATGCCCCGCATTCTAGGAGTTATGTTTGTCTGTATTGCCATGTAAGTCTCCAATGAGGGATTTATTGCTTGCTGTTACAGGCAACATTAACAAAGATGTGATTGCAGTTTTACAAAATCAATCTTAGACTGAATTTCTAGGTAAAGTGATAATGAGTAATAACTCTTATTTGGTCATGGCAATGATTTTTTAAGAATTGAGAAAATTCTCTCCTATTTTGAGGGTTAAAAAACATATCTGGAATCAGGAGAAATGATTTTGGATGTTTACTTAATGCATAAAGAACTCACTAATGATGAAGGCAAAAGCTGTAACTATTACAAACAAAAGTTTGGGAGGTAAAGACTTGATACATGAAATTTCAAGAATAAAATTTGGGTGAGACATAAAAAAAAATGAATAAAATTTTATTTTTACCGATAAAAAAAGAAGAATAGTTGGAACAAGGCTTTGATGATAACGACGATGATCAAAAGAAATGGAGAAAATGCAAAGGAAAATACCTCCATGATCCAATAATATTGATATATGTCATCAACATATTCCACTACCTCCAGATGATTTGTGGGATCATCAATATTTGGCAACTCCACACAATCTGCACATTCACCTAAAACCTGAAGAAACAACACCAATCATGGTTAAATTGCACATCTAAAGTAAATTTTTTAGTAAGCTTATGTAGGGAACTACCTTAGATCTTTCCATTAGCAAGGATGTATAAGATTTCCGACGTCTACTCTTAGGCTTAGAAATAACTGCTGTCACACTGTCGCTGGAGCACTCATTGCCATCAGATGGGTTCTTTTCTAGACTACGTCCATACGGAGCCACAAGTACAGCATTCTCGCAAGTGTACCCAGTTGCTACTTTCCCCTCCTTTTTCATGGATGGCTTTACAGTAGACATGAATTTCTTCTCTGTACACAAAGTATGTTTGGACTTTGAAGTCATTCTGACCTTTGAGCTTGTATTTGTAATTCTCCGTGATGTCTAAATCATGCAATAGAACAATAAGATTCAAAGAACTCAACTAGTGAGTGCACAAGAAGTAGTGATAAATGTTCTAGTGATTATATTTGTTCCTGAACGTTAGTACTGTACTACAAACCAACAATTGTCAGGCAGTCTGTATGTGGCTATATGTGTGTGTATATGTATCACACCCCCCTCACACACACACAAAGGGAAAAGGATTAAAGAAGAACAAGATAAAAGGTTACTAAAAGTATCAATTGCAGATGTTTAGATTAGCTCCATCTAGAGAATGATCTTCATTTGAGTAAAGGAGAATTATTTCATGGGCATCTGAGAACCATCCAACACATTTGAAATTTGAATTCATTTACTATGAAGTCCTTAAGTTAGACAACACTCCAGAAATTATGTTTTCTTTCACATTATCTTTGACACAACAGCACTCAGATGATAATAAAAAAAACCGAGATAATCAAGTATCAACAATGTTGGTAAAGACTATGTCAGTATGTCATTTTGCATGCTTAGTTAGAAAATAATTGGCATTCATGTTGTGAATATTTGTTCTAGCGTGGACACCCACTTGCTAGATCTTACCATGACGAGCCTGGTTGCTAGTACAAATATACTGGTCCAACTCAAACATATCTCACATCCCAAACTCAAAGATGTTGATGCAGTTCCAAGAGTTTACACTTTCTAAAATCAAATGTATTGTCAGAGATATCATCAAATAAGCCCCATCATCATAAGATTGCATCACATTTGTTGTGGGGCTATTCATATCAGGCCTAGTGGGAACATCCAACTCAGCTTATAAATGCCTTTGTGCATGATAATGGTGAAATGATTTACTTGGAATTGGATATAGTAGTTACGTGTGTTTGCATTAATATTTGCATCTGTACAGTTGAAGTCTTATGAGAGATTGGATAATAATTAATAAATTTAGAAAAAAGCAGCTGATGATAGGATTGCATGTGGTGAGACAACAAGTCTAATGGGAGATGAGATTCTAATCATTCTTTAGAAAAATGTCTGCTAATATTTAATCGCTGCATATAGTGAAAGAAAAAGCCTTATGGGAGACTGGAGTGAGAAAAAAGTGTTTAGGAGAACATTGGATGTCATTTAATTTAAGCATTGTAAATTCCCATACGTATATCATTAATTCGCTTTGCATGTAACAGACTATATTAAAGAAATATACGTATATATATTCAATTGGTATTCTCTTAATGTTTGTATTTCACCAGAGGCTTCTTTATCTATCCTTCAAATCTGGTTAAAATTCCATCAGATTGATGACATGCACATCATGTGATTAAAATAAAACCAAGTGAAATTCCACGTTTCTACAGGTGATTTGTGACGAACCAAGCCCACTATCCACATGATATTGTCCGCTTTGACTCATGGGATTTCCACCCAACCTTGCCTTACAATTATAAAAGGCCACATGTGGGGTTAAGGCCAGGTCGCACATTGTAAGCACGAGATCAGGAATTGGATATTTCCGACATGGGACTTGGACAAAGCCTCACGATGCTAACTGAACCAATCCACCCTTACCCCTGCAAATTCCCCTTTCTTGGCTCACAGGATCACTTGACCTGGTCTTGCCTCAAGGGATTACCCAAGCGGATTGGGGTCTCACATGATCAACCAACCGTAAGTTGGGGCCACCTCTGAATCTGATTGGACATAGATATGGAGTAATTTCATACATATGGTGTAGTGGTTAGAAGCAACTCGAATTTTTAGGTGGGACTCACTGATGGATTGTAGGAACCGGCTTAGAGAATTTTATGAAAACAATTAGCACACTAAAAAGTGAATTGTTTGAAATGAACTATTTCGCAGCTCAAGGGCCTTGGGTGTCTTTTAGCTTAGGCACGCAAATACTCTAGTGTCTCTAAGATACATTGATTCATTATTTAGATCTATTTTTGTCACCTTTTTCCTTCTACTAGGTTGGTACAAGTGAGAAGTGAGATTTTGGAAACGTTTTATTTGAATCTCCTATTGTGCTAAGGTACTCGCTAGGTCAGACTGAGTTGGACTGCATCAGTTCTCTCTCTCTCTCTCTCTCTCTCTCTCTCTCTCTCTCTCTCTCTCTCTCTCTCTCACACACACACACACACACACATCACACACGTAAAAACGTAAAAATTATCCATGTAAGAGAACACATAAAGAACTGCTTTTTTTTTTTCCTCCAAAAATTCAAGCTTGTAAGGTACACCAATAATCTAGCTAAGCTTTGTGGAGTGGAGCACATTAAGATTGCATCACATAGCATCCAATTGAAATGAAATAGAAATAAAAAGTGCAGTATATGTCTTGCATACCACAACAGGCTCTCTTGACGAAGTATTTGCATCCTTGACCTTTTGTATTGTTAATGAAAGCCTACAAACATAGCATAGATATAGAAAATCATATTACAGATTTAGAGGAGGGGAAAATAGAATCTGATTTAATTAGATGCTTGGGCAAAAATAGAACTTGAATTAAGCTAGATACTAGGCATACCTCGGCTTGGAAAGAAACTTCACACTCTGAGTCTTACTGCAGGGGGAAAAAAGTACTTAAATATCGAAGATATGAAACATGCAATAATGTAATTTAATTTAAAAAATCCCTTTCCACTTTACATAACGATGTAAAAATAAGGAACTGCAAGGTCTTCAGCCTCTGTAAACTTTACATTACCCGAGATCACAATTCTACCAATGTGGAGCTAATATGTAACAATTGGTCATCTATAGTTCCATATTGACAATTGATAAAATCCAGTTTGAATGGGGATTTCTAACAGATGCTCAAGATTGGAAGACACAAAATCTGTAGTTAAAGAGACCTTTTCTATTATTGTGGTGACATATATGACTAGGGAAAATGTTCGCCTACGAGCAACTGCAAGTTCAGTCCACCACTAGGGCCCAACTGCACCCACCTTTTATCAGAGCAGCCCCTTTGATAGTCTTTTCATTCCATGATCTAGCATCAGGCCCAATTTTAATCACAGTGAACTTTCACTTGCCGTTAGATTGAATTTCAAGAAAATCTACGGTTAAGATGCCATTAAATTTTAAGGCTATTAAATCAAGAGCCAGGATAATCTGGTGGGGCAGATTTTTTGGATCCCCCTTGTCCATGAGGAAACCTCTCAATGTTCCCTCCTCGCACTGGTAAACTTGTATCTAAGTAGCACCCATGAGATGCACTGCATATTTCCATGACTTGAACCCACAAACTCAAGGTTACAATAGTGAGCATCTTTCACTGTGCCACGGGCTCTTGTTAAAAATGAGGCTGGTAAAAATTGAACTCAAATTGAAGCACCTCTTATAGACGGTTGAAAAGGAAAAAAAAAAAAGGTCCAGAAGAAAATCAGGAGCATAGAGATTTAATCTTCCAATCTCAAATATTATTTTGCACATTCCCTATTACTCATTCAATCCTCATAAACAAAATTCCTCACAACTCTGCATCAAATTTCTCTTTCTACTTTTAAGTTCATTCCAATAGAGATTCAGACAGAGACACATCAATGTCACAATAATTGAATCAAACCAATTTGCACCAAAGCATTAAAATTTTAAATGATTTAAAGAAGAGTATTTAAAATTTCCCCACAACTCTAAAAATCTATGAATAACAATGAACAATGACAAAAGAAATATTTCTAGCATGTTTATGAACAATTACTCACAATCTACTCAGTCTTCATCAATAAAGGCACAAGCACATGTTCTAAAGAAATTGACGAAACATCAAATTATCTACATACATCATTTTTAAGCCATCATTTGATCCTTCCAACGGATGAGTCCTACTATGGCTGATTTCTGCCAATGGTTTTCTTCTCGTTCTGGTATCAACTGAAAACGAATTTAGCATAGCTGTCATTACATTAAAGACTAGATGAATATATACAACAACATAAACTAGCATTGGCTTCCCATGTTCTGCTGGGTACTGGAAAATTAGAACATCATCACTCACCAGAAATGCTTGATTTTGCCTTAATTTTCTCTGAGTATTTGAAATTTGCCTGAAAAAGAACAAAGTGAATCAGAGAACAGATCCTGAGAATTAACACAAAGTGTAGCAGAAAGGAGCAATAAGCATGCCAACCATGACAGAGCTTGATTTGTGCTGATATCCCTTTGTCATTACAGTTTTTGCTTCACTGCATATTGCAAAGCAAATATAAGTCTAGTCGTGCAACTGAATCCATAGTAGATCCAACAGGTAACAAACAAATTTACCCTGATAATCCTTTAGAAATTCTTCGAGAAGATATTGACTTCCTTCACAACAAAAAAAGGAAGCATAACATCAATTCAGATACATCTTAATTTAATAGTTCATGCATGTAAGAGATATGTTGTCATTATACAGTTCATGCTAATTTACCGTGTTGCCTCTGGATGCTTCCTTTTCGTGCCAAAGACAACTTATTAAAAACTTCCTCTCTTAAAAATAGAAATTGCTCCTTACAATCCAAATTCAGACAGATGCAAACATATACAAGGAGACAAAGAAGATTACTAAATTACCCATTGTTTTCAACCAGGGATCTACGAGACTGCCCATTAATCTTTTCATTATCAGAGCAATTCTTCACAATTTCAGCACCTGCCGTTTTGCATGATCCTACCCAATTCATAGCGAAGTATCGAATATAAGGACATGCATTAAAGAATAGGAAAGTTGGCTTTTGCAGCTGCTGCAAATGAAAAGGACATGCACATATAACAAGAAGTGTACCACTATTGAGTTCATGGCAATCTTCTAAGATTTGAGAATTGAGGATTTCAGTCTTTCCCTGATTCAAATACAACCAGTTAGGTTCATTCGTGACTCACAATTGGAATTACATGCAGAACATGAAAAAGGTAGTGCACAATAGGCATTTCTTAGCCTCTAGGTTATCATTTGAGATTATGATTTAAGGAAGATTAAAACCATCAGAAATCAAAATATAAATAATTGGAGGCTGGAGCAAGAGGGGAAAAGTCCAACACTAGTCCATGAAATAATGAAATCCCAACTTTATAAGAAAAAGAAGATTGCTGCTTCCAATACTCCCAGTGTCAGACATGCAGACACAACTAGACACATATGGCGAGAAAAGGAAATAAAATCATATAAGCAAATGCTGTGTCCAAAACTCCATTTCTACTAACCAACTTCAAATGGATGGGATATAGCTTGGATGGTGGTGGTGGTGGAGGTGGTAATGAGACTCCATTTTTATTCATTTACTTTAGAGATAACTTAAGTTACCCTTTATCTGTCCAACCACAACCTTGACATCAGAACACTAAGTACGTACAGATTGTTTGCATTACATCCATGATCTAATACACTTCTACTCTTTTAGAAATTGTTTTCCATTAGTTATTGGAATATTATCGTGATACATAATTTTAAAATATATCAATATATTTCAAAAGACATCTTGGGATGCAGGGCTTCTTGAAGTTGCTGCATTGAATACCTTGCATGCATGATTCCATGTCTGATACCAGTGCCCATGTCCATCTCCAAATTCCACATCTAGGCCATATATATCAGTTATTTAAATTTTGGTTGAATAAATTTCTCAAACATGTTAGTGACATGGTCATTGAGTGCAGACTACCACAAATGGCATTTAGTGACTGTCATCCAGCATGCACCAATGCATACATGCCTTAGTATAGTAATTAAAAAACCTTCATCAGAATATTTTTTTGGTATCAAAGGTCATATCAAAGGTCACTGATCAAAGAAGACAACATTAAGTTTCAAATACAACAAACTGCACGTATGTTAAAGATTCACGAATCTTTTGGGCCAAGCTAGTTGCTACGATAAGCTCAATCAACACCTGAATTCATAGGACAGCTCTATTAGAAGTTATGACTGCTTAGTGCTTGCAAATGTCATCCAGTAAGCTTGTCAACTTTCTATAACTAGCTCTACTTTGGTTCCTGGTGTGGGGGCTTTTCGCTAGTTTAGAGGGTGTTTGGAAACAAGATACAATTTAAGATTTTGGAATATTAGTGGGTAGATTGGGATCTAATCTACCAACAATAATGCAGGTGTTTCTCTTACAGTGTTCCCCAGCATTAATGGAAAACAAGAAGTGGTCCGACCATATAGACAGCATTAGGTGGATCCAACCGCCAAACTGCCAAACGTATCAGGTCAGGATTTGCTATAATTTGCAGCAATCACAAAATGGCAAAGTGTAGTATTACAATATTGCAATTCCCTTCTCAACACAAATTAAATCGGTGAATATTAAATCTGTAAATATTGTGTCAAGGAAGAACCTTAAACAGATTTCCCAAACGCCGGAATGATGATGGGTGAATGTTATTGGTGAGAGGCTACTGAAAACACATAAAACAAAAAAAAAAATCAGAAAATCAAGAGTATCTTCCGGTTGTGGTTTTGGAGAAGATGGGTTTGGTTGTGAAAGAAAAAAAAGGCTTTGGAAATAGAAAGGGGGAGATGTAGAGAGAGGAAATGCAAGAGAACGGACACACAGAGAAGATGAAAGGATGCATAAAAATGTTGGAAACATACGGAGAAGAAGAGAGGAGTGCAGAGAAATGAGGAGTTTCACTATGAAAGAGTCATAAGGAAGGAGGAGTTGGCAATAATTATATGTGGGTCCATTGGCAGCCCACCCATCTCTATCTAACATAACCACAAGTTAAATTCTTTGATCAGTAATTATCAGTTAATTTGTAGAAGCTACATAAAACAAAACATCATCATGAGTTAATTTTAGTTAGTAGGGAGTTCCACTTTCGATGGCTATGTACTGTAGTAGTTAAGCAATTATTCACATATCTTCCACCCAGCATTCCCTGAAATGAGTAAGCAACTAGTGGATTTCCTCTCCATAATCTCCATTATAGCTCTAACTTAAGTGTGTTTTGCCATGAGATGACCATGATGGAAATTTTTCAAAGATCTTTATCAAATAACAATACACATACAGATATCTTTTAGGATCCACTAATGCATTATTATCACATCTCTGGCATTTTTTTGTTAATTACTCTTTATTAGAGTGAAACATGCCGGAAAAAAATTTGTTGCAATACTCAAAAACAAAAATTTTCAAACTAAAATTAGTGAAACAAGGACACATGGAGTTATGAGAACTTGGTAGCATTTAATTGGTAGGAAACAAACAGGCAATTTTAGACGTGAAAAATAAAATATACTCAAAATGTGGCTACATACCATAGTAGGTTTTCTTGATGACAAATTTGCATCTATGGTACCAAACCTCACTGAGACCCTGAATCAATAAAATCATGCAAAAACAAAAATAAGATTTTAAAAAAGAAGAAAAAAGAAAAAGTATAAAATAAAAAATAAAAAGTATAAAATAAAAAATAAAAAATAAAAAATAAAAAATTCTTCTTCAGTTAAAACAGATGAAAAGGGACAAAAGCAACAATCCAAAAATGCCATTGCACCAAATTAACTTCTTAAAAATATCTTTCCTGAGACAGGATAATTGATAACATAACAATCTCGACATCATTTAAGATTACTTCTCAAGATCTCAACATCATTTAAGATTACTTCTCAAGAACAAATATTTTCAAAGGAAAAAACAAAACCAATTTGAGACATGATAATAATATCAATGTAATTAAAGGTCATAATCCAATGAGAAAAACTATAGTAAAAACTTGCTATGCCATTGGCGTAATCTTATGATGAAAGGAACTAGGTCCTGCTTCATCCCACCAACTCTTAAAGTCAAAGTGAGATGATTTCCCAGTCCCAGTTCCTTCCAGTTTTAACAGACAGCAGAAAGATTCAGAAAGTGTAAGAACTCTCATTGCATGAATACCACAGGAGCAATGCACCATTCTTAATGAGCAAAGTTTGTCATGTGACACAAATTGAGAAGTTCTACATCAAAAGAAGAGAAAGTAAAAGAAAGCATGTTCACTCACTTCAGTCTGGAACCATCACTTGGTCGATTTCCCAATGGATTCCTCTTAATGTTACTAACATCCGCCAAAGCTTTTCTGCCACCCTTAGTTTTGACTAAATCCAAGAAACACAAGTAAGTGCTATCAAAACCAAATACACAATTCTACAATCCGTAAAGTAAAACTAAATGTCACATGCAACACACCAGAAGCAACAGACTTTTCCATAATTTTCCCTCTATTTTCAACATCAACCTATAAAACGAACAGGACAAGCCACATGTAATTAGCGAACCATCTAACCAAGAGAAATAGTAAAGAGGAAACTGTAAATGAGAAAAGGTCTGGTGTTAGCCACCCGCATTCCTTAATTATCCAGCATTCCCACATACAAGCAACACATGTATAATTCCCAGGCTACCATGAGTTCTTCCACAGATGAGCCTCACCCCAATAACCCAAATAGAAAGTCTTTGCCCATTGAATGTGAACCAGTGGTTGGATTTTTTCTCCAACTGTCCACTCATAGTACTCACAACGACCTCATGGTCTGTGCGGATCATTTCCATGTAAGAAAGATATTCCTTAGTTTACTTTCATACACTTGTCATTTTATGAGGTGAAAACATTTTCTGCATTTTTTTGGGGAAAGCAGATTTAGCCCTAAGAGGTAGATAACCAATTTCTGCAGTCTTGCAAACAAGTGGCAAAAATACATCACCATGGAAAATCATTTACATCAACAAACAATAGAAAGTAAAACTGTAGGAAACAGGAATCTTTAGCTTCCATTGTTCGCGGAAAAGGAAGTCACTGTGTAAACTAAAATTTTAAAATGCCATGGAAAAATGTTGCGCACAAACACGGCCCAACTGCTAATCAAGATCATCCAATTGCTGACAATTATTTAGTAACCCCAAGAACCCCAATCAACAGTAGGTCGAGCACCAGATAACCCGTCTAAATCGCATACCCGTGTACTAAATGGGGTAGAGTGACAAACATCTAACATAAGAAAAATGCCTAACCCCAGATCACTAATTCAAAGTAAAACGAAATTAACCTTTACACCCTGTTTGGAAACCACATTAGCCGGCACAGATTTCCTTCAAAACAAAACAAAAATAAACACAAATTCATTAGCATGAGAAGATAGCATTATAAGTCAGAAATCCCAAACTGCATTAGTGCATTTCACATCAGTACCGAGTCGCCAACGGAGGCTTTCTTGCAATCTTCCTATAAAATGAAAAGAAACAACACCAATTACAACGAGAGATTCTCAAGAACTACAAAAAGGAACCAAAAAAAAAAAAAAAAGCACCCCAAAGATCGAGAGATACCGTTCATCATCATCTAAGGATTTTCTAGAGCGGGTTTTCATCTTCTCGCTATCAGAATATATCTTGAAATCTCTGACAGAGACTGTTCGGGGGAAACACAAAAATGCACAAGAAATTAAGGAATCGAACGAGAATGGAAAGAAAAAGAGGAAATGGGAAAGGAACGAGTGTGATTTACAGTTCTTGAAAGTGCGAAGATCTTCTGCTAGTGTTTCCCTGCCCTTCGTTTTCCCCTGATTTGCAGAAAGAGACGCCAAATTTAGGATCAAATGAGAGAGCTAGAGAGAGACAGAGACAGAGAGCGCTAGGGTTTTGAATTACCTTGAAAGATGAGACCATGGTTTCAAGATTTCCCAATTTCTGCTGAGAATTGAGAGAGAGAGAGAGAGAGAGAGAGGAAGAGAAATGACTGTTCCTCTTTTTGCTTTGTAGAGATTTCAAATTGTGGGGGATCGTTAAAGAAGACCGCCCTCTAATATGTTTGAAGAAAAGTCATTTTTCCATGTGGGCCCCAAATATCCATGATGTGGGCCAGCTCTTAATTCCATCAACGTGGCCCACCTTTGAAATTTAGGGCACCTTTGGTAAACATAATGGATTCCTTCTTTCTCCTGCAACCATGTGAACGGGACAATTCCGGATTAGAACCAGAGTAGATCTGAACCCATTTCTAAATAATGGTTCCATATTCGATTTTGACTTGGAATCTGTTTTATTAGTTCTAGACCCGATTCCAATAGAAAAATCCAGATTCGGAACCAACACCAAGTCCACCTAGAGGACTGGAATCTAGTGTCAAAATCAATTATAATTTCTCTTTATTCTTCATTTTTATTAAAATAAGCATATTATTCAACTTATAACAGTGCATCAAGTCCACTACCTTCAGTATTATACATAAAAATATTTAAAAAAAAAAAACTGATTTTGAGATACAATTTACAATATTAAAGACTCATATTACGTATCCACAGGTCGAAATCAATATGGACTCGGAACTGGACCCGTTTATCAATCGAAACGTAAATTGGGTTTCGGACCCGGACCTGTTTTTTAATCGGAACCTAATATAGGTTTCGAACCCGGTTTTTTACGAGACGGAACTTTCGGGTAATTGGATACCCGTTTGCAACCCTACATGCTATCCTCTCCGAGGATTCCTAATGGGAGGATTCATTGCATTATAGGTTTGGGAAACACAAAAAAGGTGCCACTCTTTATGGCTCAGGCACTTCTTTGTCTTTGTGGATTTGCAAAATCCGATAGGGAAGTGGAGACTGAAGAATCAATGAAAAAGATAATTTTTTTAATGGGTTTGGAGGATTTGAAAAATAACCTCACTTTTCCTCTCCCATCTAAACTTGGGTTTTCCTCATAATTAAGGAAAATCAGAGATGATTCCTCTGAAGGACATTATCCAAACATGCTTAGAGACTCAAAAATCACTGCCCTCTTTGTATGGAGGCTGGGATGAATCTCACATGATTGGAGTTTGGCCCCCCATTGATTGAGCCTTTTTTCTGTCTAATGGGGCAGATTTTAGCCTATTGGTGGAAGGAAAGTTTGATTTGAGGTGCTTGGATTTTAGTAGGTGGGACATGATAATAGGATTTGATATGATAGGTGGGTTTTACTGGTAAGTTTGAGTTTCGTTGGGTTTATTTGATGGTCATTTCAAGTGTGGTGGGAGCTGTTCCTGACCTGACCGAAGCCCCAATCCAACCCAACACTGAACTGATAAGTTGGGGTCGGGTCAATTCCTTTTCATTTTCGAATTGGGATTGGGTTAACAGTTCTTAACCAATTATAAAATAGATCAGGTTGGGCGTGAGTGAATTGTTGTAATTCAACCTGCCAAATGCAATCATAAGTCATAACCCAACCTCACCCAAGCCGACACATTGCACTATGACCCATGAATCCATCAGAAACTGATTGGTAATTTACGGGTTTGAATTAGCCCTATTAACTCCCCGTTAGGTTTTAGTTGACATGTTCAGCAGCCCTATTAATAAATGGGTCGTGTTCTCACTGAGCATACTCAGCCCAACCTGATCCGACTCATTGCGACCCAAAGTTTGGAGTGGGTCTGGCTGTGGCAACTGCAATCCAAACAGGCACATACCAAACTTGGGCCAAAATCTAGTCACTGTGCCCACTGGAAGTCATCAAAATCACTACCAAACCTGCCCCCGATAGGGGTGAGTTGGTAGTGGGTCACCTGTTTAACCCAACTCTTTATAATCCCTAGGATTTTGGCTGCCCTGCCTATAGAGATCATCTGGATCCTAAAGAGTTGGGCCTAGGCTCTTGATTTTAAGCTTCCAGGCCCTTTAACCTGCTGCTCGCGTTGTTTTTTTTCTTTTTTGTTTTTGGCTTCTTGGTTTTGGGGTATGCTTGGTGATTTATAATCTCTATTTTAAACCAATACTGTGTAAATGCAAATATCATTTAATCTTATTAGCACCTAATTAGAAAATTTTCTAAGGATAGTTGAAATTAAATATAAAGAGATTTAAACACGTTTTGCACGGGCTAACTGGGCTTGGTTTTTGCTTAGATTATGAACAATCTGGACCTGTGCTTACACAGAGAGAGATTTGAGTTAATTAGTAGAACCCATTGACCCAACCTCAGGTAGGTGGGTAAGGTTCTATCAGAAAACTTTAATTAAATTTAGGCAATGTTACATGTACCCTCAACCTTTGGGTCTGTTTGTTGAAGTACCAGCCTTTTGAATAATTATTTATAGACCCTTGTTTTTTTGTTTATGAAATCATTTAAACCCCTAGACTACTAATTTTAAATTCTTTTTTCCATGACCAATCAATACTGTTTGTAGAACTTTGCTAAATTTTTAACTCACTCTTTAGATTATTAATTTGTTCAATTTTTGAAGCAGAATTTAAAATATTTTTAGACTCATAGAAACTTCAATGCAGAAAATAAAACACATAAACCTTTGTATTCAAGCTTCAAGAAGTTTTGTAGGAGTGAACAACTTTGCCTTCGCTTAAAAGAGAGGACAACTTGCAAAATCAAATATACCGCTAATGCATATCCTGATAAACCTGCGAGATGCCAACCTTTGTTTTTCATGGAACTGACTATATTTGATGGCCATAATAATGTAAATGAGAATAAAAATAGGCACTAAATAATACTTAATGGCCATCCATTATATTGTGGATAATTAATAGATCATATTTCTCCTTTTCAATTTGTGGGCCTATTTCAAAAAATAACAGCCATTAAACCATTACAATTGATTAGTTAATATAGTCATAAGTATGAAAGTATCATCTAAGAAGGGAGCAGGTTCATGATGATATGCCGTTGGAAGGGAGGAGGTTCATCTATCTTCCTTTTCCCCTTTATTGAGGCTTCTCGCTGCATTAGATCTGGTCTTGGTTCAGAACCTATGACATAAACCTGTATTCATGAGAAACGGAGAGACGGAGAGAGAGAGATCGATCCAATTCCAGTTGCAAATTTAAAAAAATAAACATCAAGAAAATGGTGGCAAGAAAAAAAGACAATAGGGTGGAGACATTGACATGTAGGATGAATTAATTAATCAATTGTCCCCCTCTTTTCCCTTTTTTTTTTTTTTCTTTAAATAACTTTTGAAGACTAAAATCAAATTTTACACTCCGAAAGTTCTTTTTGGCATGTTATATACGAAGGGTACTGTACAAGTAGATGAGCTGATCCACTGTACTACATAAATAACAGTGGGTCCCACCAAGATTTTGCAATTAGTTGGATGTATGTTCTTTTAATAAAAAAAATATATTACCAAACAATGGCTTATGTGGGACTTGTAAAGAAGGTGGTGAGCTTTACTTTCTAGGGTGCCAGTGGATTCCAAGTAATTGAGCATGACAACTTAGGGTCATTCCTTAAAGAAAATAGCACTTAATCTTAATCTACACCACTCTTTCAATAGTAGACAAAAAGTGGGGCATAGATGCACCAAATCCTTGCAAATCTTAGACAAATGAGTGATGTAAACACCACAATCCACGTCCGATGCATCTTTAATTAAAGGAGACAAAATCCAAATAAAGAAGCAACTGCAAACAGGTTAGGAGCCAGGAGGGTCATATGGGAACAAGAAGGCACTAAAGAAAGAAGACCAATGATCTCATGCAAATGACAAGGCTCCAGCTAGTTCTCTTCACTTCGCAAGAATGGGCTGTTCAGTGGCGGACCCAGGATTTTTAATTAGGTGGGGCGAAACTTTTGCTAGAATTTTTTCACATTAACAATAGCAAAAGAGAAAATGTATTCCATTTAAATAGACGCAAAATATTTAACTACATCAACTAACATATAATTTTTGTTAGAAATGATGACAATATTCATTTCTCCAAAATTTACAGTATATCTCTTACACTGAAAACAAAAGGCCCCCAAAAAATATGGGCTATCCAATCACCCCCAAAAAGAAAGGGTTGACAACCTCCAAAAAATCCGGGTATCAACCCGAAGAAAGAAGTACATATTAACGATTGGCATCAACTAACATATACTTCTCTCATCAAAAGTCATCACAACTCCAAAACTAAGTTTTTACAATTGCCCTCTACGATTCTTCATGTTTTGAAAGCGTTGCATGATCGCCTCATCGTCAATGCTATTGAATATGTCCTTTTCGATATATGCAAGCAAACAATCATTCATCCACTCATCTTCCATTCGATTGCACAGTCGATTCTTAACGATTTTCATAGCAGAAAATACCCTCTCAACAGTAGCAGTGGCAACTGGTAGGGTTAGCGCTAATTTCAAGAGCAAATAAATTAAAGGATATACAATGTCCCTTTCTGTTTCAACCATCTTCTGAGCAAGGCCGCCAATTCCTTTCACTCCGACAAAATTACTATTGGTGCGCATATCAACGATATAAGTCGCAAGCTGAATATCAAGTCTCGCCCGATCTAAGTCTGAAAAATCATTTGGATATAACTGAGCAAGGCGGATCAATTTTTCCTTATCGAAAGCAGAGAATGAATCCCTTGGATCCAAGCATGCTACACAAAGAAGCAACTCGGTGTTCACCACATTAAAGCGGCGATTGAGCTCTTTTAGTTGCAAATCAATAGTAGCATAGAATATGTCAACTTGAAAATGATGGAGATTTGTTTATTCAGCTTTACGTCGTGATCGCTTTCGTTCAACAAACATATCACTCATATTGGGAATGAGGATTTCATATTAATCACAAAATGAATGGACTTCAAATAGGAGAGGTTCCCACCCATCATCTCTCATCATTTGCAGTCGTTGCTTCGACACTCTCACTAGTTCCATGGCAGTGATAATATTTTGATCCTTTCGCTGCAATAACTTTGATAATTCATTAGTGATCCCAATATATCTCTCATCAAATGCATTTTAAATGCAAAATCAAAATCGCCCAATACACACAATAAGTTAGTAGCAGAGCCCTTGTGTTCACTCATATTATCATCTGAGATAATTTCAAGCACATCAACCACAGAGGAGAACATGTGTATCAAGTTAATCAATGTATCAAAATGCGAGCCCCAACGTGTATCTCCCGGCCTCTTGAGGCTTGTCTTCTGATTCAAACCTCGTCCACTTTCAAGTTCGCCCGAATTGAGAGCATCAACGACTTTAGCTGCTTGTATATTTTGGAGCATGTCGTGGCGTTTGCAAGAGCCTCCAACGACATTCAACACCATAGAAATCGAGTCGAAGAAAGCGGCGATTAGTTTGTTATCTTTTGCAACAGCAAGGAGTGCTAACTGAAGCTGATGTGCAAAACAATGAACATAGAATGCAGTTGAGTTCTCATTCTGAATGAGCCTTTGGAGGCCATTAAACTCACCCTTCATATTAGCAGCCCCATCATAACCTTGCCCACGCAAACTTGATATGCTCAATCCATGCTTGGAAAATACCGCTTCGATGGCCACCTTAAGTGATTGAGCTTTAGTGTCCATAACATGTTGTATGGCTAAAAACCGCTCAATCACATATCCCCGTTTATCCACATAGCGAATAACAATGGCCATTTGTTCTTTGATAGAAATATCCCTAGATTCATCCACCAAAAGGGAAAATGGTGCATCTCCAAGCTCATAAATGATAGCTTGAGCGGTTTCTGTGGCAGCTGCATTCACAATGTCTTTTTGAACCTTTGGGGAGGTCAATTTTAGATTCTTAGGAGCATTTTCCAATACAACTCTTTTAATAGCTTCATTCTGATTGGCAAGTACTTGCAAAAGCTCAAGGAAGTTACCCATATTGTTTGAATCTTCAGATTCATCATGACCACGAAAAGGCAATCCTTGGCGTAGAAGAAATCGAACAGAAGCAAGAGTTGCCTTCAAGCGGATTCGATACTCTGTTCGAGCTTGACTTGATTGTTTGACAATAACCGTCTCAATGTGTTGCTTCTGATTTAATAAGTTCTGACACTTCTCATATGCTTGATTATGAACACTATTCGGCCCTCCCACATGATTTTTAATTCTTTCTTTTTTCCTCCAACTTTTAAATCCTTGAGTTATAAAAGCATCATAACGTGTTTCCTCTCCAAAAAGATAACAACAAAGGCAGAATGCAGCATCTTTTTCTACGCTGTACTCTAACCAACTGCCGTAATCCTTAAACCAAATAGGATTGAATCGCCTCTTATCTTGTCCACACCCCGTATAAGGAAATTTATGGTCCCGAGGCTGAGAAGGGCCCTTTTGTAGATACGCTCTTCAAACTTGGTCTCTATCTGTAGGATGATAGCTCGAGATTGGATTCCGCAATCCAGGATCTGCGGGAAGATCTGTCAAGTTAACCTCAACACGCCCTTTCTTTGAGGATGATGGCATTTCATCATTCTTATCATTCTCTATAGTCGGAGGCGGTGCATTGGTAGGTAATTGTTTTTTGTAATATTTTTCCATATCTGATTCAAAGATAATGTCAATTACATCAGAATCCTCGCCAACAACCAATGATCACCATTTATAACATAGTTTAAAGACATGATTTTAAATAATTTTTTATTTTTATAAGGAATCCTGCTACTAACACACAATTTGTAAATAAAATTGTATAATTAACTACCACATTCTTTGATGCCATTATTTTTAAATACCAATTTGTCTTTATATTATCTTGTAAGCTTTTATCTGATATTTATCTCTAATAGGATATTGCTCCTTAACGCTTCTTAATTTTCTAGCAAGACTTGTGTTACTAATCAAAGAAAATCAACAATAACCAAGAAGAAACCACACCTAACTAGTTGCTAGTGTCCCTCATCAATCATTCAATCAAAACACAAAATAATTATGATGATCACAACAAGGTTCAACATTAGGCCTGATGCAATTTCAAATGAACAAATACTAATTGCTGAATGATGAATGATAATCACAATTCACAACACTACTATCAACTACAGAATTAAGTCAACACTACTATCAACTACATAATTAAGTAACAGAACTACTTGTGGTTGTGGGAAGACACCAACTCCAATCAAACAAGATGTCAAGACATATACATGAAGTCAAATAATATTGCCCAACCAGTCAACCCTTATCCATGATTGACAAATCTCATGCATTCATAAATTAAACAAGAACACAAAAGAAAACCACAAAAGAAAACCAGCTCTGAAGTTACCAGTGATGGAGGTAAGCAATCAAGATGTTACATTAGCAATGGGGAAAGGGGCGGCTAATAAGGAGCTACTAATTCTTCCCCTAGCTGAGCTGGAAAAACGCTGCAGACATAATGGACTTGGCTGCTCAATTGAAGATTTGATCCCTTCCTTTTGATCTTTTCTCCGACTAGATCGGATCTTGGGCTCCTTTATTAAATCATGTTGATCAAGATAATCTATGACCTGATCTGTCACATTACCACAGGGAAGCTTGACCATACACTTTTTGCTTCAATAACTTTACCCAAATGAATGGTTGTGCACTTGTGCTAATAAAAAATTGCTAGTTCCAGGTGCCACCCTATAGTATGATGCAGTTCAGGGACTGCATGTTCAAAATTAATTGTTTTAAAGATTCACAACATTACAACAGTTTTTTTATTTTATAAATTGTTACATATCCTTTCTGCTAAATGGTTTTGATTCGTTTGTGAGCATAAGATGTACCAAATGAACAATTGCAGAAATAAAAATGAGCTAGTCCGGTGCCATGTCTAAACTCGTTGAAACAGGGCACGGAAGTCAATCTAACTCCACTAGTATTCAAGAGATGAAAGCATCTGGAATGCAAAATTGCAAATATTGCCAGTAGTAGAGAGAATGATCTTGGACTGGAGCCATCAGGGTCAACTAGTGTAATAGATTAAACCCCCCCAAAAAAAAAACCCAAAACACAAAACCATAAAAAATAAAAAAAAATTAAAAAAATAGAACCGTAACATCTATGTCACAAATCTCACTCATTCATAGATTAAACAAGAACACAAGATAAAAAAATAATAATAAAGAGAGCCATCAAACATTAAAAAAAAAAAAAAAAAAAAAAAAAAAAAAAAAAAAAAAAAAAAAAACAACAGAACCCTAACTTCTCTATGCAAATGCAATGCCTAACTAAAATAATGAATGATAGAATGGAATCATTAATCATAGAAGATAGGAAGAGAAGGGGGATAGGGAGAGAGAGAGGCTACAATGACATAGTCACATAGAGAGAGAAAGAGATTCCATAGAGAAAAACGCAGAGGGAGAGTGACAGGGGAGAGAGAGGCAACAAAGCTAGAGAGAATGAGATAAATTTACCTGAAACCGAATGACGATCGATTGTCACAGCCTCACAAGCATCCGAAGAGAAGCCAAGAAGCCAGAAGGGAAGAAGAGGAGTGAAGAAGAAGAACAGAAGAACGAAGAACGGTAGGGTTTTTTTTCTTTCCTTCATCCATTGATTTTGATATGGGGAGATGGACTTTTAAGACATGGGGCGTGGGCTTAAATCATGTGGGGCATGGGCCAGTAGCCCAATAGAACTCTAAATGGGTTTTCAAATTGGACCTGGGGCGCCCGCCCCAGGTCCCAGTAACATGGGTCCGCCACTGGGGCTGTTCATTAGCCAATATGATGCCTAGAATTCGGTGAAAAGATGCTTCATGTTTGGTAAACTACTCCCAGGTGGGGCTGTCAAAATGTCACACGACCCGTTAACATGACACGAACTCACATGATATTAATGGGTTTGGGTTGGCTCTTAATAGGTTCGGGTCGTTAATGGGTTAAATCCGTTAACACGTTAAATTAATGGGTCGGGTATGAATTAAACAAGTAACCCGTTAACAACCCGCTTGACCCATTAATTTTTTTTACTCCCTAAATGTAAATAAATTAATTTATATTCATAAAAAAAGAAATTAAAATTTATTGTTTTATAGTGGGTTTTCAGGTGGGATCCACTTGAAATCCTCACTTATAGTTTCATGTGGCTTATATATTTTTCTTCTTCTATTTTTGTATATATTTTTTTTAAATTTCAAAATGACTTAACGGGTTAACGGGTTGGGTCGAGTAACCCGTTAAATTAAAGGGTCGTGTTCGGGTTAGATTTTTTGACCCGTTAAGTTAACGGGTCGGGTACGGGTTGAAGTGATTTTAATCCGAATTCATTAATCCGTAACCTGAGTTTGTTAACACGACACGATTGAAAGCCCTACTCCCAGCCTGAAATTTTGCTTTCCCTGAGATTGAATGGTCACCACAGCTGGAAAAGTAAAGTACCAGCTATCAGATAATTTTTCTTTTAATTTGTTAGCAGCAAAAAAATATATATATATATATATTTATATAATTCAAGTAAAATGGTTACTTTACCTCTAAGAAACTTTTCATCTCACTTCAAATTACTTTATTTCACGAAAACAAGCCCAGGTTTTACTTTATCAAAAGTTTACTTCTCCTTTACACCACCATTATCTGACATGTACTTTTACCATTCATTAATTGTAAGCTCCTAGTTGTTTGCATTAGAGTATATAAGAATTCGAGGTCAAATGAGCTATAACAAAATATCAGTAAAGTGGAGGGGTATAAATAATATGAGGTGAGGTGAGGGGAGGGGAGAGCTAAAAGATATATCATATAAGGTGGGGATGCAGGTAGAACCTTTACTTTCTTAGGTATTGAATTACTATGGTGATGGCTAGGTATTTATTTTTCATTGGTTCGATTTCCATCAAAGGAGAGGCCATTTGATGGTCATTTCATATATCCAACTTCATTATTCAATTTTAATCATTTATGGCATGAGTTTCTATGTATTCAATTCATATGCATTCTCTGCAAATAAACATGCCCTTGGACCTATTTGTTTCATATAATTGAATTACTAGGAACTCCAAGGCTTTGTATTTATATAAGTGGTTAAAAATTAAAATTTTTAGGTAAATATGAAAAAAGACCATGAAATAACCACCCCAACTCTATCAAAATTGAATAAAGAGAAGATGAGAAATGAATAGCTAGCTATCACCCTAATAACATAAATCTTAATAAATTGAAAATCTTATATCACTACCTCATAACCTTCAACACTCACCTTCTCATTAATTCTAGGGGAGAGCACATTTGACCAATTCCTATGCATTCAATTCCAATGTATTCTAAACAAACAAACATGCCCCATTTTTTTCCTACCACGTTGGACCACTGTCAAGAGTGATTATTTAAAATGTTGAAAGCACCCGTGCCAACACCACTCAAACATGAAACCCTAGTACTTAATATATATATATATATATATATAGGAAAGTTAAGGTTCTCTCACCTTATATATATCCTTCTCTTTAATAGTTCTTTGGATGAGTTCATTTCACCGAGAATTCTTATGTAATTTAATACAAACTGATGATGCCAAAAATGGATTTCGGGCACCACCGGTCAAGTATAAGATAATTAATGTGAAAAATAGAGAGAGAGAATGAGAGAGAGAGGGTTTATAGTGGTTCGGTCAGTGTGACCTACGTCCACTTTGAAATGGTGATTTTACTTCTCAAATATGTAGCGATTACAGATGGAAAGATGGTGGTAAAGATTGATTGCAAATAGCTTGCCCCTCAGTGTGGAGGGGCTCTGTGTTTTATAGTCGTCCCCTAACAGATGGGGACGACTCTTCAGCAGCGGACGCTTCATTTTGGCGGAGTCTTCGAACCGTTCTCAACAGATGAGGCAGGTAGGATCTCCTCCGCAGGACTTGGTAAAAGCGGGTTAAGGAAACGATGCGCTGACTTCGTTATTTTGTAGATCTGGACCCGAACCCTTAATGGGTAGATTTTAACCTGTGCTCATCACGGACTTGGGTCACGTAGACCTGACCCGCCATCGTGGACCGAGCTACTTGGGCCTGACCCATCATTTGCCCCTCAATGTCCCGCATTCGAAGAAACTTTGAAAGAGGGACATTTCAAATATTCAAGCTCCTTCTCTCTTCCAAAACCTTTTTTTTTTTTTTTTATCCGGAAGAGTCCTCCTGGTTTTGGACACATCTTGTTAGAATGAAAACCCAGACTCCAGCTTTGTAGAAGGCCAGGAGGCATCAGAGCGCGATGGCGGCATGGAGGCAGCAGTGGGCGCCCAACATGGGCGAGGCAGCAGTGCCAGGGCGCCCGGCATGGCAAAGCAGCAGTGGGCGCCCAGCATGGGCAAGGCAGCAGTGGGCGCCCCTGGGCGCCCTGGCAGTGGGCGAGGCAGTAGTGGGCACCCCTTATCTTCTCTAGCCCTTTTTCTCCACTACTTTATTTTCATTGTACACATCAGCAACATTGAGCTACACTACAAAACAAGTAGTTCTGACACCATCCAAAATTATATATATATTTATATAGATGTGATAGTAGTTTATAGATAGGAATGAGTGTATAGCAATAAAAAAAAGGGGGTGTAGGACTATCTTGTGACTAAAGCAAAGGTACACTTTTCTGGTTCCTCCTCTCTTTCTTGCTCCTTTTTTTTTTCCTTTTTTTTAGTTTTCAACGGTGGTAAAGTTGTATCATTTTGTGAGAGAGAAAAAGCCTATACACTCTTCTGTTGCAAATGCCCTTTTTTTTTTTTTTTTAGGTCCAAGTATGAAATATACCAAATGCCCTTACTGTTGTCCTGAACTACAAAATTCTGCAGTGGATGAATGAGCATAACATCACCCAAGCACAAAATAATTAACAATGCTGGGCGCCATAGGCGAGGCAACAAGGGCTGGCGAGGCAGCAAGGACAACGCCTGCAGGCGCCGGCCTAGGCGAGCTAAGGGGGTCTGGTTGCCCTGTGGATGTTGGGTTGGTTCATTTGGGCGGCCAGATAGTTGGGTACGCTAATTTAATGTAGTCCCTCGGGTTGCAGATGACCTGAGTTTCAAGATCCTTTTAAGACTGTGCTTTTGGCGCCCTATGAGAGAGTTGCTAAGCTGAGGATAGGCTGCCTGTTTGAGAACAGTGCAGAGGTAGGCCAAGCTTTTGTGGCGACCCGCGAGAGAGCCGCTAAGCTGGAGATAGGCTGCCTGTTTGAGAACAGTGCAGAGGCCAAGCTTTTTTGGCGACCCGCGAGAGAGTCGCTAAGCTGGAGATAGGCTGCCTGTTTGAGAACAGTGCAGAGGGGCAGGTCAAGTTTTTGGCGATCCACGAGATGATTCACCTTGCCTGGACCTGTTGATTTCCTCAGCATTTATATATTTTTGAGCTTTTGCCAACAGTTCTGGCATGCTCTTTGGTGGTCGCTTCACCACTAAAAAGAGGAAGCTTGACGAGCGAAGGCCTCCCTGGAAGGCTGTCATGGAGACCTTGTCGTCGGGTTCTTCAACCTGAAGTATCTCCTCGTTAAAACGAGTGAGGTAGCTTCTGAGGCTCTCGTTTTTGTCCTGCTTTATGCTGAGCAGGTGTGTGGCAGGCTTTTGGTGGCGGCGCCCTCCGATGAAGTGCGAGACGAATGACTTACTCAACTCTCCAAAGGTGGCGATGGAGGCTGGGGCGAGGTTGGCAAACCATTGCCGAGCGGAGCCCTTCAATGTGGTTGGGAACGCCCTGCACATTATCTCGTCAGGGATACTATGCAGCTGCATTTTGCTTTTGTACGTCTCTAAGTGGTCCAACGGATCCTTCCTTCCATCGAAGGTCTCTACGGATGGCATCTTGAATTTTTGAGGGAGTGGGTAGTTCACCACGTCAGGCTTGAACGGTGTATCCGTTCGCCCGACTAGATAATCTACCGTCTCTGGTGCCCGAGCTCTTATGGCGTTGAAGACATCGCCCAGTTGATTCTGCATTTCTTTGATTTTTTCTTCCCAGTGATTTGGGGCTTCTCTGGACCGATCATAGAAGTGACTCCCCACTTCTATGCTTTGATTTTCATCTTCCTCCTCTTGGAAATGAGGTTCCTCCACGTTAGAAATAGAGGGAGGAGGTGGAAGACCGCCTTGATTCGCTCCACCTGGAGGTGGGGGTCCTCCGTGATGGGCGCGACCTTGAGGATCGACCAACAGCACTCCGAGAGGGGGGTTACGAGGAACTCCTTGGGCGCCGGTGCCAGGTGGATGGGCGCCCAGGCCTTGGGCTACATGATGATGGGCGCCCAGGCCTTGGGCGCCATGGAGGCGGGCGCCCAGGCCCTGGGCGCCATGCTGATGGTCACCCGGGCGAGGCGCTCCCCTGCGAGGAGCTCCCTGGCGAGGCCCTCCTTGCGTTGCTCCTCCCTGCCCCGCGAGTATGAGCTGCAGGATCTGCTGGTTTTGGGCAACCAGCTGCTGCATTGTCGCCAACATCTGCTGAGGAGTGGGATCTGGAGCGGTAGCATTTGGAGGAGGATTATTTGGTGGAGGATTTTCCTCTTCCTCTCGCCTGGAATTGTTTTCTTGTCGCCTTGTCGATCTGGTGGTGGTCACCATAGCTTTCGAAAATGTAGTGTTATGAAGTGAGAATTTTGACGTTCCCACAGACGGCGCCAAACTGATGATGCCAAAAATGGATTTCGGGCACCACCGGTCAAGTATAAGATAATTAATGTGAAAAATAGAGAGAGAGAATGAGAGAGAGAGGGTTTATAGTGGTTCGGTCAGTGTGACCTACGTCCACTTTGAAATGGTGATTTTACTTCTCAAATATGTAGCGATTACAGATGGAAAGATGGTGGTAAAGATTGATTGCAAATAGCTTGCCCCTCAGTGTGGAGGGGCTCTGTGTTTTATAGTCGTCCCCTAACAGATGGGGACGACTCTTCAGCAGCGGACGCTTCATTTTGGCGGAGTCTTCGAACCGTTCTCAACAGATGAGGCAGGTAGGATCTCCTCCGCAGGACTTGGTAAAAGCGGGTTAAGGAAACGATGCGCTGACTTCGTTATTTTGTAGATCTGGACCCGAACCCTTAATGGGTAGATTTTAACCTGTGCTCATCACGGACTTGGGTCACGTAGACCTGACCCGCCATCGTGGACCGAGCTACTTGGGCCTGACCCATCACAAACAAACATGCCCAAATACACATCACTCTTAGAATATATGTTGCCCCACCAGACAATGGAAGGTAGAAGCTGAAACTATGGAAAATGAAACCTTCAATTTTCACTTGTTTAAACATCACATCACCATGGAAATAAAATGCAAGGAAAGATGCTGTACCCCAACATGCCCTTGACAATTCCGGTGATGAGGTCTGAGTCTATCTTGATTTTTTTTTTTTATTTGCTAAGAAGGTCTATCTTTCATTTACTTTTAAGTTTCAACTTTGTAATCCATTTAAAATAAAATCTGTACGTTCTGAATTCTGACTAAGACAGGGGGAAAAGTAATGGTAGGGACTGTTTCCGTAGTGTTCTTTTCCACATGTCCAAACCACACTCGAGTCGCTGGCAAATCCAATTCCTTTATATTGAAAAGGCAAACGCCAATGAATGCATATGAGATAATGAATATGACCATATGCAAATTCCATGGAAAAAAGAGAAAAAGACATGTGCAAAAAAAAAAAAAAAAAAAAAAAAATTTACATGACAAGACAAACACCCAAAACAGTAGTTTTATTCCCGAGTGGAGAGCGTTTGTTTTCACATCTGTTTCCCACTTCGGGAAAAAATAAAAAAACTTTCAACATGCACATCCCAAACCCAAAGAATAATACTCCGAATGAATTCGGGGAATGAGATGGACAGGGTTTGCTATGAGGTTGGTGATCACTGTTCCTGAACATCTCTTAAAACCCATGTATATTTGGTGGTCTGCATCCCGAGCGAAGATGGAGCTTTATATAAAGGTTCCTTCATGGTTGGATTGCTTAGATGATTAGGAAATGGCTCTCAATCAATGCTAGAAGATAATATTAGGGAAAATTACTGTGTTTAATGATATAGTTATGGTTACGGTTACGGTTATGATTACGATAAAATTATGGTGTTTAAATAGAGCCGTTGAAGCTCTTTTGTAGCCATCACAAGTGGACCTTATGGTCTATATGTTAACAATCTATTTAGCCTCACCATTTGCCATCCCTGTATGTAAGTAGCATTACCTAGGTTACCCAGCCGGATTACGCATGAGTTTGTATATCTCACTCTGCCTCATGCTGCTGATCCAGGAACGCATTGCTCAAAAGAATACAACAATTATCTTTTAAATTCAGAAGTGAAGTTTATGGTTTACATCAAAGATTTCATGTTATTGATATGGTAAGCCCATGTCTCATTCTTAAGGAAAATGTTCTACGAACAGACAATGTCATGTGCACACCAGTTTTATTTGGCTAGTTGGGCCCCCCTTTGACGAGTACCCCTTTGCTCTTGTTATATATCACATGATGTGACATTCATTTTACACCCGTTGAACTTTGAGTCACCATTGATTTGAATCTAAAAAAGAATTTACGGTTAATATGCCATTAATTAAACTTCAAGTATATTAAATCAAGTGCTAAGATAACTTAGTTGGACTGATTTTTCAGCTCTCCCTTCTGTATAAGGAAATTAACCTTTTCATCCACTCTCTTTCCATTGAGAAACATACATCTAAGTGGGTTAGATGAACCGGCTAGACAGCATACAACTAATATGCAGTTTACTTATATGAGAACATTCTCCCTCGTTCTAAATAGATTTGCAATATGTATATTAAGCGATAAAAATTTGTCAAATTTAAAAGAATCATGTTCTCAACCTTTTGATGAAATGAGGTAGTTGAAAAAAAAAATGTAGATATGCACATTTATTATAGACCATGAACAACAACCCAAGATCTAATTGGCGGATTGAGCATCAATCCAGGTAAGGCTCATAGAAAGCATATTCTTTCTCAAACATTTGAAGTAAAAAGGCAATTGGGGTACGAATGATCAGTGTTAAAAGAAAGTATGACTCCAGCCTATTTTTGAAAAAGTTTATTCATTGGCGTTTTTTTTCGTTTTTGACAAGTAGTTGTTATGATCACAAAGCCATCGGAATGTTTTATTATGCCTTCGAGGTTGTTATTCTGCCTTGTTTGCTGTAGTGGGCATCAAGACTCTGATTTCTGAATTCTGATTGAAGTTTCTAAATGAGCCGTGCTACATGGACAGAATTTGGGACCGGTGTTTGGACCGATCCCAAAGTTCTTGTCTAATATTTGAATGAGAAGTTTGGAACCAGCCCAAAAAAACCGGTCTCAAAAATTATGTACATTTCGACTTTTGCTTTATAAATAGTATCATCTCAATTTTGGAAAAAGGAAAGGCACCACTACCACCTTTTACACAAGTGTAGTACAACGTTTTACGTGAGCTGTCTGGCTCTTTATCATGGCATTTGGATTAGAGGACTGCAAAACTGAGAATTTCCGTACAGAAATCTATGATAAACCCATGTTACACCATTCACGTACAGCACTCCTGTTCGTCTCTTTTTTTTTTCACTTAGCTGACCAGACTGGAACCCAATGGAGCCCACATGAGTGGAAAGATAGACCATACATGTGAGAAGAGGAGCTCACAAATGGGGCAAGAGTGGGATAATGAGGGATGGTTGCTGGGTAACAGAAGACATTTTGGGTGCCAACCAACTGAGCAACCTTTGTGATCTAATTATTTGTTATGGTTATTATTATTATTATTTTTTTGGCAAAAGTAGTTATTTGTTTGGATGAAAATCATTTTCTCTACTTGTAATGACACTAAGGTTTTGGTAGTATTGATTACCACAGAAAATTTAATATGGCGTTAGAGAAACCTGTAGCTAATTTGTATTCTAGGAGGAACGACTCGGTGTCAAAATATTCGTGTCGCTAAAAGTGTGCAAACCAAGTTCAACCCGTTTATTTGTAGGATAGAGTAAAATAAAATGAAATAGTTGTAGAAAAAAATAAAATGAAATAGAGTATCCCCACCTCGGATTGGGACCAAGGGGATCGAAAGATTTCCCTTGGCCCTTCATCTCTGAAAAAAAATCAGCCCCATCCTTGATAATCATCACATCCATTTGGGTCCCACAAATTTAACGGTATACGGTCCATTAGAATGGGTGTACAGTACATCAGATAGGTGCAAAGGTGGGCCCTATGTGAAATTCTTGGGGGGTGTGGGTGTGGTCCACTCGGATGGATGATTAAGTGGGGCCCCACCTCTTACGTCGGGCACACCTGATAACATATATATATATATATATATGGGGCCAACTCTCCTAAGTTCAAGCTTAGGATAAGGTAAGTTCAAGTGTGTGGTGTGACACACATGCGGACCCACATGAAAATGAGGATGAGGGAAATTTTAAGGACTCTTTGGAATCGTACTCTCTGTAAAAAATCAGCCTCAACCGTGATTTCTATCATTTCCATATGGGCCCAAAAGTTTAATGGTTAACAATACATTTAGATCGATACATAGTTGATCTAACAGTCCAATAAATTCAGATTTGATTGAAAGTTTGTGGACATGTGCAATTTAGGGAGGTCATGTGTTTGGTTCATTTGGATAGACCAAATGTGGGCCCCACAAGCATGAGCTTGTGAGATTTTATCATAACCTTGAGCTTAGGAGAGCCTTGTTCTATCAAATCCCTCAATTATTTTTTTTTCTTTCTAATTTGACACTCTATTTTATTTTATTTTACTCTACCCTACAAACAAATAGACTGAAAGGCATTTTCGCTGATCCACTAACACTAGGGCTGCACAGAACCGGACCGCAGACCGGACCGGACCACTAAACCGGACCGGACCGGACCGGATTTGTGGTCTTAACAATACAAAACCGGTCCGGTCCGGACCGGATTTGAAAAACCGGTTATATCCGGTCCAGTTCGGTCCAGACATTTTAAGAACCGGTCCGGACTGGATTAATAATAAATATTTTTTTTAATACAAAACTTTAAACTTAAAAAATAAAAATGTTTAAAATGTTTAAACTTTAAATTAAGTAAGTTAGCAATGTAAGTCTTTAAATGAATTCACATTTTTTTATCTTAAGATGTGAGCTAAAAATGAAAAAATAAAATAAAAGATTATGAAAAAAAAAAAAAAAACAAATGAATCTGGTCTGGACCACTTAAGTGGTCCAAACCGGACTGTTTTAGACAGGACCGGACAGGACCGAACCACTTATAAGTGGTCCGGTTCGGTCCTCCCATTTAAGTACAACCGGAAATCCGGTCCGACCAGATTCCGGTCCAAAAACCGGACCGGATTTCCGGTTGTGCAGCCCTAACTAACACCTCGAGGTTTTGATAGTATTAGAGGAAATTTAATACCCCCTTCTATTTTCAAGGCAAGAAAGAGAGTGAAGGTTTTGCAAGACCCACTAGAATGGATGTTAGTCTAATTAATCAAATCAATGCAGCAGATGTAACCAATCAAATAAGATAGAATTAGCAAATAAATCTACCAAGTAATTATCACAGCAGACACAAATATAACATGGAAACCCATTATGGGGAGAAAAACCACGATCTAGAAATCAGGATTTTACGAACAGTTATAAGATATACTCACAGCTCATTTACCGCAGTCTGTACCTCAACTTAAGGACTATAGTTCTTCTTGTACAACTTCCACTGACATAACTTCCACCGTGCACCGTTCTTCTTACTTGATCTCCTCGCACTTTGTTAACCAAAATGATCAATCTTCTAGAAGAAAATAAAAGTAACAAAACCTTCAAAAGCAACAATTTAAAACAATCTCTCAATGGCTCTAAAGAAATAAAGAAATCTCTTTTAGAATATTCTAACCTCAAATCAAAAAAGAGAATTAACTTCTTATATATATATATATATGTTAGTGTTAAGAGAAACATCCAATATAACTTCAAATCAAAAAAGAAAATTAACTTCTTTTATATATATATATATATATTAGTGTTAAGAGAAACATCCATTATATATGCCTGTGTGGGGAGATTCCTAATCGTCCCAAAGCTGTTTAACTAATGGCCTAATCTTCAGTCCGGCTGAGCGCGTCCCGGCTGTGGTAGTGGAGCGCCAGCCGGGATGCGGTTCATGGTCCCAGTCCGGCTGGGGCTGTCCGCTAAGCCCGGCTCCGACACGCATCCCGGCTGCGAGACTGCCAGCCGGACTGCGTGCTTAAAATATCTCCTGCCTCCAGGCGCATGGTGACAAGACAGATGTCATCCTGGCCGTCCAACCCTCTGACAGGGCAGCATCCGACGGTCACAGCCCCATCGGGGGAGGCCCAAGAAAGGATCCAGTGAGATCTTCGCCTGCCATTGAGTCCAGACAGGATCAGGCCCAATGTGACTGGCATTTAATGCGACATGGGCTGATCGGACTGGCAATTAATGCAATGTGGGCTGTGATGGACCGCCATTTATTGTTTTGTGAGCTGATGATCTCAGCAGCCAGATCATCAAGCCCATAACAAAGTCTCCGGTAATACTCATATATAAAGACCCAGTATTCATCTGAACCAGGTACGCATGATAATATACACATACCTCCTATCTCTCTTCTTCTCCATCTAAGACCCAGTATTCATACTAACTGAGGCATCGGAGAGCCCTGTGCTGCCACGGCCAGGGTCCTTTGACCTTCTCTCTCTTCCCTTTCAGGCCCCGCGAGTCGACACCGGCCAGCTCTCGATAGTCATTTGATTAAGTCCTCTAAGGCATCTCAAAATCTTGTGAGTTACCGTTTTTGCACTTACAATTGGCGCCGTCTGTGGGGAAGAACGTGATTGTCAATCTTCCTTCATACTATGGCTGGGAGAGCTGCAAAAGGTGGAAAGGCACCTGAAGCGGGCCCCTCAGGGACCATGGTGAACCCTTTCCATGAGTCCTTGAGGTCCACTCCTATCTACTTGCGGGGGGACCAGTCCTGCCCGCGGTCATATCCACAGGAGGTGGTGACTCCCCTTCCGCCTCCGAGAGAAAGAGATCTTACCTTTAGGCAGGCTCGACGTAAGTCTCCGGTTTCGCTTGATCACCGAAGACACAGTGAGGCTCATGACTCTGATGAGAGTTTCGACCCCGCTTACGAGGAGATACAGGCGCAGAATGCTACTATCCGGGAGAAGGATGCCCTTATCAGACGCCTCCAACGACAGCTCAGGGAGACAGCTGAGGCAGCTGACACCGCCAGACAGCGTCTGCAGCGAGCCAGCGGAGCAGGTTCGTCTCACCATCGGCAAGTCACCCCTCCTCAGAGGGATCTTAGATTCCATTTGAATGAGAGGAGGCGTAGTCAAACTCACGACGAAGTCTCCAGCAGCAGCCCCAGACGTTCGAGGAAGAGGCCGGAAGTAAGTTCCGAAATCCGTCCTGACACTCAGGGGTGGCTTGAGGAGCAAATTCAGCAAGCAGTCCGGCGGAACCTGGAGGTGGCTGGTCTCTCTCGAAGTCATCAAGACGCTAGCCTGTTCGTCGACCTCGGCGCTTCACCTTTCACTGATGATATCAGAGATCATCCTCTTCCAAAGAAGTTTACCGTCCCAAGATTCGTCACTTATGAAGGAGCTTCGGATCCGGCAGCGCATCTTCGACATTTTTCTCAGAGGATGTCTGTCTGGGGGGATGAAGGTCGTTTGAATTGCAGGGTTTTCTCGTCCAGCCTGGGCGAGCTCCCTTTGAAGTGGTTCTGCGGTCTTCCAGAGAACTCCATCTCGACCTGGCAGCAACTCCAGCGTTCCTTCATAAACAAGTTTCAAGCTTACAGGGTTATCCCCAAAACAGATGCCGATATAATGGCTCTAAGGATGAGGCAGGGCGAGAACATTACTCGGTTTGCCCAAGCGATTCTGGAAAATCTATAGCCAGATCGACGGCTCTAAAGATGAAGTGGCGATTTTCGCTTTCCAGAACGCCTTGCTGCCGGACAATGATCTTCGAAAAGATCTGGCTGGTAACCCTGTGACCTCGATATCGGCATTGATGGCCCGGGTGAACCGCTTCATAGCTCAAGAGGACGATCAGCTCCGAGCTCGGGAAAGCTTCCGTGTCGGCCGAACGGATAGGGACGGCGGATCCTCAAGGCAGGAAGATCGGTCCTCCAGGAGAGAAGACTCGAGCCGACGCAAAGCCTTGATCAGCTCGGCGAAAGCTCGTGCACCTTCTTACAGAGACAATAAGAAGCTCAGGCTGTCTTCCGGTCCCTACAAAGCTGTTGATATCATATTTAGAGAGCCTATTCACAAGATCATGACCAAAATTAAATCCAGGCCGTATTTCAGCTGGCCGCCGCCCATGAGGGGCGATCCGGCCAGCCGCGACCAGAGTAGATTCTGTGATTATCATAGACAGAAGGGCCACAGTACCGAGGAATGCAGAATCCTCAGGTCTCACTTGGAGAAACTTGTCCAAGACGGACACCTCAAAGAATATGTCAAGGCGAGTGACAGGGATGAGCTCCGAGCGCGGCATCGGAATGAAAAAAGTCAGGACAGCGATGGATCCGAAAAACTCATTAGTGTCATCCACCTCGCTCCCCCATCCAGAGAGAGTAATCAAGCGCGTGCCGAGGCGAGACGGGCTTCCCATGGAAAACAGGTGATGGCTGCCGAGTTAGAACCGGTCGCGAAAAAGCCTCGTAAGGAGCGGCCCAAGATTTGGTTTTCTGATGACGACCTCGAGGGCGTACAACTCCCACATAATGATCCGCTTGTTGTCACACTGAAGCTGAAGAATTGTAGAGTCCAAAGGATTCTTGTCGATCCCGGCAGTTCATCCGAGGTCATCTACTTCGACTGCTTCAAGAAGATGGGCCTCTCGGAAGCAGACCTGCAAGAGGCCCGTACCCCATTGATAGGCTTCAGTGCCCAGCCTGTATACCCGAAAGGGAAGGCGACCCTTAAAGTTCAGGTTGGAGGAGCCTCCATGATGGTGGATTTCCTGGTGGTCGACGCGCCATCTCCCTACAATGCCATCATGGGCAGGACTTGGCTCCATGACATGGAAGCAGTGCCCTCCACTCTACACCAAAGGTTGAAATTTCCATTGGAAGACGGCGGCAGAGTAAAAGTAGTGACCGTCCGGGGAGATCAGCAAATGGCTCAGCGGTGCTTGATGGCCGTGGTTCCTGGAGAGCGCGAACCCAAGCAGGTCAACATGGCCGAATTGGAGAAGGAGCTGGATAGGGTCGGTCAAGATCCTGAAAAGAAGAGCGTGGAAGATCTGATCGAGATCAGGGTCAGTCCTCTTGACCCAGAGAAGTTCTTCCTGCTTGGCGGCCAGCTCACCGAGCCAGAACGGTCCGAACTGACCGAATTCCTATTCCAAAATATAGGGGCCTTCGCCTGGACCCCAGAGGAGATGCCCGGTATTCACCCCGAGATCGCGTGCCACAAACTGAATGTGGATCCCGAGTACAAGCCGGTGATGCAAAAAGCTCGTAGGACCGGGCTGCCACAGACAGAAGCTGTGGTTGAGGAGGTCGGTAAACTACTCGAGGCAGGGGTGATCAGGGAGGTGCAGTACCCGGTCTGGCTCGCCAACACGGTAGTGGTCAAAAAGAAGACTGGCAAGTGGAGGGTGTGCGTCGACTACACAGATCTCAACAAAGCCTGTCCCAAGGACAGCTTCCCGCTCCCAAAGATCGACCAGATGATCGACGCCACCGCCGGCCACGACCGGATGAGCTTCCTCGACGCATATCGAGGCTACCATCAGATACCTCTGTACGCTCCGGATGAAGAGAAGACTGCGTTCATAACGCCCAGGGGCATCTACTGTTATAAGGTAATGCCTTTCGGCTTAAAGAACGCAGGCGCCACCTACCAGCGCCTGGTCACCAAGATGTTTGGGGCGCAGCTCGGAAGCACTGTTGAAGTGTACATTGACGATATGGTCGTCAAGTCCAAACAGGCCGCGAACCACCTAGCCGATCTGGCCGAGGTATTTGCCATTCTGAAAGAGTACAAGCTAAAACTGAACGCCTCCAAGTGCGCCTTTGGCGTTGGTTCAGGTAAATTCCTGGGAAGCTTGGTCACAAGGAGAGGGATTGAGGCGGATCCGAACCAGATTTCCGCCATCCTCGGAGTGCAGAGCCCGGCTACTGCGAAAGAAGTCCAGAAGCTTACTGGCATGACTGCCGCGCTAAATCGATTCATTAGCCGATCTTCAGATAAGTGCCAGCCCTTCTTTAAGTTGTTAAGAAAAAACTCTAAATTTCAATGGACCCCCGAATGCGACCAGGCCTTGCAAGCACTCAAGGCCTATCTCTCTTCACCCCCATTACTTTCAACCCCAAAACATGGGGAATTATTATATTTGTACCTGGCGGTCTCGGATCGAGCTGTGAGCTCAGTCCTCGTTAGGGAGGAGGAGAATCAACAAAAACCGGTTTATTACACGAGCAAATCGCTCCTCGATGCCGAGACCAGGTATACTCAGTTGGAGAAGCTTGCGTTAGCGTTAGTCAGTGCCTCTCGCAAGCTCTCCCATTATTTTCAAACTCATACTGTAATGGTGGTTACAAAGCACCCGCTAAAGTCTGTCTTTCGAAAGGCTGATTTTTCAGGAAGGCTTTCGCGATGGGCGATAGAGCTCGGGCAATATGATATTCGATACCAGCCCAGAACGGCCATCAAAGCTCAGGTCCTCGCGGACTTTATTGTGGAGTTCGTACCTCCGACCTCGGCGCCAACTCAGCCCGGCCCCGAGCCCGCGGACGAACTCGAGGTACCCCTCCCGGGGGAGGACAGACTATCTCCAAGCCAATCTCCGGCTCCCGTATGGAAGGTCTTCGTTGATGGATCGTCAACAGCCAAGCGAGCTGGTGCTGGAGCCGTCATCCAGACTCCGGATGGTTTGGTTATTGAGCAAGCCCTTACTCTGGATTTCAAGGCATCAAATAATGAGGCGGAATATGAAGCCTTGTTAGCTGGACTGAGTAGTGCTAAAATCCTCGGGGCTCGGCAGTTGCTCGTTTTCAGTGATTCCCAGCTGGTGATTAACCAGCTGACAGGAGATTATCAGGCCCGAGACGACAGGATGTCTGCCTACCTCGCCCTCGCAAAGAAGTCTCTCTCAGAATTCCAGACAGCCGAGGTCAAACAGATCAGTAGGGGATCAAACTCTCATGCCGACGCCCTAGCTAGTCTAGCCTCCGCCGTTGAGGCAGGGAAGAAAAGAACCGTCGAAGTGGGATCGCTGGCAAGACCCATCATAGAGCTTCAGCCACCCCTGGAAGTCCTCCATCTTGACTCCGGCCCAAGCTGGATGGATCCAATTATATCCTATCTAAAGGACGACAAACTCCCGGAGGACAAGATTGAGGCTCACCGGCTCAGATTGAAAGCTGCACGGTTTTGGCTATCCCCCGAGGGCAAGCTCTACAGAAAGTCATTCACTGGCCCATACCTTCAATGCGTCCATCCAAGCAAGGTGGAAGACTTTCTCTATGAAATACATGAGGGGATTTGCGGGAGCCATATAGGAGGGAGGTCATTAGCCTACCGAGCAATCAGCCAAGGGTACTGGTGGCCGTATATGCAGAAGGATGCGCGATTATATGCCAAGAAGTGTGAAAAATGCCAGAAATTCTCCCATTCTCTCCATCAACCAGCACAAGATCTGAGCCCACTCTCCAGTCCATGGCCCTTTGCCCAGTGGGGGCTGGATATTGTAGGACCGCTCCACCGAGCTGCGGGAAATAAGAGATGGTTGATAGTGGCGACTGATTACTTCACGAAGTGGATAGAAGCAGAATCGCTGTCTTCCATCACCGAGCGTGACGCGAAGAATTTTGTATGGAAGAATATCGTCACTAGGTTCGGCATCCCAAGAGTTCTCGTCTCGGATAACGGCACCCAGTTTGATTCTGCTGCCTTCAAAAACTTCTCCAAGGAACTCGGTATCAAAAACCACTATTCCACTCCGGCATATCCGCAGAGCAATGGCCAAGCAGAAATCTCCAACAAAGTGGTGCTGGACGGGCTGAAGAAGCGACTGGATCAGGCGAAAGGGAGATGGATAGAAGAGCTTCCAAGTGTTTTATGGGCCTACAGAACGACTCCGAGGCGTTCCACATCATCGACCCCGTTTTCCCTAGCTTACGGGATGGAGGCTGTCATCCCTCTTGAGGTCGGCCTCCCAACCCTGAGGTCAGAACTCTTCGACCAAGGCCAGAATGAAACGAATGTTGCTCGGGAGCTGGACCTCGCTGACGAGCGCAGAGAATCGGCAATTATTAGGTTGGCAGATTATCAACAGCAACTAGCCAGAGGGTACAACCGAAGGGTCAGAGAGAGAAGGTTCTCGATCGGGGATTTGGTCCTCAAGAAAACACTTCCAGGAGATCGAGACCCAGGCCAGGGCAAATTGGCGCCGAATTGGCACGGACCATTCAAAGTAGTCGCCACTGCCGGGCGGTCGGCTTACAAACTCGAAGATATGGATGGTCGACAATTACCTCGTCCGTGGAATGTATCGCATCTCAAGAAGTTCTACTTTTAATTCTGTTATACTCGGGATATCCCAAGACTTCAATAAAAGCAGTTTTGAGTCTCCATTCTTTTCCTCAGTCAGCCCGGAAACGAGAATCCACTATGATTGCCGTGGGGGCTGGTCCACGTACCACCCCGGCATGAAGCCTACGGGCCACTACGATTGCCGTGGGGGCTGGTCCACGTACCACCCCGGCATGAAGCCTACGGGCCACTACGATTGCCGTGGGGGCTGGTCCACGTACCACCCCGGCATGAAGCCTACGGGCCACTATGATTGCCGTGGGGGCTGGTCCACGTACCACCCCGGCATGAAGCCTACGGGCCACTACGATTGCCGTGGGGGCTGGTCCACGTACCACCTCGGCATGAAGCCTACGGGCCACTATGATTGCCGTGGGGGCTGGTCCACGTACCACCCCGGCATGAAGCCTACGGGCCACTACGATTGCCGTGGGGGCTGGTCCACGTACCACCCCGGCATGAAGCCTACGGGCCACTACGATTGCCGTGGGGGCTGGTCCACGTACCACCCCGGCATGAAGCCTACGGGCCACTACGATTGCCGTGGGGGCTGGTCCACGTACCACCCCGGCATGAAGCCTACGGGCCACTACGATTGCCGTGGGGGCTGGTCCACGTACCACCCCGGCATGAAGCCTACGGGCCACTACGATTGCCGTGGGGGCTGGTCCACGTACCACCCCGGCATGAAGCCTACGGGCCACTACGATTGCCGTGGGGGCTGGTCCACGTACCACCCCGGCATGAAGCCTACGGGCCACTATGATTGCCGTGGGGGCTGGTCCACGTACCACCCCGGCATGAAGCCTACGGGCCACTACGATTACCGTGAAGGCACCGGCATCATATGACATCACTGCCACTTGAATTACCCGTTATGATCTTGTTTAAAAAAAAAGAGAAGAAGGTACAAGCACCATGAGAAGATCGAGCATGCAAACGGTGCGAGAGTGAGGAATGATAAAAAGTTCGATTTATTGATTGCTGGAAGAAATTTACATTTTGAAGCACGAATTACACAGGGATTCGCCACAAAAAAAAAAACAACAAAAAACAAAAACAGAAGAGAAGCAGAACAAAAGCACTGAAGGCTTCAGAACTCCGGCGAAGACGAGCTGCTGGGGACATCGGCTGGAACCTCCCGTGGGTCTGGGCCGCTGGGGGCAACGGCCGTGTGTTCGATGATGACCGTGTTGTCCGGGGCCGATGGACCGGGGCAGCTCGGCGGGTTGACGAAGGAGGGATGGTCCTCTGAGACTCCTGCCTCCCTCAAGGCGGCACGCCATGCCCTGAGCCACGTCTTGTCGCGGACGCGGAACACCTTAGCGCCGTAGTAAACGGTTGCTTGGGTGGCCGCATCCTGGAAAGCGGCCTCGCTCTCAGACTTGGCTCTGGCTACCGCCTCATCCGCCCGTTTTGACTCCGCCTGAAGGTCGCTCCTCAGGCTCTCCACCAAGGCTGCGAGGTCGGCGTTTTTCTTCCTTTCACTCTCAATTTGTTCTGTCGCCTCCCCGAGCCTCGCTTGCAGATCGCCCTCGAGCGCCTCCAGTTGGTCCACCCTCGAAGTGCTGGCCCCCAAAGCGCCTTCGAGCCTCTGCTTCTCCTCAGCAAGGCTTTCCACCAAGGGACCTTGCTTATTGAATCTGTCGATGAATGCCATCGACTTTTGCAGCGTCTGCCAGAAGAAACCAAGTGGAGAGATCAAAGACCGAGATGGAATACTAATGTAAAAGAAATGGCGAGCAGTCAAGAAAATTACCTGGAAGCAGGAGTGCAACAGCGACGTCATCAACTTCGGGTCGCTCATTTTTTTCCAGCCGCTGCATGTCGCGTGGGAGCGCGCAGGCATGACTTAGTGCCTCGAGCACGTGCACGTCCGGCCTCTTGTGGATGCAGTCCTCCACCGTCATCGGCCTCCCCGACTCGAGAAGAAAGCTCGGCGCCCAGGGCGCCGGTTCGGCCGACCGCGGCTGCAGCGCCTGCCTCGAGCTCCCCTCCTCTTCCCTCGGTCTCTTCCTCGAGGGGCCCGCATCGGGCACAACCTCGGGCGATTGCCGGATTCCTGGGCCCGGGTCCGGAGTCAGTACCTCCTGCTCAACCAGGGTGGGCTCAGGAGGACTGGGGGCTGAATGCCCTGCAGAGTCCCTCATTTCCGGCGGGGAAGGCTCGTCGTCGCTCCCGAGCGCCAATGCCTCCAAGTCCACAAACGCGGGACCCGTGACATTTCTGGGTCGCTGCGAGAGCGCCGCGCTCTTCTCACCAAAGGAGTGCCGCTTGACTGCGGCTCGGGGGAGGTTTGCGGTTCGGGCGACGCCTCAACACCAGTCGCGGCTTGAGAAGGCCCCCCTTCTTCGAACGCCGCCTCCGGACGGCTGCTGGCAGAGGGCGCACTTGGCCCCGGAACTTCTCCTTGAAGCGGCGCAGGGGGCAATGCTGACCTTTTGTTATACCCCCGGTATCTTGGCTCGTAACCCAACAGCGCCCAGGCGGATCTGCTCGAGAATTCGGTGCACCTTCTAACTGCTTGGAGCCACTCTTCGTTCCTCTTCCAACCGTCCCGCCTGGCCTGTAGCTTTCTCTCTCGAGCGCCTGCATATTGAGTAACAAGGAGATCAGTCCGGCGAATTCTAGGGCAAAGATAAAAAAAAAAGAAGGGGGCGGTGGCAAACAGAGGATTACTTGGAACGACCCCGGGTTGGCGCGGCACTCTATGTGCCCTATTCGCTTCAGCGCTAAACTCCCAATTACCCGAGACGCACAGGAGGTCGTCTCCGGCATATTTGCTAGAGTCCTCGAGTGCCGTGACAAAGGCCGTGCACCGAGGTCTGACTCGGAGGTAGTAGCAGTCCTCCTTTGCCTTGCATATATCATAGACATCTTCGATGTCGTGCACGCCGAGGTCGATGCCCAGGTTCTCGTTCAGAACGGCAGTGCCCATGATCACTTTGTAACCATTGGGCGATAGCTGGCACGGAGTCAGAGCCCAAGCGCTGAGGCAGGCTCTGAGAAGTGGGTCTAGGGGGAACCTAACCCCGCCCTCTACAATGGCAATTAACGGGAACGGCATCCATCCCCCTGAGTACGAGTGGAGTGCATGATCCGCAGGGTCCGCTCGCCTAATCAGTACATCCTCTGGTATTTCATATGCCCCCCTAAGTCCGTCTAAGGCTACATCGTTTTCTACCCAGTGACTGTAGATCCCCATTTGGAAGAGAAAAGGAAAGAGAGAGGTCCTAGAAGGGGCAAACCTAACAGAGAGGAAAAAGAAGGGGAGACTCACACTAGGCAAATGTAAATGACGAGGTCGCCCGAGCACTCGTGTCTGCAACCTACTGTGACAGAGCCTCTGAATGAAATCTCTGGAAGCAAAAGATGAAGAGGGGAAGACGACGACTCGTTTAAATATCATTAGGAGCATTGCTCCATCCCATGCGCCGTTTTCGAACTTCGAAACGACATATCCAGCGATGCGGTCGATAAGATGGGGACACGTGGCGTTGCCTGTCTCGCTTCTTCATGATTGACGCGCTGCATTTATTGCCCTGAGCGGGAAAAGAAATTTGGAGAGAAATTGACGCCAGCTATTGCCTGCGCGAGACTTCTGACAGCAGCAGCGTTTTCGTAGCTTCCGGCTCCACTGAGTTAGGGATCCCGAGATCCCAGAGGAGCCGCAAGCTAGGGGGCTATTGTGTGGGGAGATTCCTAATCGTCCCAAAGCTGTTTAACTAATGGCCTAATCTTCAGTCCGGCTGAGCGCGTCCCGGCTGTGGTAGTGGAGCGCCAGCCGGGATGCGGTTCATGGTCCCAGTCCGGCTGGGGCTGTCCGCTAAGCCCGGCTCCGACACGCATCCCGGCTGCGAGACTGCCAGCCGGACTGCGTGCTTAAAATATCTCCTGCCTCCAGGCGCATGGTGACAAGACAGATGTCATCCTGGCCGTCCAACCCTCTGACAGGGCAGCATCCGACGGTCACAGCCCCATCGGGGGAGGCCCAAGAAAGGATCCAGTGAGATCTTCGCCTGCCATTGAGTCCAGACAGGATCAGGCCCAATGTGACTGGCATTTAATGCGACATGGGCTGATCGGACTGGCAATTAATGCAATGTGGGCTGTGATGGACCGCCATTTATTGTTTTGTGAGCTGATGATCTCAGCAGCCAGATCATCAAGCCCATAACAAAGTCTCCGGTAATACTCATATATAAAGGGGAGATAGCATCTGAACCAGGTACGCATGATAATATACACATACCTCCTATCTCTCTTCTTCTCCATCTAAGACCCAGTATTCATACTAACTGAGGCATCGGAGAGCCCTGTGCTGCCACGGCCAGGGTCCTTTGACCTTCTCTCTCTTCCCTTTCAGGCCCCGCGAGTCGACACCGGCCAGCTCTCGATAGTCATTTGATTAAGTCCTCTAAGGCATCTCAAAATCTTGTGAGTTACCGTTTTTGCACTTACAATGCCCAAGATCGTCCATGAGACTCCTAAGTATAATACACTCCATGCGAACTCTGCATAAGAATCCGGACTGAACTGGGTCAGTCAACACTGCCCGCTTCCTATATCTAGCTGGATCCTCGCTATAGTGAGGGCCCTTCTGCACTTTGGGTTGGTTATGTCAGAGTCTGTCGTGTGACTTTTGGCCTTATGATGTGACTTTTGGCCTAACAGAGAGTATCTAAGTTTAGTGTAACTCAAGGCTAGGTCATATTGATTCTACCCAAGCTCAACCTAGTTGAATGTCGGCAAGCATAACACGACAAAGTCGAAACATATCCGACCCAACTTTCCCTACCCAAAAGCAATTTGTGTCTACACAGGTTGAATTTGGAGTGGGGTGTGTGCTTACTTCTGAGTTAGGTTTGCTTTTTAAAAGTAAGTATACAAATTACATGTGAAATATATCCACTTCATATATAATGTAATTATATTTCTTATGTATGATACATTATATTTATATGTAGATTAATCAAGTAATTGGATTTAATTTGGGTTCTGGAAGCTTAAATCCAAACTGGACCTGAATTTCATCCATGTTTCAAAACTCAGGCCATAATCGAGCAGCCCCAACCCAAATTTCACTTTTAGTTTTGATTTGAATAAATCTGAGTTCGGCTTACTTCAAAAAAGCTCAACTGATTTAGAACTCATATTTGGCTAATCAATGAGAGAATTAAGGAAACTGACTGCTAATAGATTTTCTTAATAAAAATAAATCTCTCTAAGATAATTTATAAAAATTGTTTTCCAGTAATCTCTTTTTACTCATGTCATAATACATAATGCTCATTAACTGTCACGCATATCGGAGTGAGTAACAAGAGAGAAAGGAGAAAACCCTATTTGATCAAGGCCGTTGATCGCAATGTGAGATAATCTAAATATCAGATCCGAACCATCTATCATCAAGATCATGGAGCGAGATATGTTTTCAATATATTTGATTATCCATTGTTTAATAAATAAGTCTATAACCGCAGGTTTGATTTATGTCCCAAGCCATATTAGATCCTAACAGGCCGCACTAAGCATGATAGTGCACCATCTTGTTAAGATTCCCAGGGATATAACTGGCATAAAAAAAAAAAGAAAAAAAACACTCAAAGTGACTCCCGAAACACTGAATGTCCATTTGAATGTTGGAGTCCTTCCTCCCCTTATAGCATTAATAACTTTAAGAGGAGCATTTTCACTTTTTGCTTGTGTTGGCTTTTCTTTCTGTATGGACTTTCAGGCATGGTACCTAAAACCAAGAAAAATAAAAAAGAATTGTAGCATAAGAGGATTTTTTAGAGTTAACAAGCTCTAGATGCCTCTAATTGCATGGAGGATCAATGTTGTTTCAGTTTTTGTGTTAAAAAGTACTCGTCCCTTTGCTGCTCTCGCAGCAACAAGATAGCCCTTAAAAATTTTAATGAAACCAAATGCCTATAAAAGGGTAGTTTCTCATGATGCCATGATAAACACTATGGGATTGTGTTTCATGTAATTTGATTCCTAGGAATTTTAAGACTTTGTATTTTTTTTGAAGGGATAAAAATAAAAAATCAATGGTGATTATCCAAAATCACCATCAAATGACCTCCTCTATAATAGTCGGGTTTGAGTCACGCCGATGTTCTCCAATGAACAAACTTCATATTGCTAGTATGTAATCCAACTCATGGAGTCTACTTAGATACATGTGACATATCCGTAAAGGCTCGTTTGGTAATCTTACTTGTAAAGTCAAGTCAAATATAGTGCAGATCCAACAGTCTGAATTTCCACTATGCCAGGTTTGGGTGCATCCGGGAACAAATCCATCTAGAGATTTATAACTCTACAGCTATAGTTACAAATAACCACTTGACAACTTAGTTGTCTACCACAGTATTCCTGTCTTTGCTCGCCAAAGTAAAATTACAAGTACTGGGAATACAAGAGGAAGTTTCCCGTGGGTTTCCATATCCTCTTCACTATGATTTCTCGAACCAAATCAGAAGCGCATCACCATCTCTCCTTCAAATGTGGTGCGATATTAGTTCTTACACTCATACAGCTGTCCTATTCTTTTGACGGTGATTTGGTATTCCCACAGTCAAAAAAAAAAAAAAAAAAAACAGATTATTCAAGTGATTGTTGGATATCCCTAGGATATCATAGCTTGTGATAACTTACATATCAAACGATTCTACGGTAAATATATATTTTTAGACTATTATAATGCTATTATCAACTTTATCACTTTCCGTACCATAATTTGTCCTTATCCCATATTATTAATAGGACATGATCCACGCAGCAAGATCCATCTACATGAATGCAAAGGCATCAAACATGCATCATAGGTGCATATCAATCTCAACAGTTGAAAATGGGTTTCACGTAAACTCGCACCATTCGAACTGTTGAAATTGATGATGATAGCTATGATTGGTGAGGTTCGGAGGAATTGTCACTCATTCTTGCTAACTTTCAATACCCCATGGTCCAATCTACAATGGCCGCCACCATTTGGAGACACGTAATCAAAAGTGCAACAGTGTGGAAGGTGACGAAACGAGAAATATGCGGGATAGGGATAAAATGGAGGGAGTCCCTTATCAATCTAATCGGTGGCCCATTGAAAATCTCTAGTTTTATCTGTCCATGCAGCTTTTCGATGCATGGTGGGGCCTACCTTTTCTAAATCCAAGCCGGTCATAAGCTTTAAAACCCATTATATTTGTTGCATCTAGATTTTTAAAGAAATTTTTAGTGGGCCGTCCATTAGATTGTTGCATATAGAAAATTCCTCAATTTTTATTCCAACAAAACGAAAGTAAAGCAAGTTCCTACATGCGTTTTAGATCAAGTCAGACCCAATAGTGGGTATTTTACATATCTAAATAATAATTTACGAAATGATCACTAAATAGGTTGTTTGAATTGATGGCCGTTTTGGATTTTAAAAAGGTGGACCCTACCATATAATAAAGAAGGGCATTGTGCTGTTGCATCATACCATCGTGCAATGCCTTTCTTTAATGCATGGTGGGGCCATCTTTTCTAAATCAAGCCCGTTATCAGTTTTAACACACATTATATTATATTTATTGTATCTAAAATGCTTGAAGAAGTTTTCAGTGGGACCCATCACATTGATCACACACATGGACGTTTTCAATTTTTATTTTAAAAGAAAAAAAAAGCTAAGTTCTTTCAGGTCAAGTCATATCCAACAATGGGCATCTATCGAAGACTCGCTCGTCAATGGCTCACTAAACCAAAAACACCTACGTGGCTAAAAAGCCGTACTGCATCAGTGAAGATTTCTCTCCCTTGGTCTGCCAAAAGTAGTGCTGATCAGCATGGCAGCCTGTTCAAACACAGGTACTGCACAGTGGAAAATTTGGTGATTGACCGCTTGCAAAAATCATCAAATTCTACTCTTCATATCTGGTCCAAAGCCATCATTTAAGAGTCTGGATTATCTGTTGCAGCCATTACACTCGATGTGTAAACTTTTCTCAATAGCAAAAATTTGGATCTCGAGAAGGATGTTATCTCCTCTAAGTATATATTTTAAGTTTCACTTCAAATGCAGTGAATCTTAGAGGTGAGCATCTGTCTGACGAATGAAAGTTTTAAATTTAACCAAATCAAAATTTTTTATTTGATTCGGATATACAGTTAAGTTAGTTAGATTCGGTCGAGATTTATAGCAAATTTAGATAATATAGTTTGGATCAATTTAAAATCTTTTTTTAACCAAATTAACCGAATTAATGTTATTTTTATCTATGTAATCATTTGTAAATTTGATAGATGCCCAAACTCTTAAGGCTGATAAACTGTTGGATACTTGGCTTCAATATCTTTTTTATTTTGGATATTTAGAATTTGCTAGTTGCCTATACTTTGAGTTTTTTTATTATAGAAATGTTCCCAACAAATTTAGGCCCCATAACAAAGCCCAACATATGGCCTTTCGACCGAATTGACCGAAATTTAACCGAAATATTTTCGGTTCGGTCGAATTCGGTTACAACTCATAATTCGGTCAGTTCGGTTTATAATTTCTTCGACTGAAATATTCGGTTCAGTCATTCGGTTCGATCAAAATTCCAACCAAAACCGACCGAACCGACCGAATACTCACCCCTAGTGAATCTCACTACAAGAATGAGCACCAATTTCTCACCATGGCTATTGGAGACTAACGCTCCGTTCTTTTATTAGAATTCCTGATAGGAATTCAGGCAGTCTGAGAATTCAGAATTTCTATCAGGAATTCTGTATTTCATTACCAGAATTCCTGAGCATTTGAAATTCCAGGCATTTGAAATATCAAAAAATTTAGCATTTGAAAAACTACTTTAACAAGGAGGATTTTGAAATCTCACTTGGTACAGGAATTGCGAGAAGGAGACGACGGCATTCCGGGAGCTCAAGCAAGAATTCAGGCTATGAATGAAACAACGAATTTAGAATTCCAGAATTTGGTAGCATTTCAAATACTAGCATTTGAAATTTCCAGACAACCACCAGACATGAATTTTTATGAATTCTAGTAAAAGAACGGAGCCTAAGCTTTGAGTTTGAGTTCAGATCCCCTATTTCGTCCAAAAAGGGGGTGGCACGCAGACATCCCTGTTGAGGTGGAAATAAAGAGAAGGTTGGACTGTAGACATCTATGCTCACGCGTCGCCCACTCATTCGTCCACGAAATAGGGGATTTGGGCTCGGTTTGAGTCCGGATTGGATGTTTCTGATGTGGACTCGTGGAGTTTCTTGTATCCTGATATTATTTGTTGTGCATTTCAGGTTGAAATTGGATCTCATACTCTTCCCCATGAAAACGGCTTCCTTGTCCTAGGTCCACCGTATCTTACACTGATTTTTCTTATGAGGTCCTTATGATACCTCCAAGATGGAGCTCCAAAAACACTGTTACACAGTCTGGTGTAATAGATCCTAGAAGTGGATCCATCCGGACTCTTCTTTAAATTGACTAATAAATTTGACAGCCCTCTCTCTATAGAAGTGGACCGTCCATTCCACTAATTTGGATTGAATGGCCAGCATGACTCAATGAATCAGACTTTAGTACTCTTGCTTGAGGCATGCTCTATAAAAAAAAATCACTGTTGAGGATAGACGCTTGATAAAGTTCTCTTTATGTCAGTTGCAATGGATTGCTTTAATTGTGGTGTTTTTTCGGCGCACAGTGAATGTAGATTCGCTGAATCACATGAAATAACATTCAAATGGACTTGATATGTTGAAAAGAAAAAAAAAAAAAAAAAAAAGGGAGAGAAAACCGCGTTGCTGGTGGGTCACTAAAAATAGAGAAAGATAAGACCATGTGGCCGGCTATGATGTCCACACACATCTATATATATATATATATATATATAGATACAGATATTGATATGGGGAACGGAGATACGATTCCTTACTTTTGAAAATATAATACACGAATACGAATACGAGTGTCTTAATTTCTTCTTTAGATCACTTTTGAATCAATAAAATTATTATTGTTTGCATCCTTATTTAGAATCTTTTACGATGAGAAGTAAAAATATTAAAAGAACAATATGAAATAAGTGACTTTATAAGTAGGATATGTTGGTTATAAAAAAATATAAGATATGTTTTATTTATTCCCTATAAGTATTGGTGCAGTATCAGGTATCAATACAAGTGTCGTATCAGTTCGATACGAATACATTAGACTTGTACAAGTATCCAGGTGTCATAAGGGACATTAAAACAATGAAGCCTATTTGTTTCACATCATTGATTATGGGAGGAGGGTAGATAAAAATGTCTCTTTATATAGATAAGAGAAGCGCGCCCCACCCCCCAAAAAAAAAAAAGAAAAAAAAAGAAAAACCCAAAACCACTAGATTAGCTAACTCTTGATTTTGTTGGGCACGCAAAGGAATGAACAACTTGCAATTGACTCAATCACACACGACCCACACAAAAATTAAAGCAATCCCACAAAGAATATAATGATTTACATAGTTCAGCAATGTGGCTATGTCCACGAAAAGAGCTCTCATCAATTCCTCTTTATCCCTCCCAGTTGGGCTTAGGTATAGGGTTATATTTACATCACTAATTAATAATACAATAATTGCCCAACAGATTTAACAATGTTAAAGTTTAGTAGCATCTTAACTATATATTATTTTAAGATTCAGTCAACAGTGGGTGAAGGTTCAATGGGAATAAAGCTGGTCACGATACTCCATCATTGGTTGAAAACGGTATAAAAGGGGATGCAAAGATCCTAACCTCCTGATTTGTGGCCCATAAATTTAAAAGGTTTTGTACTAGAAAAACTTTTCACACTAAATTCAACGATCCGATCCATTTCATTCCGACGTGTGCAAACTCTATGGGATCCATGACGTATTTGGTTTAGATAGTCCATTTGGATTGATCATATAGTAGGCCCCATTAAGTGTCTCTCACTGTAACACCGTTCTATATGACCCACAATGAGCGCTAATTGATCATGGGATCAAAACCATACATTCACACACCATTCTCAGCCATCCATCTCTTCCCATAAAAAAAGATCAGGTCTTGGGTCCCAAACTCCACAGATAACAACCAATTAAAAACCAAATCCCACAAGCCTTCAATGCTTAACAAAACCACGCGCCATATATATATTACAGTGGCACATGAATAACGACATGATGACTCTGTCTCAGCCAAATTCAGAGCCACGTCTTTTGTATATTAAGCCATACTTCCTTAATAGAGTTCCAAATGACAACATGGTGTCAACATCTTAGTTACTAAACTTAGATCAAGAGTTTGAAAAAGAAAATCCTTACAGAGTAAAGAGGGCGCTTTTCCTGGAAAGAGGAATGGGGCCTTCTGGTCATTTTCTTAAAAAAGTTTGTTATGTTGAAAGAATGTGTTCATGCCAACTTACCACTAGAGAAAGCCTTCTTTGATTTCAAATTTTATACCATTACAGTAGACTTTCAAAGTATGGTAGCCTGCATGTCAACCCAAAAAGAGAGAGATCCCACCAAAATTACATTCACTCTAAATTACAGGTGTCAAAATTTTTTTTTTTTTGGTGGGGTGCAGATGTCAATTGATTCAATGTCAATTATAAATTATCCAAAAGATTCCACCAAAACAAATTGGGTTTAGCCACCTTGACCCAACCCAAACATGGGACCTTTATGCTACCTATGACCTTGAATATGACATGTTAACTGGTTCAGTTGGACCACATGATCTTCAATTGATGGAGCATAATGGGGCCCATGGATAGTTCCAAGTCCCTTGTCCCTCCATCTGAGGTAACAATACATGAAATACTTTCCTTACTCTAATATGTTCAGTGCTTGGTAGAAGTTATCTCCACTCCAACCACTGCTCAAATGACAACATCCTGTCACCAAAATTAATCACAAGTTCAGTAAAAGACTAAACTAACCCCGAATCCACGGTAAAATAACCTCCTATTCCATCAAAACTAGCCACGATTGCTGCCCTTTTGGCAATGCAAATCTACCCTTTTCTCAATCTGCAAATCTAAAGGCTTCCATGATGATTTTTTTTTTTTTTTGGAAAGATCTTGGGCTTCTATAAAACCATCCTCTCCATCAAGTTGCTGCATATAGAGCCTTGTTTCTTTGCTTTTGCAGCTCTTCTTCAACCATAAACATGAATAAGCTCTTTGTTCATATGAAGCTCCTAGTGCTCTACTCCCTCCTTGTACCATTACTAGTTAGAGCTGAATGCGAATGCGAAGAAGGTAACAATGATCGCAACAAGACCAAGGCGCTTCAACTGAAGCTTGCCGCGATCGCTTCAATTCTCACTGCTGGTGCAATTGGTGTGTGCCTTCCAATCTTAGGAAGATCTGTGTCCGCGCTTAGGCCTGAGAAGGACATCTTCTTTGTGATCAAGGCCTTTGCCGCCGGAGTAATTCTCGCCACCGGCATGATACATGTATTGCCTGATGCTTTTGAGAACTTGACATCACCATGCTTGAAAGAGAACCCCTGGGGGAAGTTCCCCTTTGCGGGTTTTATTGCTATGATGGCTGCAATTGCTACTTTGATGGTTGATACATACGCGACGGGGTATTATAAGCGTTCTCATTTTAACAAGGCTCAGCCTGTGGATAATGAGAACAAGGATGAAGAGCACGCGAGTCATGTTCATGTGCACACCCATGCAACGCATGGTCATGCCCATGGGGAGGCGATTGTTTCACAGGAGACAAGCTCTAGTGATCTTATCCGGCATCGGGTTATTTCGCAGGTGAGGTTTTTATTTGTAAGGGAGGGTTGTGGTTGGGGAATCTCAATTGATCTGTGTTTTTTTCTTTTTAAATCTCTGGTTCTTTTGATGGTGACTGAAGATTTTTGAGTCATAAGGAATGAAAAGGCTCTGTTTTTCCTCATCCTTCTGTGCTCTGTTTTACTCTCTCTCCCTTTTCCTTGATGGATTCTTGTCTTCTCTGAAAGAGATTTTCTTTAATGTGTAGTTATAACATTTATTCACACTTACATGAGATCATAGAAATTATGGATGTATTTCCTGTTCAAATATAGTTAGAGTCTAGTAATTTCCAATAAAACATTGAATAGTCTCTTCTGTGTTTGTGACTGTGTATGGGTTTTTCGCCACACCAACTTGTCTATAGCATTTCGTTCATTGATGGTATTTTTTTATTAGGTCAGATTCAATCACTGTTTATGGTAATTTTTTCTAATGGGTTTCAGTAAATTAGTGATCCTGTTTTTTCTGCGGATTTAGAAATGGTTTAGTAGATTACTATAATCTAATCTCCAAATGGGTCGTTTTCATTTTGTTGAATAGACAGTAAAAACTCATCTCTTGATTTCCACTGTTTTCATTACAATTCAAGAAAGAAATGATCAATTCATTTGCTCTCAAATGTAATTTAGACATGCCAAAACATGCAAGGGGGCACTTGCTGACTCTTTAGCTAAGCAAGGTGGTGTTGAGCAAGGGGTTTAGACATGCCAAAATATGCCATGTGGGGAGGGCAGCAAATGGTTTTACTGATTCTTTAGCTAAGAAAGGGATTGATAAGTTTTCCAACTTCTTAACTTTTACTGTGTAATTTGTTTTGTCTTATACTGCTTTTATACCATATTGCACTTTGGCTGGGGCCTCTTTGTAATACCTTTTCCCTTCTTAATATATTTTCTTCGTTGCCTAAAAAAAAAAAAACCAAAAATATCAATGTTTATTTTTAGTGCTAAATTTGGGTTTCAAGTACTTCTTGTTCTGATGGAGGATATGGTGGTGCAGGTTTTGGAATTGGGAATTGTGGTCCACTCAGTAATTATTGGGATTTCTTTAGGTGCTTCAGAGAGCCCTTCAACAATAAAGCCACTAGTAGCTGCCTTGAGCTTCCATCAGTTTTTTGAAGGGATGGGACTTGGAGGATGTATAGTTCAGGTCTGTGCTGTATATAATCAGAGTCTTTTGTGTGTGTTTGTAGATGAGTAAATTATACATGGGATAGAACTGTAAATTGGGACACATCAGAGCAAATCCATGTGGGGCCCAAATCTAGTAAGGTAAATGATTGATTAAATAGAATAAAATGTATTAATTGAGATTGGCCTCTGGGAGTCAAGACTCACCCTTGGATTGAATTTGTCATCTTCAAATGGGCTACTTCCCATTTATCCTACTGGGATAAAGAACATCACTCAGTCCAATTTATTTGATACCCACCCCTGTGACTGTGAATGAGCTAAATGGCACTTTGTTGTTTCAACAGGCAAAATTCAAGGTGAAATCAACCATTATCATGGCACTCTTCTTCTCTCTCACCACCCCAGTTGGGATTGCAATGGGTATAGGCATATCCTCCGTCTACAATGAGAACAGCCCGACTGCTCTGATAGTTGAAGGGACTTTCAATTCGGCGTCTGCCGGAATTTTGGTTTACATGGCACTGGTCGATCTACTGGCGGCAGATTTCATGAACCCAAGATTGCAGAACAATGGGAAGCTTCAGATGTGGACCAATGCTTCACTTCTTCTAGGGGCAGGGTGCATGTCCGTTGTGGCCAAATGGGCATAAATGAATGCATAATATTAGGAAGAACCACCATCCCTCCCTTTGTTTTGTTTTAGAATGTGCATAGCTGCCTACTTCAACCTGTTTTGTCAAATCCTGTTATGGGTGATCAATCACATACTGCTTTGAACCATATAATTACTGGCATTGCTCTTATGGTTTCCATTATATTGATAAAACCTACTCTTTTAAGACTAATTGACTAATTCAACTTGGCTCAAGAAAGGATTCGGGGTTGAGTCCGAGCTTTGGGTCTTAAAATTAACCATGGGAAAGGGTAAGTTTCAAGCATGCACTCCTTTATTTTATTTTATTTTATTTTATTTAATCCTTAGACATTTGGGATTTAAACTCACGTGCTATACTATATTCATGCGCCCATGTCCTTAACCACATGTGCTTCAACTCGTGGACTAATTCTCTCTGTCGTGTTTAAGGATGCAGCTTGTGGTGTGTATGTGTGTATATACACCCTTGACTAACAAATGTCTTAATTTGTGCTGAGCTACAATCAGATACTTATATCGATACGACAGTCATATCGATATCTCATACTGCAACGATACTTAAGGGTATAAGTTAGCATATCCTACTTATCAAGTTCATTATTTCATATATAATATATTTTTAATTTTCTTACTTCTCAACCTAATATATGTTAGAAATGAATGTTAATAATGATAATCACATTACTTCTTCAAAATAGATCTAAAGAAAAAATTAAGGCACCGGTATCTGTATATGCGTCCTAAATTTTTGCAAGTGTTAAGTTGTATCATTGATCGGACCGATCCCCATATCTATCTCTGTATCTTGGAGTTATAGGTGTGGGGGCTTTTAGTATGATGTTACACCCCGATCCGAACTAATCGTGATTAAGACTAATTAATTGAGATTAATGCTAATTAAGCATGGATAATTGAGTTAATCAAGGTTAATGACCAAAGATGGACAAATTAGTCTCAAATGGTGCATTAAGCATAATGAATTGGATTTGAATGGAATTGAGTTGGTTAAAATGAGTTTAGACTCAAATAAGGTAGGATAAGGACTTTTCCGTAAATACTGGTTTTCACATATTTCGTCAAATACGGAAACTCTCGATACCAACGTGTGTATCTCAAAGAGTACGTTAACTTTCATAATAAACACGATTCCATTTGACCTCAAATGAACCAAGTGAAGCTTCATTTGACTCAAAATGTAAATAGACTAAATGAGAGGGGGTTTTGGTGTTAAAAATCCTTATATTAGAGTGAAATGAATCATTCTTCATTTCCACCTCAGAAACCCTAGGCAACTTCTCCATTCCTCTTTTCTTTTCCATTTTCTTCATCAAGAGTGAGATTAGGAGTGATTGAAGTGGTCTTTGAAGAGAGAGGCTTTATCTTCATCTTCTTCTCCAAGTCATTTTCCTCCATTGTTGAAGAGAAGAGCTTGAGAGATCTCAAGAACCCTTTTCCTTTGAGCAACAAGTGAGTACATAGAACTTTTAGTAAATTTCCAAGTTACAATGAGTGATTAGGCATAGTTTCTAGCATAAATAGCTTATGGTTGTGTTTTTGGATGTTTTTATGGATTAGGGTTTGAAAATGAGACATTTGTGTTAAACCAAATTAAGGCAAAGAGGGCTTTTTGTCAAATAGCTTCAAGAGAGGCAAGTATAAACATCTCTTGTTATTAGTGTAATCATTGTAGAAGCTCATAGAGTTTCCATGCATTTTGTGCATTTTACGTTGAGTTTTGGGGTTTATTATGGATTTAATGATATGGTTAATGAATGATTAAGAGTAATTAATTGTGAATGAATGTTGTATGAGGAGGGAACAGGAGGTTCCAATGCTCATTACAGGTTGTGGAAATGGATTGGAGAAATGAGAGTAGAAGAAGGAAGAAAGATCAGAAGTTATGAAGCTCGAAAAATGAGTTTCTGGGTGCAGCGGCTAGCCGCCAGAAATCCGTAAAATGGTTGGTCTCTGGAAAGCTGACCGCTGTATTGTGGTTAGCCGAAATTTCAATTTCGGTTAGCCGCCAGGTAACCGTAACGCTAACCGAGGTTGGGTCAGAATTCGCAATAGCTTCTGGAAAGCTGACCGAATTCGGTTCGGCTAGCCGCCAACTAGACTTCGGCTAACTGCCAACCAGTTTTCGGTTAGCCGCCAGCTAATTTTCGGCTAACCGCTAGGATACTGTTAAGGCATTAACTATGAGTCCAATGGATCTTGGATTTTGGATTTTTACGAGAATTTGGAGTACTTTTTATGAGTATAAATGCTTCCCCAATTAGTTTTAATACTAATCATGGATTGAATTGAATTTTTGAGAATTAGTGATGTTTTAAGAAGGGTTCCTTGAATGAACCATATTGATCGATAATTGCCTAAGCTCCATGGATGATAATTACGGAGACTAATAATGCACATATTAAATGTATAAATGTGATGTCCATCGAGAATAACACGTGCATTTGGAAACCAATGGTTACACCCGAATGGTTGTTTAGGATTGAGATAAGATTGAGTAGAACCGTAGGTGGTTAATGATTCTCTCATTGTGTTATTGTAATCCAATCTAATGAGATTGGTATTATTGTTATTCCTTTCCTTTGTCATGAAAGGAATCATTGAATTGACTTGAATCCATAGAATGATTGTTTACTGTTGACCCTTGAGTCTGACACTACCTAGCTATTGTATTAGAGTTCTAAATGAATTCAATGAATTAATGAATGACTAATCCTGCTGCAGTAGATAGATTTTGGGGTGTTCCGGGACTCCGTAGTGATGCTAGTTGTTCCTGACCCGGACACTAGTAAGTCTCACCAATTCCGATCGTATCTTTGGATATTGATTGATGCTTTCCATTGGAAAATGAATCCTCCCTTTGAGGGGAGATGGTAAATAAAATGAATCATTTCTTTGAGGGAAGATGGTAAATGAAATAAAATACAATGCAATGAATGCTATGGTAGTGGCCATCTTGTACATGTATATTGATTGACTTTATGTCTACCTATTGTTATTGTAGAAATTGTCTAGACTTCTCTAAAAATGGAATTGTTATTAAATAGATCGAATGAACTCAATATGAATGAGTTAATATGCTATTGCAAAATTTGTTTATACATTGTTGAACCGTCGTGTTCATTAATGTTATTGATGGCATTATAGGCCCGATTGCCCTTGCCGGTCCAGCAGCGCCCCCGCCGGTCCAGCAGCGCCCCCGGCGGCAGCGGAGGAGACCGCTCCGGTTCCTCAGGAGGATTGATTGAATGGAATATACGGGATATCACCTGAAATGGGTATCCGAGTGCGAAATGGAATTGGAACATTTTGAGAAATCGTTTTGTATATTCATTTTGAAATGTAATTAATTGTCATCTGCATAGTATTTTGGATATGCAGTGCTTGACGAACAAATGTTGGAAAATGATACATGTATAAGGACTTTATTTTGTATACATGTAAATTGTAAATTGGTATTGTCAAATATAAATGTTTCCGTAAAGATTTTGTATTTGACAGGTATATTGAGAATGTTATCCCTTGTGGATTCCTGTTTTAGCTTTGGTTAATTCGGAGTTTACGGGAGTAAGTATGAGCTCACGGCTTGGGGTTATCGGATCTCGGGCCCGGGTCGTGACACATGAATAGGGCCAGGCCTAGCCTACTTAAGTTATAGGGCAAAGAAGTAGGTCCAGATCAAGCTATGGGCCTAAAACACACCCACATCCAGTCCAGGTGGGCAGGCTCGGATCACCTATCTCTGGCCTAGGCACCTAGCCCATGAGCATAGGATGCCTGATCCTGTGAATAGAGTTACCTAGGTTGACCTACAGGAATTAGAAAGTGACTGTATCGGTTAGGCGCAGTCCTGCTCTTCCACAACATGACAAATTGTAGTGGACTTAGTCAACGATAGGCATGATCTTTAGTCAACGATATGCATGATCTTTTACTCAAATCAATGCTCCTTATCACTGAAGCATGGCCCACAAGTACATACTTGTGATCCAGTAAGCTCCCTATGGAATCTACATGCCTGGATGTAGATCCGTTAAAGAGTCACTATTGATTTTGACTCTTGAGAAGTCACCTCATTATATACTTTTATCAAATGTGAAGGTGTTCTGTGGATCCACCCCTTCAGGTGATCTCTTCATCAATTCTCTGCAAGCTACATGAATATTGGTAATGTAAATGAAGCAAGGCATCCTCCGGGCTCCTTTCAAACTAGACATTGTTTGAGAACATTTAGATGAGCACGTGGTTGGGCATTCATTTCTCATCCAACTGTCTAATGTCCGATTCCCAATCTTCTATCAGGATCGATCCCCGGGTCCTCTTCCCTACCTATACTGAAATTCACTCCCATATCTGTTGGTCTCTCACGGATCTAGCCTCCTTGGCTGGTTAAAAATAGAAATAAGACATTTCAAAATTATCCTAGACCTAAAATCGCTTTAGATTCAGACCAAAGGTTTGTATTTCAAAACTGGGGCACCCTCTTCTAGGCACCTATCAAGGTTGGGGGGGAGCGCCATGCCAATCTTGGGGAGGTGGGAGATTAAAAGATTTAAATGAGCCTTTGGGGTATACAAAAGTCAACCCTATTAGATCATTCTAACCCTTTATATGGTTAGAATTATTTTAGAAGGCATCACTTCTATAAAAAAAAGATATCCTCAAATTTGGGCTTCTGCCAATTGGGCGGGCGCCACATGCTAGTAAAAATATGTGAGATGGTGCTCATTTGAGGATTTTCCTTGAAAATCATCCTAGAGCTCAGTTTGAGCTGAGCCTAACCTAAAATTTGGAAAAGAAAGAAGAAGAAGAATGTAACTGTATAAGGTATTTTTGGTGTGCCCCCTTGTTGAAAAAGGGGGGCCACTTTAGTCATAATTCAAATTTCAACATGTAACATGATTTTTTTTTTATTTTTAAGGAAAATGTTGAATTGGTTATTTTAATAACTTTTTATTAAAAAAAAAAAGAATTAAGACAGTTGCAGCTAGGATTATGGTTACCTTGATTGCTAGATCACAATTCATGATTCTTGATTTGTGGGCTATATATGCACAATTCACCTCGTCTCAAATCTTAGTACTTTAAAGCAATATGTGTTCAACACTAATTTACATGTAAAGTGAGGTACTCACTTGTTTTCTAAGGATCCAAACAGGCTCATAGGACTCATTATGATTTCAGCATAACTTGGCTTTGTGGCCAGCATCAGGCCTGGCACATTAGCCACGAGCCAGGCTTGACCAAACCTCATCTCCCTATTTCTGCGCATGGCACATCTGGTCAGGGAAAGGGAGTATGAGATCATGGAATTTTTACAATATTAGAAGATCCATGAAAAATTAAGAGTGCACTTGTGCGATAAGAGAATTTTGACATAGGAAAAAAACCTCTCATTTTACATGTAGCCCACTAATTCTCTTAGTTTGGTGTGACACATCTTTCTTGTGAAAAAGGTAAAAGCAATATATCATCCTTGCCCAAAAAAGGGGGAAAAAATGAACTGAGCTTCCTCGATAGAAAGGATTTCAATTTCCCAACCTCACCCCAAGAAGCAGAGAGAAATTCGTGGAAGGTAGGATCCGCTCAGAGAAACTAGCTCTAAAAGGGGCCTTCTCCTTTTTTCTCGTATTCATTCAGATGCTAGGGCTAACTGGATGCCACGGACACTCCCAAGGGCCTGATGTCTGCATGGTAAAAACCAAAAATATTCAGTGATCAAATATCAACATAGATATGTTCAGTAATAATTGTTAGGATACTGGCTGGGATGATGTGGATGGTTCAACATGTATGTGTATGGGACATCTTGCTTAAGGTTCCACATGTATGTTTATGGGTCATCTTGCCTAAGAAGAGTATCATTGCTATTATTCTCTTTTAGAATAAAATGCCATTATTCTCTTTGGATGGTGTCTTTTTTAGGTATGCCCAGGCAGTGAATAAAGTTGTGTGACATATGTATGAGAGGATTTGAAGGGCACTTTTGATTAGTCTTATGTGTTCTTGACTCACTGAGTGAAATTATTCTGCATTCTCAGAGGCATCACCTTGATGGCCTTTCCTATAAGAAATGATGAGTCTTTTTGAGGGGGAAAAAAACTACGGTGGAAAACAGTCTCTGCCAAATCAAGGTGGACCTAGCAAATCCCCTTTGGATTGAATATGGGGGGTGAGCTTTTAGTCCTGTAGGATGGGCCCATGCCTGATATTTTGACCTCGCAGATACGAGGTGGGCTGGGCTGTAAGATTCTGTTTTGGATGTGGAGAAAATGATGGCGAACACCGTCCATAGAACAAATTTGAGGGTTAAAAGGCTTGTCCATTTCCATTTTCTCCGCCTTTTCACTAGGGTTTGTTTGTATGAGGAGAGAAGTGGAGAAGAAAAAAACATTTCTCCAGAGACATCTCATTTCTTCTATTTGGACATGACCACTTGGCTACTTTTTTGCTAGAAAAATAGAGATGTTTTCTCTCTAAAGGGGTGGAGAAAACAACCCTTTTTTTCCAGCTAAATGGACTTCTCATTGTAAAAAAGGTGATAACTAAACACACAAAAAATAGTTTTGTTCAAAGGAGGAGTTCTAAAAATAATATTTGCTGACATGGATTTCTCTGTTTAAATCCAAACAGTGAAAAATCACTACTTAGAAAAAAAAAATAAAATTGTAAGGCTCCATAAGAGGATTCACCACCTATAGATATCTACTTGTTTCCCCACCTATTGGAGATTCTCTGATTATAATTTTTTCCAAACGGGGCTTTTAAGGTCTGCTTGAACAGAGAAAATGTGGAGGAAACTGTCCAAAGTCCAAACTTGTGTGGACAAATTTTCCCTACAGTTTTTTATTAATTAGTTTTTTTTTTTTCTGAAAAATAGTAAATTTAAATCTCATCCACATGGCACCTGTTTGAATGATGAGTGAAAAGTGGATATAAACTTGTAAGATATGGATATGAACTGTGGACAGTTTTCTCCACCCTAGCCTTCCACTTGTTTTCAACTCCATTTCCCCACATCCAACAAACCATTAAAACAGAACCATACAGTACTAGACTCCACAGGACACATACAGAGCTACAAAAGCAAAAGCAGAAGCACAACTACAGGGCAGAAAGACTGACCAATTTGGTTCCATTCCAATTGAGCTAAAAGAATTCCAGCTTTACCTATTTTATTCAACTCCAAGTTCAGTGGCTCAGAGTCAGAGATGCTGGTTGTGTGGAGAGAGCTTCTGCGGCTTGTTGGGAATGTCTGCAATCCTGTATTTCTTATTTGCATAGACTATATAACAACATTGCTGAAGTCTAGTAAGAAGGAAAGAAAGACAAAATCAAGTCATTTCCATCAGAAAAATACATGTTGCATAGGAATGCCAAATCTCGACCATCCAGATTGTGGATCTTGTTTTGGATCGAGTCTGGTTCAACGATCTCAAGCATTTGTTTTTACTTGTCTTGAACCATTGGCCATCATTTTAACTGTTTATTTGATGATGATGGTAGATTGATTGACACAAGTTTCATGATGTATATTCCATCCACAATAGGGTGCACATTTGGATAACATAGTTTCATAGTGGATGAGTTTACCATGAAATTGTTTGGGGTGCAAGACCAACAACCAGGTTTTCTTCAACTCCTTTTGTTCTCTGACAACGAGAATTTGGAAAAATTTCTTCAAACATCAAAATTCAAAAGCATCAAATCCATACATCATAGTTTCTTTGACCATCCATCACCAATTTACCTTTTAGATATAATGAGAAAGATTGGGGCGGACCACCTCAATCACCATATCTTTCAAAAAGCTTCCCGACAAATAAATGTCGCTTCATACTCATTTAGAAAGGGGTCCATTTGAAATGCAAAGCGAGTGATATGACTAGACGATATTTGTTCCGTGCGATAATTTCTATTCTACTATTTTATATTATATTTTATTTTTTATCAGTAACAGCAAAAGTAGGTTAAAATAAAATTCTGGACTACAATGGTAAACCAAAAGAGAGCCAAAATAGAAGCATAGGTATAAGAGCATTATACCATGATTTTCTCTTTAGATTAAAGGATGAAATAGAACATGGAGAAGCCTTATCACATCTATGATTATTATGGGGTCAATGAGTTCTATTTTTCAACTGAAAAGAATGCAATATTTATAAATATGGTATATATGCACATTTACCCAAAATGTTGAAACCATGGTGCTGTAGATGGTGCATAGATAAAAAAATTAACACAAATATTGTGACTTTTAACCATATATTTGCTGGCCATCAAATGGGACAAAATGGTGGAGAGTGATGTGTTCAAAGGTTTAAGAGTGCAAACATGGAAAACATAGATGAGGAAAAAGACAACTCTCGCAAATTAAATTGGGCGAAGAGAAAATGTGATCTAGAACAAGTGCAGGAACAATTTCTAGATTATGAAAATGTAGAAAATCAAGCCGGAAGGATAGTCTTGTCTTCGACACATGAGTACTCGTTCCAAAGCTATTGACATGCTCTACAACATGAGCAACCATTTTCAAGGTGAAATAAGTCCTTTTTGAAGTTCAAAACACAGTTTTCATAGAAAACTTACTCATCCTCAAAGCCCTGTCCCAACTATGTTGGGGTTAGCTACATGAATTTGGTTTTGCCATTCCAGTCTCTCTTGGGCATAATCCTCGAATACGTTATAATTCTTCAAATCTATCCTTACTACTTCCATCCACGTCCTCTCTGACCTATCCCTTATTCCCTTTTCCCAGAGGGGCCATCAATCTACATAGAGAAACAGAATTATTCTGGGCCAAATCCTTGGAAAATAGAAAACTTACTATTTATAGTGATTTTCTACTTTAGATACCTTGCCTCAATAATTAGTAAGAATGGTTGAAATAGAGACTTGCCAAGTTGCGTCTGAAGTGCTTTGTGTTGGTGCATGTTAGCAAGATTAAAGGGAAATTTTATAAGACAGTGATTGAAACAACCATGACCCATGGAGTAGAATGTTTGCCGGTCAAGAAGCAACATTGACACAAAATGAGTGTAGCAAAGATAAGAATATTAAGATGGATGTGTGGTAAAACTAGGAAAGATAGAATTAGCATTTGGGAGCATTTATGGGTAGCAATGTAGCATCAATAGGTAATAAATTAAGAAAGACTCGTTTGAGATGTTTTGAACACGTGCAACACAAGCCAACAATAGCACAGGCGAGGAAAAGTCTTTCTTTGCAACTTAGTATCCCTCCAAGGAAAATGGATAGGCCGAAGAGGATACAGATGGAAGTAGTAAGGTTAGATCTAAAGAAGTACAACCTATCCGAGGATTTGGCCTAGGATAGACTAGAATTGAGAGATGGAATTCATGTAGCTGACCTCAACATAGTTGGAACAACACTAAGATGATGATGATGCATTTTTTTTTTTTTTTTTTCTGAAATCAGTTTGAGTTTGAGATTGTTTAGGAAGGTTGTAATAAGTAATTATAGTCATTGTAAGGAGTTTTTATGGAATTAGGGATTTTATTATTTTTTGTGATTTTTACTATTTCAGGTATGAGTTTTGGGATACTACATAGGTCATTGTTACGTTTCTAATTGCAAATAACAGGAAATCAAGCTTTTGGGTTTGCCCTAGTGTTCTCCTTGCGGATTCAGGGCTTTGATCTTAGGTAGGAAACACTGATCTTCTTCTTAAATCCTTTCGTGCTTCTTGCCCCAGTTTTCTCCTTGTGTATTCAGGGCTTTGATCTTAGGTAGAAGATGTAGATCTTCTTCCTAAATCGTTTTGCCCTTCCTGCTACACAAAACATGACTGACTATTGAAAACTGTCACTCTGCCACTTTCCATGCTTACGTTCCTCCCTAAAGTGGGAAGAGTTACTGTAATGAGAAGGTTTTGTTGTTTGGATGGCAGTGGTTAGGAGTCCGGCACACATTCATAAAGTAAACAAAGTATTTAAATTCCTCTATATTTCAACCAATGATCTATGGCTTCACCTGTATTTGTATTTTATGATAGAAAGCCAATGAAAAGTCAAAGAGGATAAGTTTTTTCTTGAATAATGGAAAAGTATTTCGAAGTATACAAATAAATTTGTAGATCATAAACTGTATTGATGGGATAGGAGAAACACAAAACAGCGATAACATGTAAGAACAAGCACATCAATTTTGTAGCATAAGCCACACAAAATTTGTGCATGCACATAGAAGGTATGAGCATAATAAGCAATGCATGGGACCCATTCTTTTCTTTTTTAGCAAAAGAACTCCTAAAATGAACATCCCAAAGACAAATCATCCGTCCATTAACTAAAAAGGATAAAATATTAACTCAAAATGTGGTCCACATTGTACACTGAAATGTGTGAAACCTATATATTGCCCAAGTCGGAGATCATCTGTTTACTCAATTATTCATCACAAAGATGTCAAAGAAGGGGAATTTCAATATATATATTATGAAAATGAGACACTCTTTACTCACAACTAGAAGTGTCTGTTCCATTTTTCTGCCTGCACCTGGTACAGATATACTGTAGACTAGTTCGAAAAGGACTTGCAGACATGCTTCCTAAAGTAAGAAAACTTGTTCAGTAAGTTTAAGATGCATATATATTGAAACTTGCCACTATTTTATCAACTAATAAATCAATTTGATGAAGCTATCAAAGGAGATCGTCACAGTCCAATTTTTAAAATCCTATCAGATTAAGATGAATCAGATATGGAATGTAAAAGGTGTTTGTAGTTCAACCTGTCAGTCTAGCATTGAAAATTTTAAGTTGTTCAAGTACCATTAGGTAGTCATATATAATACATCCTAAACAAGATGTGTTCTGGCTGTTCAGCTCGAAAGCTTGCCAAGTTTATTGTGAAGCTTATAGAGAGAAATGGACATCATTCATTGAAAAAAAAATATATATAAAAAAAAAAACCCACATCAAACCAGTTGTAAACAGCTGCATGAGCACATGAGATGCATTTAGTAAGACTTAGCATGTCAATTCATATCATGACTATCCAATGTTAGTGGATTCTGGTCAGCTTGCAAAACTTATAACTGCCCTAAAATTAGCATTATGAACAATCCAGGGAGTTTTGCTATCCATGATAAAGTGACTACAGAATTTGTTGCAACAGTGAACAGGAGCCAAGCTCCTGAAGATAAATGAAGGAGCCTTGCAAGTAGCAGTAGAGTTTATTGTCATAATACTATGACGGTTTACTGAGATGTGTTTCTTGACCTTCAGCTTGAAACCAGCATATATATTTGCCCTACTGTACTTGGAGAAAATGTTTATGCTGAATTCATCGGAGTGACTATTTCATCACCTTTCAGGAGGAGGAGGAGCAGAATGACGCAGTTTAAACACAATAAATCATAAAGTCCATCAAACCTTTTGAGACTTCAGCAAATCGATATCCACCCAAAAGTATCAGAAAACAGGTTTAAGTTATTCATGTGCATGAGGAAACTGTCCAAGAATTTGGAGCAAGCCACAACATAACTTCTTGATACCTCCAAGTGTTTCATAGAAATGCAACTGACACAAAAATATGCTAGAAACAAGTCAGAATAGAAAGAATTGTGAGCAGTTCATCTTTACTAAGGGCCTTTATTGTATTCGGCTCCAGTAAAATCACTCACTCACGAAAAGGATGAACTTCAAACACACTAATAGAAAAGGGGTAAACCTGAAACAAAATCCATATCTAGACATGTTAAATTCTTTTGACCTGACATGAGTTCTATTCCCTCTAGATCACATTCTGACTCCTTGACAAAATCTAGCATTTTGATGAGGCACTAGACTGAAATAATATTGAGAATTCAGAGACGTCACTGAGGATAGGACTTCCGCTCTAACCATACCACCCAGGGATCGATCCCTAGGAGGGTAGAGTGAAAAAAAAGAGAGGGAGAAATCATGTCAAACATATACACTAATGGGTCCAAGACCTGGAGTTCTCTAATGGGTCCAAGACCTGGAGTTCTCTAATGGGTACAAGACCTGGAGTTCTCGTAAAAAGAAATGATACATCTGCATTTGGAATTTAGATACGGTATGGAATTGAATAGTAAGAATTAATTCTAGAAAGCACAGATTACCAAATTTAATTACTTCATATTGGAGAACTTATCGCAGCATCTACAGACAGAATTGCTCATCATCGTTGTCGTCATCATCAAAGCCTTGTCCCAATTATGTTAGGGGTCAACTACATGAATTCTGTTTCACTATTCCAGTCTACCATGGAATGCCAAGTTTTTAGAATCCATGTTTTAGTTGTGACAGATGTTTTACGCAAGTTGTCAACCTACTTGACTCAACCCTCTTTTATATGGGCTTGGGACCAGCAGTTACAACAAAATGGTGGAGACAGAATTGCTCATACAACCCCTTTTATAGGCAGAGGTTATGGAATTGATTCAGTGCCTTCATCTTTGCACATAAATCCAGAGCTCGGTGGTGCTAAATGAATGCTATACCAGTCAGGTGATCCAGCGTCAAAAGCACTGCAATCAGCCACTATGGTAATTATGAGGCCATCAAGGCCATGTCCCCTTTGGTCATTTCCATGTAGCTAATTATAGCAATTAAATTCAAGGTTGGATGTAGACCGAAGACTTACGTGGAATATCTAATATAACATCTTAAGTTGTTAATTTATTTACAATAATGTTAGCATTTCAACTTAAAGCATTGACTGCTTATGGAAACTCTAAAAAGTTCATGCATTTGCAAATAATTATTAATATCAAAATAAAAAATAGAAGGAAAATTTTTACAGACAGTGATTAGACCAACTATGACCTTTAGGGAAAAATGAGAACCTGGAGATAGACATGTGATAAACCTAGGAAAGATAGAATAAACAGAGTGCATTTGACAGCATTTAGGGGTAGCATCAATTGGTGACGAATTAAGAAAAGCTCATTAGAGATGGTTTTGACATGTCCAATGCAGGCCAACAATGGCACCATTGAGGAAAATTCTTTCAATGTAAATTGTAGGCCCATCAAGGAAAAGGGGAAGGCTGAATAGGACATGGATGGAAGTACTAAGGATAGATAAGAAGAAATGCAAGCCATCCAAGGGTACACTGAAATGAAGAAGCAGAATTCATGTAGCCAACCCCAACATAGTTGGGACAAGGCTTTGATGATGACGACGATGATCAAAATATAAAAATTCAATCCAACCAAAATTAATAGGTTAATATATCAATCCCAACACATCCCACATGATGAACTTGCACGCCCAACAAGCAATACAGAATGAAACAAGTAAATGAACAAGGCTGGGTCTAGTAGTACCTTGGCGTTTTGGGCGCATGGAAAATTATCTTCTAATTTTGTGAATTTTCAGTTACAGCTCAGCCTATCACATGTCACATGAGTCACATATAGTCACACACACAATTAGATAGAAAGTCTAGAAAAAGACTTCATTTTTGCTTCCAATTTTCTTTTTTAGGTACAGTACACCACTGCACACATGTATGTTGGAGTATCCTTACACTACCTTCGAGAAACCAAAGGCTTTGGAGGAGAAAGGGACCTAATTTCAGGAGCGGAACTAGGAAATAGTGTATTAAGCTTGTGCATAAGGATATCAGCCCTAGACGGAATCTCATTCAGAAGAAATTGTTGAACAATTGGCTTCTTAAACCACTCCAGGACGGAATCTCCTGGGCTTCTCAGGACAACCTTACTAACCTCAAATGGAGACTCCACCGAACTTAGCATCTGTGCTATTACAATCTTCAAAGTTGGTCCTGTAACTAATTTTATCCGTCTTGGAACAACACCATAATACAACATCCGCTTCCTAAACCTGTGGAGTGTATGGACGACTGCAATAAGTGCAGCTCCAACAGATAAGCTTCTGACATCCAGTGACCAAGCTATATGCTGGTCAAAGACTATGGCCTTCGGGAAAAGTTTATTCTCATAGGCAACCTTCCACACACAGCGGGCCCGATTGATCTGTCCCATGAGCACAAGATAGTTAAGGAGAACATTAACAAAATACCTAGCTGCACCTTCCTCCAATTCATAATCAATGCCCTGAAAGAATTCCCTTACAAAAGACAGTACAGGCTTCTTCCGCTGTTCTGGGCCTGTAAAGAGTCCACACATGAATGAGTGTGCCTTATGCTTTGTTGCACTCAGAATTGACATAATATGCCTCTCATTCTCATCATCCTGGCATCTTACAAGATGGGCCAGGATAGAAGTGTAGAGTATTAGATCAACTTTGGCAGCAGAACCCACATATGTCTCAAGTAGGGGCTTGGCCGACTCATACAGCCCATTTTTCATGCATGATTCGAACAACTGCCGGATTATGAAGTTGTTGGTTCTTATCCCTGATGCACCCATGAAACGCAGCCACCTTAAAGCAAGGTCCACAGAACCATCCTTAATATAGATCATCAGAACATCACTAGCATTCACATCAACAGAAAATCCCACAGCCTTCATCTCAAGTAGAATCTTGGCAGCCACATCCACAAGCTTCTGACTTGCGAGAACTGTCAATAGAGAGGTGTATGTGTTTAGGCCTGGCCTCAATCCTGCATTTGTCATCGAATTATACAGCTTCATAGCAGAATCAACTTGCCCAGAAGCAGAATGCATTTCTAAAAGACACGAATAGGTTGATGGGGTTGGTAAAAAACCTGCCTTCTCCATATCCGAAAAGACTGACATTGCAATCTCAAGCTTCCCTGACTTCGCATGGGACTCAACAATCATAGTATACAACCCGTAATTAGGCCTAAACCCAGCTTTCTTCATCTCATCCCAAAGCCTCAATGCTGCGTCTAGCTTCCCGGCCTTAACAAATGACTCTATCAGAGACACATACATGGTCGCAGAGGGCCTTAGCCCAGAAGCTTGCATTTCCATGTACACCTTCATGGAAGCATCCAACCTCCCAGCTTTCCCCATAGAATCAACAAGGGATGCGAAAACTGAAAAACTTGGAAGCATACCTATGCCTTTCATCTCCTGGAAGAGCTTGAAGGCAGCATCAAGGCGCCCGGATTTAGCAAGACTTGGTATCATCAGCTCAAATGTCGAAAAATCCAGCGAACACCCGGCCTCTTCCATGGCCTCGTAAATTTCAAATGCCTTATAAGGAAGACCTTTGTTTAAAAACAAGGTTATAAGTGAATTATAAGTCTGGGTATCAATCTTACAGCCTGAATCTTTAACTTTTTTGAAACAACAGAAGGAAACCTCCAACTTTCCAGCCTTGGCTAAATGTTGGATGACTCGATTATAAGCCGTGAAAGAACCAATTCCATGATCACCACATTCTCTAATCATTTCATCAAACAGAGACTGAATTCCATCGAAATCTCCGTTCTGATTCAACTGATCGAATAACAGCACATAAATTTCATCTTTTGGGGAGTACCAAGATTGCCTCTTGGCCCATCCAAACAACCCCATTGACGCATCTATCTCTCCAATCTCGCTCAATGCCTGTTTCACATGAGACATGTTTGGGACAAAATGGAGTTTATCCAATTGGGTCTCCATTTCAGGTCCCCATTTCCATCTCTTCACTATCTCAACCATCTTCGCAACCGCAGAAGCATTCGAAAATGGCTTCTTCATGCTCCCAACCATGACATGGCCGTCGAGGCCTGGCTCGACGGACCGGATACCCTTTCCCGAGAAGATAACGTCCCCAGATTCGTCCAAGTAGACGATGTCATCAGTCCACTCGGAAGAACCATCCGTGGGTGTCTTCTCTGAAGCAAAATGGCGGCATAATGGATGATTATTTATTCGTGCAGATGAAAAGTACAGCCAAACTGAATTGGGGATGATTGGAATGGGAGAAAATGTGAATTTGGTGAGATGGGTTTGTTGGGTTTGATGAGAATGGAAGGTTTTGGTGTTTCTGTGGATTTGGGGGTGAAAAGGAGAGGATGAAAGTCTAAGGTTTAGGATTTCTGAAGTGTGGGGGAGGTTTTTCAACGTAGTGTTTGTAAGATTATTGAGGTTTCTAGGGTAGAAAATATTGCGATACATTTGGCTCTGGTGGCGTTTGGATGTACAGGGAATGGAAAATATGAGAGACGCTTTTACTTGCCTTTGATGAGAGATGCTTTTACTTGCCTCTGAGAATCTCTTGTGCTTCGTTTTGGGCTGCTTCTCCTGTTGTTGCCTTCTTTATTTCATTCTCTGCAATTCAAACCATGCTACAAGAGCGAGAGGGGGTTCTGCCCTATCAAGTCCGGGGTCCCATGAGTGGTCTAAGTGGGATGTGTAAAACTCACTGTGGGGCTTATCTAATGATGATGGAAACCCTTAAAATTGGATGTCATGTTTTGTAATTGTATACCCTCAAATCTCACTCTAATTAGAATTTATTTCGGATGTTAAACACATGAATGATACCATTACTAAGCATAATATTATGTATTATTTGTAATCCTATGCATTAATTACATTATCAGCCATGTGTATGGGTTGGACTCAATCCTATTGTGGTAAATTTTGAGGTTATAGATGACATGCAATTTTAATAATTTCACACATAACATTTATAACATTTAGAAGAAGAGTGTTTTTTTTTATTGGTAATAAAAACTTCATTAAAAGAAGAAGAGGAAACAATTACAGAAAAGAGAAGCATGTAGAAAAAATCAAAAGACAAAAAAGTATCGTACCCCCAAGTCAACCACCTACAAAATAACCTCCCAACGAGAAACTCTATCAATTCCTTATTTGGCTAAGACATTGGCCATGGAATTGGCCGATGTAAGCACATAATGGAAAACAACATTAATAACCGTGTTTGCTTGTCAAGAAAAAGAAGTTTTGTGATTTAGATCTCCCATAAATCTAAAGGCAATTTGCCCTCCTTCAATTAGAAGAAAAATGAATTCTTATGAATTGATTATATGAGTTGAAAATTGACTCCTTTGCAGACAAATGAATTTACTGATAGAACCTTTTTTCTTTTCTCCACTTTTTAGATGTTACCAATTTGCAAATGGGAAACTTCAGAATCTTAATCTTGACAGGAAAAAAAAAAAAAAAAAAAACATGAAATGGTTTCATCAACACTGGAAGAAAAAACGACAACGCATATTCACGAAGGAATGAATTCTCATTAAAGAGGCATGAATTGGTTTCAAATAGATATGTAGATAATAAAGTCATTTCGATGCTGCACAGCAAGTGTCTATTTTCAAGCGGATAATAGACGTTTTATGTCTGTATGAGGAAGACCAGAACCGCCACTTTTTTAAACAGGACAAATTCGTCTAAAGCGGAAAGACCACAGTGGTGCTTCAGTGCATGAGAAGGCAACCCATGTTTTCCTCCTTTTTTTTTTTTTTTAATTATGTGGCCCTAAGTGAAGACCCAAATCATAGGATGTCTCAATAGGCTCAAGAACGAATTTGAACCGTTGATGCTACACAAATCTCGAGATATTTGCCAAGAACTATGAGCCATTGGATCTTCATTTCCGACCATTTGTGGGATTGCATATCATATCCGAACCATTGATCCTCTTAAGAAGCCCAAAAATGGGTACGAAGTCCAAATTTCAGCCTTTGATTCATCATGAATCTCGAGAAAATCATGAAAAGCCCGTGGGGGTGCTGAGTTCAAACGTCCAAATCGGCTAGGTTTCACGTTGAGAAACCCATACCGATTTTTGTCTATTTTTTTTTTTTTTTTATCTTGGGACCGCAACTATCAATCCAAACTGTTGATACTATTGACGAGCTCAAAAATGACCATGGAAGAAAATTTCAAGCGGTGATTGTTCAAGAATTTCTAAATATTTGTGAAAAAATGTAGACCATTTGATATTTGTGAAAAAATGTAGACCATTTGATCTTTATTTCTGGGCTTTTTGAGCTTCTTGATCAAGATCTAAATCGCTGATCCTCTTCGAAAGCCCATGAACTCTTATGGTAGTAACTTCCAACTTCTAATATTTTTAAATAGATCTTGAAAAAAAAAAAAAAAAAAAAAACCCTGAAAATCTATGTGAATGTTGAATTTGTATAACTTTATAATGGCTGGGTTTCAACACACTAACTGTTTTTCACATGATGAAACCTATTCCGGTTTTCCTTGAAAATATCTTAAGGAAAGGGATTATGCACCTTGAAAACATTTATTTTGGTCTATTTACCCATATCCAATTCCATAAATACCAACAATTTCTTCAAATTTTGCCCCTCAAATAGGAGGGCATTGCTTAAGGCCCCGTTCATGGCATGGGAATTAAATACACATGAATTCATGGTCTGTGCTTAAAATAGAAGAAGATTTTAATCAAAACGCAGAGAATGGTATGTGCTCAAGAAAGATCATTGAAGGTGAAGGTTTAAAAGATTTTAAGGTGGAGAATTGACTTCCCTCGAATTTGAATTAGGCGATATCTGGGTATTCATTTCCAAACTTTCCTTGACTCATTTTCTATAAAAGAGGAGATTATATGTGGACGTATCTTCAAATTGATTATATGTTCTTAATCACATTACATTCATGATCAATTTGACTCTAGGCAAAGCTCGGATTGGAACAGTTGGGCAAAACTTAGCCAAGGCCAGGAGAATGGAAATTTGAGTAGTTCGGTCTTGTAAAGGTGAACCCAAATCAGAAAGCATCCTGATTCTTAAAATGTAGGGCCTTTGATGGGAGATGAATTTTGAAAAGAGGCAATCAGACTTCTTCATCTGTATGCAATTGCAAATATTTGTTACATTTGATGAATAAAAGCGACAAACCAACAATATTGTTACATTTGATGAATAAAAGTGACAAGCCAACACCACCATATTGTGCGATTCAGAATACAATGAAAATAAGTGCTGAGAAACAAGCATAAAAAGGAAATTCTTCATGCCATTTATTTCTTCATACCTCTTGCATGTGACTAACGCCCACCAGTGGTTTTTCCTCCACATTGAAGAAAAAACACTATCAAACTCACAGGTCATCAAAAAGAGGAAATCACTCGTCATCTCATCATACCGATCCACTGCCACCTTAGCGTTTTTAAAGACGGCAATGCTTCATGGAACCTTACCCGCTTCTCCTCAAACTTAGGCAAGTCAAACAAACTAACCCCTTCAATTTTCCAAACACCATGCTCTTTTTCCCAAAACCCAGGATCCATATGCTTTATATTTTGTCCCCAAAAAAGTCCAAGAAATTGTAGATTGGGAAATGTCGTTGCATTCAACCAGATAGGTGTACTTTCTCCGGGATAATGCCAAAGACGCAACTCTTCTACATTTCGAAGAGGCGAAAGCTGATGATTCACTTTGCTCGCAAGGGCAGCATCATCATCATGATCAACACGATCAAATTGGATGGCCAAAAGTCGGAGATGTTGGAGCTCTGACAACACATTCAATTCTCCTTCTACCAAGTTATTTGGGTTTTTAAGATGAATTGAAAGCTCTCTAAGTTGGCCAAGGTTCTTCAAATGAAGGATTCGAGAAGTGTTTTTATGGCTTGACATTGTAGGGCGAAAACCTGTCAATCTCTCCAGCCTTGAATGCCTTTCGATTCCATCTGGCATGCACTCCAAACTTCTACAAGTACCAATATCAAAGGAAGTGAGTTTATCTAACTTTGTGATTGTTGGAGGAAGCATTTTCAAGTTATACCAGATAGATAGGCACAAAATTTGAAGATTATGAAGATTTCCAACCGAATCTGGGAGGTTTTCTAGTCCACAATTGTCAATCTTTAGGTAGACTAGATGCAACAATGATGCTATCCCATCCAACCAATCCTTCATAACATCTTCATCTTTCTTCGAAAATTTCTCGAAAGAAACAGATAAAACTCTCAACCGCTTTAATTTGCAAAGTTCTATATTCTTACAAAAAACCACCACTTCGCCTATGTCCGACGCAAACAATGTTCGCAACTTGCTCTCAATTGTGGACTTCTTCACCTCTGTCCTTTCAATACTCTCGATTATGCCATTCCTGAACATACCCATACGACGAGACTGGACTGTAAGTTCTGGCCTACCTCTTTTATCCAAATGTGTAAAGTTCTCGTCTCTTGCAATCTTTATAATCATATCCCGCACTATATCATGGATTTTAACCAACCAAAGCTTTCCTGTTAAATCACCTTTTTCGTCACCTATTAAAACACACCGATTAACCAACTCTGCCATGCATTGTTTCCCAACCTCAAAAGCCGTTCTTCCTTCTGATCCTAAAACAAAACCCTCGCCAATCCACCAATCAACAATATCATCAACATCTATTGAATAATCTTCTGGCAACATGGAAAAGCATATCAAACAAGGTTTTAAGTAAGGGGGAAGCTCCTCATAGCTTAGCCCAAGACTCAACATGAGTGGTTCATCTTTCTTCTTTTCTTCCATCTCCTCCTTCAGGCGCTGTGCTATTCTCCTCCATTCATGGACCGAATCACCTTTTCCAAGCATCATTCCACCCACCACCTTGATTGCCAAAGGGAGCCCTCCGCATCTTGCAACAATCTCCTTGCCAAAGCTCTCTAGATTAGGATTCGGACACCTACATCCATCCCTTGCAAATGCTATTTTAGTGAACAAGGACCAACTATCATCATCTGAAAGAATTTGGGGACGGTTTATGTGCCTGTCAATAGCACCCATTGATTTAGCCACATCTTCGTTTCTTGTTGTAACAATTACACAGCAACCATTCCTTTTTGGTAAAGCAGAGTTCAAACTATTCCACCAAGACATCTCATTTTCCCAAACGTCATCCAAAACCACCAAGTACTTCTCATCCTCCACCTCTAGCTTACTCTTAAGTGTTTTCAATAAGTCCATGACTTCTTTCCCTTTCAGACATTCTTCTCCAACATTCATTTTAGTCAACATCCTCTTCAGTAGGTCTTCCAATTCACATTGTTGGGAAACAGTTTCAAATATTATGCATTTAAAAGAGTGTTTTATGGTATCCCTATTGCATATTTTCTGAGCAAGTGTGGTTTTGCCTATTCCACCCATACCAACTATTCCAATCACAGTTGGGGACCCGTCTGCCTCTAGGATCAATTTTTCAACGTCTTTCGATCGTTCTGTTAATCCCACAATGTCAGTCTCTTCCATTAGAATGGGATAGCTCAATGGTCGACTTTTGCTACTTCCTCCTATGCTCGTAATGGAAGTAGGGGACATGGGAGCCAAGTAGCTTCTCATTCTTTCCTTAACCTTGTCAATTTCTTGATTTGTTACCTTCAAGCGTTTTGCGATCTTGTGCCGGAATTTTAGAAGTCGTGGAGAGCAATAACTCAAGAAGTCTGCCAAACACCCATTATGTTCTTTCATGAAATGAACTTGGCAATCTGCTATGATGTCCTCGCATCATACACCAACTCTCTCAAGTCTTGTGTTATCAACTTGAGAGTCTCCTTTCCATCCTTTCTCCTCATTGTTTCTGCATCCTTGAGGTAGGTTTTTCACGTAGCGCAACTCATCTTTCATTTTGTCAAACTGGTCATCTAGATCAAGTAGTTGTTGTCCTTCTTCTAAAAGTAACCTTAGCAATTTTTCCACGAGAACGCTAACAACCGCATCCGCCATTTTCCTGTGCATATATATATTCCTATTCAGCATTGTTTTTATGAAGAAAAAAGTATTATTTTGAAGAAAGCAAAACTAAGAATATTATAAATGTCCCATTTTTTTATTTTTTTTATTCATTTTGATTGGAAAGCAAAACTAGGAATATTATAAATGTTCCAATTTTATTTTTTATTCATTTTGATTGGTTGATGTGCAAAAATTATGTTTTCCATAATTATAATGCCAATTGGAATTAGATGAAACTAACTAGGATAATAGCCGTGCATATGAGCCCAATGCGTTAGGAACGTCCAAGGGGTGGGGACATGCACCTTTGAGTGATCGCACTGGTGAAAATCTTCTATTGCAGCTACTATAGGGAAAAGGGGGATGAGATTAGTTGAGTGAAAGTTAGATAAGATCAATAATATTGGCCGCAGTTCATTCTTAAAAATTTCTTAATACAGAAGAATTATTTGAAATACCATTCTTTTACTTAAAATCATTAATGTCAGGGTGTTGAAGCCATCGTTGACTCAGCACACGTACATGAGGGGTTGGGTCGGTGGCGCTATCTAGGGTAGAATATTATTAGGGGTTTTCTTTTCTTATTATGGTTGTGTTTCCTAAATATTAGAACTCTTATTTAGCGGGACTCCTTTTGGTTTTTTATATATTGATGATTGTAGTTCAGAACATGAGAACACAATAATTGTGTGTTTTTTGTGCGGGTCACCGATTAAAAGAAGATTAGGCGAGAAGAGGGTCACGTTTGGTGTATCTTGGAAATCTTTGCATAGATCATGGATCACGTGTAGATTGACTGAGTCAAAATCTTGTGCGTGGGGTGAAAGAGTAGAGATGTGGGCAGTCCGGATCGTTGTCTGGGTTCCGTGACTCAATGGCTAGGATTTGCAGAGGAGTGGAGTGCACTGATCTGCGGTGCTGGAGAAGAAAAGAATTTGGGCTCATCCGGACTCTGCATCATTGCTGACTATGGAGATCATTGGTGGGCCACTCCATGGGTCGGAGCAGTACTTACTTCTTGAAGATTTTAAGTTAGCTTTATAAAATTAACTCTTCAAAATTTCCAAAGTTTTATAAACTGAGGGCCCGGGCCCCTTCAGGCTGGATGAGTGAAGCCTTAGCTCGGCCCTCAAAGATTGCGCACTTTTAAAATAGGGCCCTCCCCTACCCGACCCTCGAGCTTTAAGACAAAAAAAGAAACCCTCGCTTTGAGGGCTTTGAAGGCCGAGCATGGCCGGTCCCCCTAATCAAAGGGCTGGATTGATAGCCTTATTCATGGGGGGTAGTGTGTGTGAAAAAATTAAATTGACTCAACATGGGGTCCTTGACAAAAAAAAAAAAAAAAGGAGCGGAAAAGGGGCATTTTTTAGAATTTCCCTATTTATATAATATCAAAAGGGTGTTTCGATTTGAAGATATTAATTAAAGGAGAAAGACCCTGATTTTCATATCTAACCGAGTGTGTAAATGAGAATAGTAGCAATATCGCAAGCATGACTTTTTTTTCAAAAAAGGGGTACGGCACCTTTCAAGTTTTTTTTTTTTTTACTTTATTTTATGTTTTTCGTTACTTTGTTGTTTAATCTGAGTTTAAGCATGATTATTTCTTAAAAATCCTTACTTTTTAAAAGTTTTGACAATTTTTTACTTTTTCTTTATATATATTAGATTCTTATAAATCCTTTTATAAGATTTTTAAATGATAAAGTAGGTAGATGCTCTAGTGAGAGACACTCTCACCAAGTTGGCGAGAGATGGGTGGGGGCCCTCACATTTAAGTTAGGGGTCTTTGCATTTAAGTTGGTGAGAGTGGATATGAAAGTGAGGGCCCCCACCTATCTCTCATAAACTTGGTGAGAGTGTCTCTCATAGGAGCACCTCCCGATAAAGTAAATGTAAAATTAGAAATGAAAAACATAGAAAACTAGAGGATTTTACTGAAAAATTCTCATTACATGAGGGTTGCACAAAATAGTGCCTATTAACTCACGCAGTACAAAAGTATTCCTCTCGTAGTTATGGGGAGTGACGCTAGCGTCGCATAATTAGAGACGAGCGACGCTAGCAGAACGATGTTATGCAGATGCAATCTACTTGTGGGTGAAAGTCTTCCACATATTGCACAACACTAAATAAATTGATAATGGACTAAATAACAATCATGGCAGAACGATGATAAAACTTTTGATTGATAACTAACTTGTAGAGTCATAAAAATGATCTTAAGTGAGACACTGACAACAAAAATCTTGTAAAAAAACTTAATCTGATCCATATGCATGCATAGTAAGTATGAAGAGATCAAAATAAGCGCTTTTTGTATATACCCCCCTAAGGTTTGTTAGATTTATAAATAGGCTCCTCAACTTTTAGTATTTGGATATAGGCCCCTGCATTTTTATTTTAATACCTTTCGTGTCCCTAAAATCAAAAGTCTTTCAACCACCATAGGGTTTTAGTGCGAAATTACACTTTTGTCCATCTTTTTTAATCCTTATATGCCTAATTTTAAAAGCTTGGACTCAATTTTTTTTTATAAAGCATGTAACATTAACAATTGCACTTAAGTGGGAGAAAGCAACCCTACATATATTCATTTTTTTTTCTCAATACAGGGCTCATTTCATTAAATCCAAATTGATTATGACGACAATCAACACCCCGTACTTATAATCGATTATAATTTATCCAATCGATACATGACCCACCATTGGAATGATGAAAGTTTTAAAATACATGATTCTGCTTTATGTGTAATAGTGGTGTAAAAGAAATATTGGTGGAAATGAGCAAATGTAAAAAAAAATAATAATAATAATTTTTAGAATTTGCGAGGGGGGTGGTCAGTGGTGTTTGGCTCTATGTAAAAGAAATATTGGTGGAATGGGCAAAGGTTGAAAAAAATATATTAATTTTTGAAATTTGAGTGGGGAGGGGGAGATTGTAAACTTTTTTGAGATATGAGTGGGGGCTTCAATCCCAGGCCCTTGTACCTAGGTCCACTCCTGGTCATGTACAAGAGAGAATTATTAAGAGAAATAATTGGGGCTTGAGATAAAATAATACTATTTTCGTAGATAACAATATACTCATTTTGTTTAATGGATGTAAGGTCAGAGCTGTCATTTATGTAAAAATCTAAGACAAATCTCATTGTTGCTGCCCATTCTTGTTAGAAATATTGATTTTAGGGATATGAAAGGTATTAAAAAAAAACTGTAGTGGCCTATTTATAAATACTATGAATATTAGCGTGGTATATACGAAAATGCTCTAAAAATAATAAAAAGAAAAGCATTTTTTAGAAGTTACCTTAATTTAAAGGATCCCAATCAAGAGATAAAATGAGCAGCTCTTAGGATTCTTCAACCCTGCACAAAAAAGGACACATGATTAAACTTTCGCACTTTATTTTCTTTTTGAACTAGAGTTTTCTCCAAACCTTGTTCATTACATCTAATTCTTTACGTTTTATTTTGTTCTAGCAAAAATGACAATGACTACTGACTAGCATTACTACTTTCAAGGCAGAACTATAATGCAGCAGGCTGCAGGACCATTGTTAAATACATGGGCGGGCCTGTCTTTCAAAAATCCAAACCACTTGCATACACCGACCCCATTGTAGTGATGAATATATAAATTGTTACTCAAACCAGTTGGATTGACTCATATCTATATAAAATAGATCAGTATAAAACATATCTGTTTCAAAGGGTCCTGTTTGAAATAGATAGTGTAGAAATATGCTGTTTGGTAACATTTTAAAACTGATTAAAACAATTTATTTTTTTTAAATCAATGGTTGATATTGTTTTTATAAATTTATTATTGATATACACAGTGAATTAGTGGCTAATACTTAACCACATGGCTATTTGTAGTATTTCTAAGAGGATCAATCACTCAGATCTTGATAAACGGCCCCACAAAGTCCAAAAATTAACTTCAATTGTAAACTTTTGTTTCGCAAATATCTCAAGATTGGTGAGTGATCAACGGTTGATATTTGATATGGTGGCTGTTCTTAGTCATCCTAAGAACTTGTATGATTCAGATTATAGTTTAGGGCACCCACCATTGGAAAAGAATCAGAAAAATCTGATTGTGTGATACAAATCCAAAACCCAGTTAAGTAATGGTTGGTGCATCAATGGTTTAGAGTCTTTCTTCGATTTTTTGAGATCTGGCACTACAAATTGACCCCATAGCGGTGTTTATCTCTCCAAAGAGGATTAACGGTTTTGATCTTTTGTTTGGAGCCCACAAATGTAAAAGATGTGGATCAAACTATACAGAGTGTTTTAGAAATATCTAATATTATAAGATCATCCAACGGTTGAAATTTGGATATGTACCCATGTTTGACCCTATGAATCTATTCAACGGATTAGATCTTGATTTAGGGATCATAAATCAGAAGAAAAAGAAACAAACGAACTACCCTGGGCTACTGTGTGTTTCGTTGTTTGGCACTGGGATCTGTGTAGCCAAATATCATTGGCCGCTTCCTCTCCTAGTGCTTGTTACTAAACGAGATCATCCAAGGCTGAAATTTGATTTTATAAATATTTTTATTCTTATTTAAAAGATAGGCGGAACAAATCCTAATTCTTGGGCTAGTTATAAGTGATTAACCTCAGTTGCATTCTCAACTTAAAACGACTCTGCCCAGTTGAACCAGCAGCCCAGCAGTGTTCAAGCCCTTTAATGAAACAACTATCGCAGTCAACAGTCTTTTTTGACCGCCTACCATTTAGGAGTCACTCTTGCAATGACATTTACTTTTTTAAGTGGCCACGCCACACACTAGACAATAGAATATGCCCTGTACCGACACATTAAATTATCAAGTAAAGAAATAATAATTCATTGTCACATTAGTAATATTAAATTTCAATGGCTATAGTTGATGTTTCTCTTTTGGTTTCTGATAAGATGTCTCTTTGTTAAGATGTTTCTGAAAGTAGTAACAATTTACTACTTTCAGATTGTAAACAGAAGTAGTACATTTTTTTGTGGGTGGGGTTGGGTGGTTCTGATTATGGTTTCACCTCTGGCCAAAAACCGACTCATGATCACTATGGGCCTAAATTACAGTCTTTTAATAGGTTTATATTGTAGACAGGAATCCCACAGCATGGGAAGACCAGGGATTCTCATTTGAGGTGGGCCACACAAATCGATATGGTTGTGTCTAGGAGTCAAACACAAGATTTTCATGTAGCATTTGGGAGATGGACGGATTGAATTTGGAAGTCGACTCAAACTTCGCATATTGGTTTCAGAAATTGACGTAGGTCCAACAGGCGCCACTGCCCCACCCCGTCCTCCCAAAAAAAAAAAATCCCAAACGAAAAAAAAAAATTTGGCGTCACCGCCCCAAAATGCTTGTATATAGGTCAAAATGCTTGTATATAAGTCTGCTCCTGTAGTTGACCCTTAATTGTAATGAAATTTTTTACATAAACTCTATTCCCCTAGCCCTTTTATTCTCTTCAAGAGGATGAATAGTTTAGATTGTAATTTTAGGGGTTGACAAAAATAAAAAAAATTGAAAAACTGAATTGCCAAAAAGGAAGATGTAACCGTCTAGAGTCTCAACAAATTCTCACAATTAGTGATGATCCTACGGCTAAAATTTGGTTGCCTAGCAGCTTCTGTTCTTCTTTAGAGGATGAACGGTTCAGATCCTGATTTTAGAGTCGGAAAAAAATTGTAAAAAAAGATAAAAAGATGAACTACCAAAATTGTAAAAAAAGAAAAAAAAAAAAAAAAACTGAAGTGAAGTGTTGTCCGGCCAAATATTATGTGAAACTGCCTTTCTCAGTCTATGGGTAGATAACTGTCGATTTGCTAACATGACACTAATCAGTTATGATGTCCTTTCTTTAAAGAAAATCATTTATGCAAATAAAAAAAATGACACGTTAAGAAAATTGGGAAAAATAAAAAATGATTTCAATCTTTTGAAATTGAAGTCCATAATAACCCCCTTAGCAAAGTTCACCGAGACAATATATAAATAAATAGAAAGGAATTGATTTATAAATAAATTAAAAAGGATTGGCCAATACCAGTACCTTTCAGCACAGCCCCTATGCATACAGATCTGAAACATGATAGTCAATTCCGTTTCGTTTCAGCTAAAATGGTTGGAGTTTTTCGTTCCGGTCCTGCGGCCAAAACGGAATGGGGGTAAAAGAAAATCAATTTGAATCCCAGTCCATTCTAGTTGCCAATTTTGGTCTATTCTGGTCCATTTCGGTTTGTAGCACAATTTTTACTGCTTTTTTTATTTTATTTTTCTCTCCATACCCATAGCAAGAAACCTACATGATTTATATTTTATTTATATTTTTCTATTTTTTACATATATGTATATATATTTTTATTATTATTTCAAAAATCTAAATACGATGAACTCTACATAAAGGCGATGACAACCCTTTTTTAATTGTAGACTTTGTTTTAATATTATGTTTTTATGGCTCTGATTTGGACGGCTCTATCTAAATAACAGCAGAGATACCAAATAAGACCCGAAATGGGAAGCCCACGGTCACTTCGAAATTATAATCCCTCTTCTAATGGGGAAGTGGATCCTCTAAGCCCAGGAGCCGCTAGAAATCCTTGAAGCTCCTCCATAGGGCCTTCTTTTTTAAAAATCTATAAATTGGTAAATAGAAGTTACCCTCATAGCATGGATCATAATAAAATTGATCTCTAATCAAAGACAAGCTCAACTTGATCACACATTAAATGATACATGAATGCATAAAAATTTGTGTTTTATACATGACTGATGTGATTGGGGGCCAACTAATGCGGTGAAAAGAAGAGTATTTGTTCCGTTAAGGGGTTTCGATTTTCAACAAGACAGCTAGACGAGGCACCGCGGAAGAGGCTTATGCTTTTTTTTTCTTTCTTCTTTTTTTATTTCCTCTCTCCAGGTATAAGCTCTCTATTAAGACTTTTAGGTTGGTATATCATGAGTTTAGGTGGATTTTGACTACAGCTTGTGGCACATATGTTCAAGTCATATGAATTAGAAAAAATTAGTGTAAAATCACGTGAAGGACTCCCACCCCCAAAACAACATCATCGAAGACGGAAAAAATAAAATCTTTTCTCACAAAATGATATAAAAAAAAAAAAAAAAAAAAAACAACAACAACAACAAAAACATGTTATAGTAAGGCCCACCCATGATTCATCAGAAGTGCCAGATGCAAACCAGTGCTGCAAATTTGCACTATCTAATTGAGTACGGATTTAGTGAAAAGCTTTAACCCCCCAAGTGAATTAATTATTGTCCGCCGCATCATCGTGGGCAGCCTAAAAATCCCAAAACACCCCGATTCTATCTGATTTTATACTTGGTCCATCTTCTATATTGAAAATGAGATTTGAGTCCACTAAAACATACACTTAAACAAGAAGTAAAGTTTAAAGTACTAAAATCAAGGGTTGGAATGATATGATTGAAGTCATGTTTTCTCAAACGCAGAAACACACATAGTACCCTTCTAATTACCCTTATCTTAAATACTTTATCTTAAACAAGTAATTGAAGGGCAGTTCTCAGTTGGATGCCTTGGGACTTACCTGGGAAGGACAACCTTCCCATACCCCAAGCCCCCCTCATTTAGGTGGCCTGCAGATATGGTGTATCAAACAGGGGTTTGACTACAGCTTGTGGCACATATGTGAGAGTCATATGAATTAGAAAAACATTAGTGTAAAATCACGTGCAGAAATCCCACAAATCGCGGAAAAAATAAAATATTTTCTCACAAAAGGGGAAAAAAACAACAAAAACAACTTGTAATAAGGCCCACCCATGATCCATCGAAAGTGCCCGATGCAGACCTGCAAATTTGCACTATCTAATTGAATCTGGATCAGGCTTTTCCCCACGGTGACAGTGGGTCAAATCCCTCAAAGAGGATCCCGATTCTATTTAATTTTATAATTGGTCCATCTCCTATATTTGGATTGAGATTTGAGTCCACTAAAACATACACTTAAACAAGAAGTAAAGTTTAAAGCACTAAAATCAAGGGCTGGAACGATATGCTTGAAGTGATAATTTTTCTCAAACCCAAATACGCACATTGTGTTTGTGCCCTTCTAATTACCCATATTTTCTATATACACACCACACATGGCATCCTTCTAATTATTTTATCCTAAACATGTAATTGAGCGGCCTGGCTGCCTTGGAATTCACCTGGCCAGGCCAGCTTCCGTTACCCGAGGGCTCTTCGCCCGACCATGGTCTTCTCTCACCGATTAAAGGCTTACTTACCGTATCCCAGCACCCCTAAGATGGGGTAAAAATAAAAATAAAAAGAGGACATGCATCAAAGTGGGAAATAAAAAATTGGGGTGCTTTTAAGCAGGACATATAAATAGAAAAAACTTAATTAGAAAAAAGAAAAGCAAATGTAGAGACACAAATCCTTTCATAGAAAATAATAAGAGAGAGAGAGAGGGGGCAACAAAATGAAGAGAAACTTTAAAACTCACTTTCAAATGTTGATCTTTATAGGACTACCTCCCGCAACTTGTTGAATGTTGGTGATTGAAGGTCTCTACAATAGCATCATCAACAATTAAAAGAGGAGGAGAAGAAAATGCAAAGATGAGCAACTTGAAAGTCAAAGCTTACAAAATGAAGAGAAAAATTGAAACTCACTTTCAAATGTTGATCTTTAAAGTACTATCTTCCATCAGCATCTTCCATAGCAGGATGAATGTTGGTGATTGAAGGTCTCTACAACAGTATCATCAACAATTAAAAGAGGAGGAAATGAAAATGCAAAGATAAACTCTTAGAGCAACTTGAAAGTCAAAGCATACAACACGATGCTCCTTACATTTTCTCTCACGGAGCACTGTGTGAGGAACACAAATGCAAAGAAAAATCCAGAGACAGCGGAGAACAGAGAATGGGGTAATAATTCAGGAAGAACGAAAGAAAGTTTATGCAGCAGAACATATAAAAAGGGCATCGACTATAAAGCCACTGGGCCTATAGCTTTTATTCTCGATGTGACAAAAAAAAAAAAAAAAAAGGTTGTCTGTGGAGTGTGGGTAGTAATGTTCATTTGAATGGAATATCAGTTGGGGCCACTTCCAATTCCAAAGTGAAAACAAGATACCACCTATGGAAAATCATCCCGGCCATTGTATTTGGACACATCAGACCCTGATCATTTCATGTGGGAAATATCTAATCTGTTCACTTCGAGGAAAAAAAAACAAAGAGAGATCAATCATCTCAGGACATATTATTGGGGAGTATCAGATGTTGGTACAAGTCTTGCTGATGAAAAGCTAAAATATTATCTGGAACACACAGTGATCGGATGTGATATGAATTG
>QPKB01000005.1:49552542-49565579 GCA_003546025.1 Camphora micrantha | reverse complement strand
TCGAAATAGTTGAAGAACCATGAGAAAAACTATCCACGGCACGACCTTGAGCTAGTAGCTCATCGTGTTTTACTGAACTTTTGGAGACACAAAAAAAACTTTTCTTTACTTGTATGGGGAACAATTTTTGAAGTAGTACTTAGATCATCGCAGGTCTTACAGTTCCTATTCTCTCAACAAGATCTCAACATGAGGCAGAGGCGGTGGCTTAAACTCATAAAGATTATGATTCCCAATCAATACATTCCGGAAAAGGAAATGTTGTGGCTGATGCTTTGATAGGAAGTCGTCCCTAATTTGCAGCTATGAGTGCTCAATGGTTCAAGTTGGATGCTTTTTAAGGAACTGGATGTAGAGGCTCATTGCTTAGTGACTCGGTGATGATGGTAGCCATGTCAGTGTATGAGCCTGGAATTAATAATCGGATTAATGCACGAGCAGTTTCAAGGACCCTAATTTTGGCTAAGATAAGAGTATATTGCGGATAAGCCTGATTTTTCAATTGGTGGATGGAATCTTGTATTTCAGGAATCGATTGTGTGTACTAAAGATTGATCAGCTGATATACCCAATTTTGACAGAAGCACACAATGCCAGGTACGCGATCTGTACCCTGAAAGTACAAGATGTATAGAGAATCTCAAGAGGCGATTCTGGTGGAATAATATGAAGAGGAAAATCGCTGAATTTGTGTCCAAGTGTACACACTTGTCAGCGCATGATGAAGTTTGGAGCATAGGAGACTTCTGTGTTTGTTTGCAAACCTTTATCTATCCCTCAATGGAAATGGGAGCATATATTGATGGACTTTCATTTCAGGTCTTACCGTTGACTATGCTGGAAGAACAACGTGATTTGGGTAATAGATTGATCGGTTGACGAAATCAGCTCATTTTCTTCCCTTTTAGAAGGGTATGAAGTTTAATGAAATGACGAAGCTTTTGTGAATAAGATAGTTCGGATTGCATTACCCAGTCTCGATCAGTCTCGATAGAGATACGAGGTTTGTTTCTTTGTTTTGGCAGTCTCTTTTCAGCAACCCTGGGCAACCAAACCCAGTTTCAGCACCGCTTACCATCCGTAGACAGTGAACAGTCCGAACGCACCATGCAGACCTTAGAAGACATGCTTCGGGCTAGCGTTCTTGATTTTCAGTGGTGAGTGGGACGAGCATTTGGCTCTATGCGACTTTGCGTACAACATAGCTTTTATTCGACTATTGGGATGCTTGCCTTTTGAAGCTCTTTACGGACGGAGTTGCCAGAACTCCGGTTTGTTGGGAAGGAAGTCGGCACGAGGAGTTTCCATGGACCTACCATTATTACAGACACGACTGAGAAAGTCCTTCAAGTCAGAGAAAGGTTGAACACTGCTCAGTCCAAACAGAAGAGCTATGCAGATAACAAAAGAAGGAAACTTGAATTCCAAGTTGGAGATTGGGTGTTTCTGAAGACATCTCTGATAAATGGCACATTCGGTTCGAACAAAAAGGGAAAATTCTCACCTAGATATGTGGGACCGTTCGAGATTAAGAGTCGAATAGGTGACGTGGCCTACAGATTGAAGCTTTCCTCCCGAATTCGCAAGAGTACATGATTGTATTTCATGTTTCTATGCTTCGCAAGTATGTCCATGATCCAGCTCATGTTATCCAATATGAGGAAGTTCAGATCAAGCTCGACTCCAAATACGTCGAGCGTCCGCTCCGTATTATCGACAAGAAGGAGCAAGTATTGCGGACGAGGGACTATCCGTTGGTGGTGAAACTCCTTTGGGATAATCATGGATCAGAAGAAGCCATGTGGGAGCTCGAGGAGCAAGTTGCACGACATTACCTTGAACTCTTCACGCAGGTAAAGATCATTCGGAGGACCGAATGAATCCCAGAGGGGAAGAAATGTTACACCCCGACCCAATTTAACCCTAATTTGTACTAATTAAGTGTGTTTTAGCTAAGTTACTTATATTTAATTACTAATTATGATAATTAGTGTCGATTAGCTTTTATAGACTGAATTAATTGAGACTTGGACCTTAGACAGGTGAGTTAGAATCGATTCGACTCAGTTGGGTAGAGTCAACGACTTTTTCGTAATTATCGATTTTCTCATTTTGCATCATTTACACGTCATCTTGGCGTCATCGCGTGTATTTTGATGAGTACGTCGATTTTCGTAGTAGAGTCTACTTCATTTGACCAAACCATTGAGTAAGTAAGTCTACATTTGACTTTTTGTGAAATTATAGAATTTAGAGGGGCTTTCCTATAAATGGATATCCTTATCCTACAACTACCCTTCCCTTTTTCATTTCCTTTTTCATTTCTTTTCTCTCTACTCTCATTCTTCTTCCTTTTCTTCTATTCATATATTGAGAGTGATATATTGTGCATTTTGGAGTCAAGGAGTGGGGAAGCTCTTCATCTTCATCTTCTTCATCTTCCTCTCTTCCTTGTAGACAAAGAAGTCACCTCCACCATCTTCTATCTCTTCAATTTCGAAATTCTTGCTAAGAGGTAGGCATCGAGCTCTTTTGTTTAGATTTTGAGTTGTAATAGAGTCAAGGGACTCATAGTTGACAATACACTCATATTCATTTCCTTTTTCCATGTGCAATTGTGATTAGAGTTTGGTGTATAGGGATTATGGGGTTCCTTGAGCCAAGTCTATAGAGAAAGATTTAGAAAGCACCAATTGAGGCAAGTATAAGCTTAATTTGGATTTACATCTTGTTTAATTTTCATTGATTCAAATGAGATTCTTATTCAATGCTTCTATCTCTTAATAAATGGATGGATTTGGATTGTTCTTATGGGTTATAATTGATGGAATTGGATGGTGAGGAGTAATTCACTCGAGCGAACCTCTTCATAAAGCACTCCTTCGAGCGATCAAAAGGATCACCCAAGCAACTAGCTCTCTGTGGGGTCTGCTCGAGCGAACTTGGGTCCGCTCGAGTGAACACCCCTCTGAAAAACCATCGCTCAAGCGACCGATCGATTAGGGTCGCCCGAGCGATCAACCTTCTAGATGGGGTGATATGTTAATATTTATATAACTTTTTGACAAATATTTCCCTCAGTTTTTGTATAATTGGATTTGTTAACTGCACTAAATTTAATTGTTTTGAATTATAGGTGCTCAAATTTGGGAATACATGAAAAATAAAGTTGAAGTGCAATTTTGGGTGTCTAGAGAAATTGTGGTGGAAAAGTTTCAATGGGCCTAATCGAGTTTATTGAAGAAAGGAGTGGGCTGAATTGAAAGTGCACCTGAGATGATACATGGGCCTGCATTGGAGTGGAAAAGTCCAAGTAAAATGAGAAAATCACTTTCGGGCTGGACCAGTGGGTTTATTGAGGGTTGTGAACTCTAAAGAAAAGAAAGGACCAGACGTGAGGACCTAATTGGGGGGGAAGTGGAAATAAAATAGAAAAGAAGAAAAGAGCAGAGGAGGGGAGCACACCATTCCAATCGGATCCATCCACCAAGGCAGAGACCAAGCCAACGTGCTGATCAACACACCATCAAGAGCTTTCTTCTTCCTCTGTTTTTATTTTCTGTTTTGTATGTTCTTGCTGTCCATTTCATTTATGGGTAACTAAGTACTTTAGTTAGGGCTAGATTGAAGCCCTAATCATGTTTCTTTAAGGATGTTGATATGGCTTTGCTGTAAACTGTTTTTTGTGATGCTTAATTGATTAATTTCAAATTATATTTTTACTCTTACATACTTTATGTTATGCTTGATCACCATATACATGATGTGTAATGAGTTTGTTACACAGGTAAATTTAGATGACCGAATCTTGTGCCTGTGAGAGTAACAAAAGAACTAGTTATAAAGTTCTGGAAATTAATCATCATGAATAACTGGAAATAGATACCATGTTCTAGGAGTTGTGTGTTTGTCGATTTCCATTGTGTTATGCGTTTCTTGAAGTGCAAATTAGTAGATACCATGCTAAACAATATAAGAATGAGAAGAGTTAGCGTAGACACCCATGCCTAACTTGTTGTTGAGGGAAATCAATAATTTGAAGAGTAGATATCATGCCTTTAGATTGACAAACATGAGCATCTAAAATCTGTTTTGCAGCATTGTGCATGTCGTTTGCTTAAGGAAGAAGATTAGCGGTGAATATCAAATCCCTAACTAGTTTTCTCATTGTCTTAGCCTAAATCAAATTCTATTTTTAATCAAGCGCTGTTTTGTAATATTTTGTTTAGATATTTTCAGTTTTCAAAATCATATTGTTTGAACACCTTGTCTACACCGGGTGCCTTTGTGTATTGCACCTTAACTTTGAGTAGATATCTTAGGGTCTTCTTTCACTTTTGCAGTCTTAGTTTGTGCTATTTATTTAGTAGTTTTAGGAAACTAATATTCAACACAGATAAATCCAATCCTCGTGGGAATGATCTCGTATTTGCTTCTATACTATTTGTCTAATCTTGTGCACTTGCGAGTTAAAACGTGCTTTTAGTTGCGTAAATTTTAGGTAGCTATTTGCACAACAAGTTTTTGGCGCCGTTGCCGGGGATTGTGTCACTAGTTTGTGCTGAATTTATTTTTTGTTTCCTTTTACAGTTTGAATTTGGTTTATGCAAGGTCGTCGATCCCAAAATTTAGCGGTTGTTGTCTACAATCCGGAGATTGAACGAACTCTTAGAAGTCTTCGAAAGCAAGCTGAGAGGGCAAAAACATAACACACAAAGGGAAGATTTTAAAGAAGGAGAAAGATCAAAATCTCTGAACGAAATGGGGGAAGAGCAGGCTCGAAGGCCAATGAAGGACTCCTTTTGTCCTCAAACCTTAATCAACCATCATGCATTGCCTACCAACCAAATGTGCAAGGCAGCTTCCATTTACCACCTCAATTGCTTAACATGGTGCCACACTACAGAGGCACACTTTCTGAGGATCCATACTTGCACATTAGGGATTTCTTCGATCTCTGCAAGACTCAGAACATCCAGGGCGTAACTCCAGAAGGCATCAGGTTAATTCTCTTTCCTTTCTCCTTAAAAGATAATGCTAAGCTGTGGTTAAATTCTCTGGCTGCAGGGTCCATTAATACTTGGGAACAATTGGCCACCAAATTTTTGAAGAAGTTTTTTCCCAGCCCAGAAGACAAGACAACTTAAAAGGGAGATTCAAACCTTCCAACAGAAGGATGGAGACCTTTTCTTTGAGGCATGGGAGCATTTCAAGGAGTTGCTTCTCAAGTGTCCACACCACAATCTATCTCAAGATGATCAGGTACAAGCTTTTTATGAAGGTTTAAATGATATTAACAAAAGTCTTGTTGATTCAGCTTGTGGAGTGTGCTTATGGAAAAGAGCAGTGATGAAGCATTTGAGCTATTTGAGACCCTAAGTGAAAATTCTCAGCAATTCTCATCAAGAGGGAGACAAGGAGTAAAAAAGTAAAGGTGTTTATGAAGTTAGCTCATATGGTGGGAGTCCAGAGTCAAATGGCAGCAATGGAGAAGAAATTAGATATGCTGGTGAAAGCAATGTCAGCTCAGAACATCTCTCAAATTCAACAAGTTGCTAAAGCCGAGGTATGTGCTATATGTTCTCATTCTAATCATACTACTGAGACTTGTCCTATGTCTGGTTTTACAGATCATGAGCAAGCTAATTATGTGGGGCAAAACAATTATCATCCCAAGAACAACCCATATTCGAACACTTATAATCCAGGATGGAAGGACCACCCAAATTTCTCTTGGAGCAACAGTCAGAATGTGCTTAATCCACAAGGGCAGCAGAAGAATTTCCAGCAGGGAAGTAATTATCATGCCTCATCACAAGTGGCACAACCTAGTAATGACCAGAAGAAGAATAATCTTGAAGGTGCCTTACTCCAGTTTTTGACTGCACAGCAACAGACAAATGCTCTAACAAGTCAGAACATTCAGAAATTAGAAGCAACAACTAGCCAAGCTATTTAGAGATTGGAGGCACAAGTAGGGCAATTGGCAAAGGAGTTAAGTGAGAGAAAGAAAGGAGAGTTTCCATCACAAACCATACCTAATCCAGGAGGCCAGGAGCAGCTCAAGGCTGTGACAGTCCTTAGAAGTGGCAAGGTAGTTGACAACAAGGTGGGGACAAATGAGAAAGAACCAGAAAATGTTGAACCACCTCCAGCCACAAGGGTAAGTGAGAAGGAGAAGGTGATATTGCCACCCTTTCCTCAAAGGTTAGTCAAGCAAAAAGAAAGAAAAACATCTTCTTGATATTTTTTGAAACTTTGAGAAAAGTAGAAATCAACATTCCTTTACTTGATGCAATTAAATAGATTCCATCTTATGCTAAGTTTTTAAAGGATTGTTGTACACACAAAAGACAGTTTCAGGAACATGAGAAAGTTGCATTGACTGAAGAGGTAAGTGCGGTTTTATTGAGAAAGCTACCACCTAAACTAAAAGATCCAGGTAGTTTTACTATTCCTTGCAGGGTTGGTGACCGTCTGTTTGAACGTGCTTTGCTGGATCTAGGAGCAAGCATCAACTTGATGCCTTATACAGTTTATGAGGAGTTGAGATTGGGGGAGCTGAAACCAACTTCAATTATATTGCAATTGGCAGATAGAAGCATCAAAGACCGAGAGGTATATTAGAGGATGTTTTGGTTCAGGTAAATGAATTTATTTTGCCTGCTGATTTCGTTGTTCTGGATATGGAAGATTCCCCTATGCCATCTTCATTACCTATTATTCTTGGTAGACCCTTTATGGTAACTGCTGATACAAAGATAAGTGTGAAAAGGGTACTATACGCATGAAAGTTAATGGTAAGAAGATAGAATTCATGTTGTCTGATACTATCAAATTGCCACATGATAACCATGATTGTTTCAAGATTGATATGGTAGGAAGTGCTGTGGAGCAAGTGTTTCAAGTACATAGCATTGATCCTTTGGAGGCATGCATAGCCCACAACCTCACAAGGCTGAATTATGAATGTGGATGTGATGTTACAGAAATAGACCTCCATGAAGCTGTGCATTCTCTTGAGGCTTCTAAGCCTTATCCAAGTAAGTATGTACCTCTCTTTGAAACTCTTGTGTCTACTAATACTACTCTTGTCCCTTCCATTGTTAGGGCACCAGATCTAGAGTTGAAGCAACTACCCGAACAATTGAAGTATGCTTACTTGGGCGAGAACCAGACATTACCAGTGATAGTTGCTGCAAACTTGAATTTGGTGGAGCAAGAGAAGCTTTTGAGAGTTCTTAGGGAGCACAAGACTGCATTAGGGTGGACCATTGCCGACATCAAAGGAATAAGTCCATCCAAGTGCATGCACAGAATCCTCCTTGAAGATAATGCAAAACCTACCAGGGATGCTCAGAGACGGCTTAACCCACACATGAAGGAAGTGGTGAGAGCAGAGGTTCTTAAGCTCCTGGATGTTGGCATCATCTACCCCATCTCCGATAGCAAATGGGTGAGTCCAGTTCATGTTGTGCCTAAGAAGAGTGGAATCACAGTGATGAAGAACAAAGAGAATGAGCTTGTTCCTACCAGGCTCCCCACAGGTTGGAGAGTCTGCATTGATTACAGAAAGCTCAACAATGAAACCAGGAAAGATCATTTTCCTCTTCCCTTTATTGATCAGATGTTAGAAAGGTTAGCAGGTCATAGTCATTACTGCTTTCTAGATGGTTATAGTGGTTATAATCAGATTGCTATAGCACCAGAGGATCAGGAGAAGACCACATTCACATGCCCTTTTGGCACATTTGCATACAGAAGGATGCCATTCGGTTTGTGTAATGCACCTGCCACATTCCAGAGGTGCATGATGAGTGTATTTTCAGACATGGTGGAGAGATTTATAGAGGTATTTATGGATGATTTTAGTGTTTTTGGTTCTAACTTTGATGATTGTCTGCACCATTTGCAGCTTGTTCTGAAGAGATGTGAGGAATGCAACCTGGTGCTGAATTGGGAGAAGTGCCATTTCATGGTACAACAAGGTATTGTTTTAGGTCATGTAATTTCTAGTAGGGGCATTGAGGTGGACAAGGCAAAGATTGACATCATATCCAAATTACCTCCTCCTACAACTGTGAAGGGTGTGAGAAGTTTTCTCGGGCACGCAGGGTTTTACAGAAGATTCATAAAAGATTTCTCTAAAATTTCTAGACCTCTTTGTACTTTATTGTCTAAAGATTTTGAGTTTGTGTGGACAGAAGAGTGCATGAATGCCTTTAACACATTGAAAGAGCTACTCACATCTGCACCCATTATGATGGCACCTGATTGGAACCTCCCATTTGAGCTCATGTGTGACGCCAGTGATTATGCACTGGGAGCTGTTCTTGGTCAGAGAGTTAACAAGGTACCTCATGCTATTTATTATGCTTCTAGAACTTTAAATGATGCTCAGCTTAATTATTCCACTACTGAAAAAGAATTGTTAGCTGTTATATTTGCTTTAGAGAAGTTTAGGTCCTACTTGATTGGTTCTAAAGTTATTATTTATACTGATCATGCTGCATTGAGATTTTTGTTTGATAAGAAAGATGCTAAACCAAGGTTGATTAGATGGGTGCTCTTACTGCAAGAATTTGATCTTGAGATTAAGGACAAGAAGGGTAGTGAGAATGTGGTTGCAGATCATTTGTCCAGGTTACTTCATGATGCCGAAGGGAACAAGCTTCCCTTGAGTGAAAACTTTCCAGATGAGCAGTTATTAGCAATTGATTTACAACTTCCATGGTATGCAGATATTGTTAATTATATAACAACTAAGGTTTTTCCCCCAGGTATGACTAGCCAAGAAAGGAAGCGATTAGTGTCTATGTCTAGGCACTACTATTGGGATGAGCCCTACTTGTTCAAATTCTGTCCAGATCAAATTATCAGAAGGTGTGTTCCAAAGGAGGAGCATATGAGCATTCTCCAACATTGTCATCAGTTTTCATGTGGAGGACACTTTGGAGCCAAGAGAACAGCACTTAAGGTATTACAATCTGGGTTCTACTGGCCTCATGTGTTTAAAGATGCTTTTTGGTTTTGCAGCTCCTGCGACAGATGCCAACGGACAGGGAACATCTCTTCTAGAAATCAGATGCCATTGCAAAACATTCAAGTGGTGGAGCTCTTTGATGTGTGGGGTATTGACTTCATGGGTCCATTTCCTAACTCATTTGGTTATTTGTATATTCTTGTGGGTGTGGATTATGTATCTAAATGGGTCGAGGCTGTCCCTTCAAAAACTAATGATCACAGAGTTGTTGTGAAGTTCTTGTAGGATACCATCTTTACTAGGTTTGGGACACCAAGGGCGATAATTAGTGATGGAGGTAGCCATTTCAACAACCAAGCTTTTGCTTCCTTAATGAAGAAATATGGGATCACACATAAGGTTGGCACTCCATATCATCCTCAAACCAGTGGTCAAGTGGAGATAAGCAATAGAGAAATCAAAAGCATCCTAGAGAAGACAGTGAATACTCGGAGGAAGGACTGGTCTCTACGCTTGAATGATGCATTGTGGGCGTATCGGACTGCGTACAAGAGCCCCATTGGAATGTCCCCATATCGTTTAGTCTTTGGGAAGGCATGTCACCTACCAGTGGAGTTGGAGCATAGAGCATATTGGGCTATTAAGAAATTCAACTTTGATATGCAACAAGCAGGTGACAAGAGAAAGTTACAGCTGAATGAGCTCGAAGAATTGAGGTATGATGCATATGAGAATGCTAAGTTGTATAAGGAGCGGACCAAGGCGTATCATGATAAGCTGCTAGTTAGGAAGGAGTTTCATGTGGGACAGAAGGTGTTGATATACAATTCAAAATTGAGGCTTTTCCCTGGTAAGCTCAAGTCTAGGTGGTATGGTCCGTATGTTGTTACAAAAGTTTTCCCTCATGGGGCTTTGGAGGTTCATAGCAAAGAGAAGAATCAGACATTCATGGTGAATGGACACAGAGTAAAGCCATATATTGACATGAGCTTTCCACATAGAGACGAGGATGTGACTCTCCAACCTGTTCAGTACATTGCCTGAGAGTACCACAGTCTGGCTGACGACTATAAACCAAGCGCTTGTTGGGAGACAACCCAATGTTTTGTTTTCATTTCTTTGAATATTAATTTAATTTTATTTATTTATTTAGTTATTATTATTTTTAGTATTATTCGTTTTTTTTTTTTTTTTTTTTTTTTTGTAGTTTCTTGTGAGCTTACCTCATGCATTTTCTTTCTCAATTTTGCTGCCCATTCCATTCCCATGAAGTGCCGATGTCAATGCCCAAGTTTGGAGAAGCGACCTCTGTCCTATTTGCTTTGAATGGAGCAACTCATTACATAAATCCAGGGAAGTCTCGTTACCCCTTCTTCTACATTTTTTTATTGTCTTATATGTTTTCACATTGAGGACAATGTTCCATTTAAGTTTGGGGGTAGGGATTGTTAAATTTAAACGTAACACTTACTATTTCATAAATACTGTACCAATTGGCTGCTGTTTTTAAGAATCGGTCTGCGTTGTGTTCTTCGTTTTTTTTTTTTTTTTTTTTGCATTCAACCGTATTAAGAACACCAAAGTTGGACCATTATTTTGTGAAATATATGCAAAATGCTGAACATACGTCGAATCTGGAAATTTCTGGCAGCATGTTAGTAAATGAGTAGAATGTTTCCATGAGTTAAAACTGTGAAGTTGTTCTTTCTATAGTTATCAGCTGTAGATGCTTTGAATTCCGAATACTAATATGCTTGTTATACATGAATTTAAAGCTGAGAACATATGCATCGAGCTTGACATTATTTAGTCTTGATTTCTTGCTTCTTTTTAGTTTGTAACGCATGAGCTTAATCCTTACTATTTCACATGCACAACCAATGTTGTCGAGTTTTGTGGTGGAGTTTAGTTGTGTAAGCTTTGTTTCGCTTAGTATAACTTCAGTCAATGCCTTGCAAGCTTACTCTTAAAAAAAAAAAAAAAAAAAAAAAAAAAAAAAAAAAGAGCCTAGTTCCGAAGCCTTTTCAACTCGAGTTAATAAGCCCGAGGAGTGTTTTACACTTGATGCCCTTAAGCTATCTAGCTTGGGAGTCATTGGCCTAACGCTTGCTACATGGGTTGATTAGAAAGCTAATGGAATTAGGCAGAAAAATTAAATAAATAATGTGGTTTCGCCAATCTTTGCTTAGTAACCGGGCCTCTTGCCTAATCAGTAGTGAACGTTCACGTCAAACGGTGAAGATTTGGTGAGACCAAGTGTTAAAAAAAATAAATAATAATGATAATAAAAATAATTTCCTTTTTGGCTGGTTTTGCATTGCTTGATTTTGTACTTTGGGAAATAGTGTTTGCATGATTTGTCTCTGCTGTAGAACTTGGCAATTGAGTTAATTCACTATACACTGAAGACAGCAGTTGCGTTCCTTACTAAGGGAGGTAAGTGAGTTGGACTGAGAATTAATTGTTTGGAACTCTGTTCTTAGTTTTAAGGTTGTATATAACGTGCATATTTTAATCAAGTTCAGTGTATATATAGTTGATGGTGAGCAAGAGCACTTCTAATTTCTACTGTGTGCGGATGTTCTATTCGAGTTGCCATGAATTGTGTTGTTTACTTTTAAATATTTAGTTTTGCTCGAGGACTAGCAAAGTCTAAGTTTGGGGGTATTTGATATGTTAATATTTATATAACTTTTTGACAAATATTTCCCTCAGATTTTGTATAATTGGATTTGTTAACTGCACTAAATTTAATTGTTTTGAATTATAGGTGCTCAAATTTGGGAATACATGAAAAATAAAGTTGAAGTGCAATTTTTGGGTGTCTAGAGAAATTGTGGTGGAAAAGTTTCAATGGGCCTAATCGAGTTTATTGAAGAAAGGAGTGGGCTGAATTGAAAGTGCACCTGAGATGATACATGGGCCTGCATTGGAGTGGAAAAGTCCAAGTAAAATGAGAAAATCACTTTCGGGCTGGACCAGTGGGTTTATTGAGGGGTTGTGAACTCTTATAAAAGAAAAGAAAGGACCAGACGTGAGGACCTAATTGGGGGGAAGTGGAAAGAAAAATAGAAAAGAAGAAAAGAGCAGAGGAGGGGAGCACACCATCCCAGTCGGATCCATCCACCAAGGCAGAGACCAAGCCAACATGCTGATCAACACACCATCAAGAGCTTTCTTCCTCCTCTGTTTTTATTTTCTGTTTTGTATGTTCTTGCTGTCCATTTCATTTATGGGTAACTAAGTACTTTAGTTAGGGCTAGATTGAAGCCCTAATCATGTTTCTTTAAGGATGTTGATATGGCTTTGCTGTAAACTGTTTTTGTGATGCTTAATTGATTAATTTCAAATTATATTTTTACTCTTACATACTTTATGTTATGCTTGATCACCATATACATGATGTGTAATGAGTTTGTTACACAGGTAAATTTAGATGACCGAATCTTGTGCCTGTGAGAGTAACAAAAGAACTAGTTATAAGTTCTGGAAATTAATCATCATGAATAACTGGAATAGATACCATGTTCTAGGAGTTGTGTGTTTGTCGATTTCCATTGTGTTATGCGTTCTTGAAGTGCAAATTAGTAGATACCATGCTAAACAATATAAGAATGAGAAGAGTTAGCGTAGACACCCATGCCTAACTTGTTGTTGAGGGAAATCAATAATTTGAAGAGTAGATATCATGCCTTTAGATTGACAAACATGAGCATCTAAAATCTGTTTTGCAGCATTGTGCATGTCGTTTGCTTAAGGAAGAAGATTAGCGGTGAATATCAAATCCCTAACTAGTTTTCTCATTGTCTTAGCCTAAATCAAATTCTATTTTTAATCAAGCGCTGTTTGTAATATTTTGTTTAGATATTTTCAGTTTTCAAAATCATATTGTTTGAACACCTTGTCTACGCCGGGTGCCTTTGTGTATTGCACCTTAACTTTGAGTAGATATCTTAGGGTCTTCTTTCACTTTTGCAGTCTTAGTTTGTGCTATTTATTTAGTAGTTTTAGGAAACTAATATTCAACACAGATAAATCCAATCCTCGTGGGAAT
>QPKB01000005.1:49495640-49551542 GCA_003546025.1 Camphora micrantha | reverse complement strand
GGATGTTGATTAAAATGAATGTAGATGAAAGATCTTTGAGAAAGAAAGAAGTTGAAGACTTATTGGAAAAACTTAAGGAGGAGTTGGGAGATGAAAAGTACCTGGTGGTTTTGGATGATGTTTGGGGAAATGAAAGGTCTTGGTGGGATAGTTTGAAATATGCTTTACCTAAAAATCTCGGATGTTGTGTCATTGTTACAACAAGAAATGAAAAGCTGGCTAGAAAAATGGGTGCTATTGAGAAGCACATACATCGTCCCAAGATTCTTTCAGATGATGACAGTTGGTCCTTATTTTCTAAAATAGCATTTGCATGGAATGGCGGTAAGTATCCTAATTCTGATGTAGCAGGCTTAGGCAAAGAGATTGTTGCAAGATGCAAAGGGCTCCCTTTGGCGATTAGGGTCGTAGGCGGAATGATGTTTGAAAAAGGTGATTCAGTGAGTGAATGGGGGAGAATATTAGAGCATCTAAAAGAGGCATTTGCAGAGGAGGAGACAGGTGAGCTGGCCATGTCAAGTTTAGAGCTGAGCTATGAGGAGCTTCCCACCTATTTAAAACCTTGCTTTTTATGCTTTTCCATTTTACCTGAAGACTTTCGGATAGAAGTTAATGATATTGTTAGCTGGTGGATTGGTGAGGGTTTTGTTTCAGAAACAAATGGAAGAACCGCTTTTGAAATTGGAAAAGAATACGCACTGGAGTTATGTAATCGGTGTTTGTTACTAGGTGAACCCAATGTGTTTGAGAGAAAGATTGAGTTTGTTAAGATTCATGATTTAGTGCGGGATATGGCTATCAAAATTGCAAGAGATGTGAGCTTTACAAGTTTGGATGAAAGGGGTATGCAAGAATTGAGCGCCAAGTCTCGTCGCGTGATCATATTTGATAATGGGGTAATCAAGAATGTTGAAAGTACCGGGGCGAAGAATTCTAAAAATGAGAGCAAATTGCGAACACTGTGGGGGATGGACATAGAGAATGAGGTGATTTCAAATGGAAACTTGGAACTACGCAAGTTAAAGCGGTTGAGGGTGTTAATTGCTCGGTTCCTTTCGAAGAATCGAGAACAAATCATCATGAAGGACTGGCTTTACGGAATAACGTCACTGTTGAACCTAGTTTGTCTAAGCTTGGAAGATTGTATAGTTGAACAGCTCCCGGATTCAATTGGAAATCTTCATCATCTTCAATTTCTGTCTTTAAGCTGTTTTGATAATTTGAAAATGCTTCCCTCAACAATCACAAAGCTGGACAAACTCACTTTCTTTCGAATTATTGAATGTCCATCTTTGACCTGCATGCCAGAGGAAATTGGTAGGATTTCAAAGTTGGAGCACTTAGACTGGCGACCATATGTAGGTAGCAGACAGAAAATTGCTTCTCGTATTGGTCAGTTGAAAAACCTTGGACAGCTTACGGTACTTATTGTGGAGATAGAAAACCAAAACTATTTGCAAGAACTGATATTGAATGTACTGTCAGAGCTTAAACATCTACTTCGTGTGGAAATTTCTTTTTATGCTTATCGCTATGAGGGCGATGCCTCTGTCAGCAAATTGAATCATCTCCTTTCGCCTCTTCAACGTTTAAAAGAGTTGACGCTTACGGATTATCCTGGAGAAAGCACACCTATCTGGTTGAGCCCGACCTCTCTTCCCAATTTAAAGTTTCTATGCATCCGCTATCGAATACTTCTTAAATACGATAAATCCCGCCTTAGGCACTTGAGCCCTGACTTTTGGAAAGGGAATTGGAAAATTGAGGGATTATGTTTGGAGTATTTGGAAGAACTGGAGGAGGAGTGGATTATGTTTCTCAGAGCAATGCCGTCTTTAAGAATGGTGAGGGTTTCTTACTGCCCAAGGCTCAAGTCATTTCCTCTTGACGTGACCCAAGACGATGCAATTTGGAGGAAAGAAGATGATAACACCCCTGGTGGGGGCATTAATCAAGCGTAAAAGTTATGAAAAATGAATATCAAGAAGAACTCATCTTTTGTGTGTATTTCTTATTAGCACTTGTTCTTATTCTATTGTAAACTGACTAATGTGGTGGTGTTTATCCATTCTCAATGTAATAAATATTTGCAGTTTCATAAGATTACGCATCATCAATTTGAAAGTAAGACCAAATTGACTTTCAAGTCCAGCCTTTCTAGTTATAGGGCCCAGTGCTCGTTTCTGATCAAGTCGTGGGTGCTGCAAGTCAGACCTACGCCACCACGTTTGCAGCATATTAACCCCATTTGTCAGACTTACATATTGCAAGCCAGCTGGGTAAGCCATTTCGATCTAGTTGGGCTTGAAATAGACATTGGTCCATGCATACCAAATTTGTGGGAATATTTGTACATTCCTGAGCTTATTTTTACTATTCAAAAAAGGGCTGTGCAGGGTTCAACGTTTGATAATACGGTGTGCCTTAAATCATCTTAACCCTCTATCATTGACCGTCCATTTTTGTGATTTCTTTGAGAAACATATAAGTATCTCAAATAGAAGGTTTTTACAAATAATAAAAAAAAATCACTTTATGTAGCCTTTCTAGTGTGCCACACTACGGACTAAAATTCAAAGTCGATATAGAAAGCAAAATGCTCGCTTCAATAATAGGGATTCGGAGAGATGGGCGCAACTTTTATTCGGTAGCATATTTGGTATCCCAATTAAAATTCTATTGCTAGTTTGAAGTGATGTCAGAACTTATTTTTTAGAAAAGAGTTTCAATTTAAAAATAGAAAACTTTCATCATGAATAAATTTTTTTTTTACTAAAAGAAGAATACCATACGTTATTTTCTTATTTTTAAAAATCGGATTATATTCAATAAGCAAACGTAATAAGAAAAGATGAATTTATAAGAAATTTCAGTTGATAAAAATACTGAAAGAGTTGGATTTTAAAAATTAAAAGCTAGCCCATATATACATTTCCATCCATTTTGAGGGCTCTACATGAATGCCTACTGCTTCTGGGTCCTCATTCTATCAGGTAAAGCCTGCAAGTACCTGGGGTCCTCTTATTCAATGGTCTGATCAATATATAATGGGCCCTGGGATGAAATGGGCCCCAAAATCTATACACCCAGTGCACAATTAGCAAAATGCCCTTCACAGACCTATGACAGGAAAAACCCCTTACAGTAGGAAAAATAAAAGAGTAATAACATTATGCAATGTCCTCAGCTGCTATCCTTGATATTGGCATTCTGGCATTGTGTAAATGGATATGTAATTTTATGGTGCATTTAGGTACATGCTCTGGATTAGACTTGTTGGATTAAAATAAGAAACTATAGGGGCTTGTATTTGTTTGTGACAGTCATAACTTTGAGGTAGGTATCCAAAAGAAGGACAATGTTCTACACCACATACTTCTCATTTTCAGTCCGGCCACTTTGATATTTACTTATCAGTGGGGTGGGGTACTTTGAAAGGTCTCCTTGATGAGGGTCAGCCAGAAAATCAGGCCCTTCGAATTATCCTAGCCTTGATTTAGTGGTCTTTTAACTTCAGTTTTTTTTTTTTTTTTCATTCAATCCAACAGTTGATAAAGGTTTGATGAAAGTAAAATTGGGGTTGGTGCTAAATCACGGGGAATTGAGAGTGTGAAAGGGCCTGCACAGATCAAAGCTGGTCAGTTAAAAAACCTGTGACCTTTTAGATAACTTTATTTGGGATTTGAAACCATAAACCATTTGGAGGAACTGATAATGAGGGTGTCCTCAGAGCTCCAATATCTTTGATTTTCATTCATCATTTTCAAGGTCATTATGAGTGAAATGCCTGTCAAAGAATTGAATCATCCCACGTCAGCTCTTCAATTACCTGAAAGAGCTGTGGCTTAGCAGGGCCGGACCCAGGAAATTGACCATGGGGGGTTTCATGTGAGAAATATTGGGAATGGGCACACATAAAAAGAAAAAAAAACATATAAATTTGCAGAATTTGTTGGGGGTATTCTTAAAAAAAATCTTTAAGCTTCTTCTTGGTATGAGTGGGGGCTTCAGGCCCGAGACCCTTTTCCCTGGGATGCCCATGCTTCTCAAAAATCCCAAAGAAATTACATCTATGTGGCTGGAGCCGCTTCCTTTCCCAATTTAAAGATTCTAGCAATCATTCGAGAAAAACATCCCAACTTGGGCAGCTAAAAAATTACATGGTATCAAAGCCAGTTTATGTCGTTCTTGTGTAGCCCATGTGGCACATCCATAAAATCTGTTGGGTTTGCACGTAAGGGGGAGTGTTTGGAAAGTACTCTCATATCCTACATCGTCTAAGTAATGATTCTCACAGGCCTTCATATACCTGTTTGCGCCTTCTATCTATCAGCTTAAGCTTGTAGAATGGTATCCGCTAATCTTACATTAGGCATATGAGTACTGTAATTTGGCCATCTGGGGAATGAAGAAGATAATACTTCTGGTGGCATTAGTCAAGCACTTGTGCTTATTCTTTTGTCGTGTCTTTTGTAAATGTTATCGTTCACTTTGATGAAATATAATGAATTTCTGAAAATTCTGCTGCCATCCACAAAACTGTATTTTTAGAATCCTAAATGGGCTCCACCTTTATAAATCTAAACTGCTCATACCCATTCTCACTGTCGAGGAAGACTAATCACGTGTTAAATATGTGATAGAAAATTAGAAGAAGAGGAAGAGGGAGTGAATTAAAGGTTTCACATATCATCAATCTGAAGGTAGGCCCAAATTTGATCCAACATTAAATCCTATGTTTTACTAGAACGTGGACTGCAAGCTTGTCTGAGCCCAGTCCTTTTACTTAGAGGGCCCAGTATTTGTTTCTGATCAAGACATGTATCACGAAAGTCATACCTAGAGCACCCCATTTGTAGCAGATTAGGCCCATTTATATTACATGTTGTGAGTCAACCAAAGCCATTTAGATCTATTTGGGTCTTGAGAAAGACATTGGTCCATGGATACCAAAATTATATTGCACATTCCGGGACTTATTTTTACCTCTTAGAAGGATGTGCCTGGGCCAACGCTCGATAATATATGGGAGGCAGTTTCATTCATTGATCAGAACATGGCTTTTGCATTGATACCAGGCAGTTAATCCTAAAGTCTAATGGCCCACAATGCCATACGATATATATAAATATATATATATATATTTATTTATTTATTTATTTTTATTTTTTTATTTTATTTTTTATTTTTTATTTTTTGGGACAACAATGTTAGGCTGAGTCCAAATCCTTTGGACGGCAAGCGAATCTGAACCTTCGAGAATATGATCATCACATACTAGGGAAACACGGCCAATGTGGATGATCATAGATCCATTTCAAGATCTTAAATCATAAGATCATTGTAGATGCCATATGGGCCACACTATTTTCAGTTTCCCAATTGCACTGATATAAATTATAATCCGGTGTTTGCCGTTTAAAACGAATCTCACTTTTATGACACATGGCTCTAATATTTAATTTAAACTTTCACAATCATGGCATATGGCTCTATTTAATTTAACCTTTCACAGTCATCTTCAGAAATTAGGAATGGAAATTTGTATAGAAGAGCATTGTTTTGGGTAGATTCGGCCGGTTGTTTGTTCTATTGTTGGGTGGCCTTGATTTCTTTCTATTTATGATTGTTCTCAGCTTTGTTTGGTGCTGTTTCTTTTTTTTTTTTTTTTTAATGGAATCATCCTTTAAGCCAAAAAAAAGATATAAAATAAACGTGTATCAACCCCATCAGATTATCCTAATATTTTTCACGATAAATTGGAATAAGTTTACTTCAAATGAAAATACAAATATGTAAAATTTTCCCTTTTCCTTTGACTTTGACTCTAGTCTGTGAAGAAAATGATAAATAAGAAGGATCATATTACTTCAATAGTGTGTCATGTATTTACACAAAAAAAAAACAAGTAAGTAAAACACTCAATAATTTTTTTTTTTTATGGTGAGCCCATGAATGATCCAACTTTAAATTGAAGCACGGTAGGGGACCTCCAAAATATCACCCTCACCCAGGGGCGGTTTGCCCTTCTTCTTGCGTATGGGTCGGAGAATGGTTGGATTGTGTAGAGCATTTTGCAGCAACAGAGGGTTTGTATGTAGTAATCATGTTGTATCATTCTCCAATTATTTATGAATAGACTATCATCTTTTCCAAATATATATATATATATATATATATATGAATAGTATAAAAATATATAAGAGTTTTAAACCAGTACATGTCCTTTAGGACCTTTACCATGCCGGGCCTAGACCTGACTCAGACTCAAAACTATCCAGACGAGTCAACCCAGTGCCAGCCATCATTTGAAAACATAATTTGACCACCATCCACACAAACTAACAGCTAATGGTGAAAAAAACCCAAAACTACTATTCCTGCCGACTGATGACATCAACTTGCGGACTTTTGACATGTACTGCAATAATCGAAGGGAGGGTTGCTATTACATGAATATATTTAGAGGAAATTGGGCAGAGGTCCGGAACATTTGATTTTATGGTCTTAAATTCATACTTTCTTTTCATAGTGTCGTAAGTCGTTCCTTCAAATTTGAAGATATAAAATGTTCAAATTGCTCTTTCTTTAAAGTGTAAATTAGAGATAGATAGTCCTTGAAATGGAATGTGTATAGGCTCTGGTCTATGCAATTTCTGTTTAAGGGTTCTGGTCCACGCAACTGGACATTTTGCAGCCAGAGGTCCCTATATTCGCACGATCACATATTTTGTGACTGATTTGCCCTTTTAATTGTTTATAAAATTTTAAATTTTCAAATTTCAAATCTAGCTCGGTTGCCTCTCCTATTTAAGATGAAAAGACATCCATCTGCCGGTAAAATCTGTAGCCTCTCCTATTTAAGATGAAAAGACATCCATCTGCCGGTAAAATCTGTAATTAACGGTAGTGCATGCCATGGATGTGATACACAAGCTCGACATCACGGCACCTAGGAGATATGTGGACCGCTCAGATTTTTTCCTTGCAATCCTCTCGTTTACGCGGACGGCTGAAGCGGACGGCTGAGATCTAGCCTGGTGCCTAACCCAACTGGGTCGGTATCCCACTTGCGTTTCTGAAAAAGAAACTTGTTATGTCCTGCAACGAAATCTGGGATGCAGTGCCTTGCTGCTGCTTCTTCTCAATCTCCGGCGATGTGCGGCGTGGCACGGTGGTCTCCGGCTGGCGAAGAACGACCGACGGAGATGATATCGGTAAGCCCGAGTGACGTTGCGATTCCGGCGCCGTGTGGCGCAACCAGAACTCCGGCGGTGGCAGGTTTGATGTTCTGGACTTTCCAAAATCGAAACAGAACCTCAATCTTTTTTTTATCTTTTAATCTTAATCTTCTACTTGTCAAAACAAGACAAGATTTTAGTTTTGGACTCAGAAGCCAACGAAGAATGCTTCCTCTAGTTTCTGTAACGTGTCGGATCTGGGCACTAGCTTGTCCGAAGCAAAAGATTTACTTCTCTGTTGCACTACTGCAACCGTTAATACTCTGATATGGATCTCCGATTGCTGATTTTTGCGGTTGCTGCGTTGGAGATTCCGGCCGTTGATGGCTACTTTCCGACCTCGAAAGAAGAGCAATGGAGAGAGAGAGAGAGAGAGAGAGAGAGAGAGAGAGAGCGCGTTTCAACTCAAATTGCAAGAGGGAGACTGGGAGAGAGAGAATGGAGAGAGACGGGTTTTTATTGGAAGATTGTATGGGATTTGGTGAGGATAACTGATGTGCCACGAGGTTCACGTGAGAATTACAATCAATGGTGCAGTTGCAGTTGATTGTAATAGAAAGATCGTTGCAGATTTGGTTTCGTTTTTTGAGGCAAGTAGAGAGTACATTATCCTGTTTTCTACGAGTCTCAAAAGGATCCGGTTTTTCAGTTCCGTAAAATTTATCTGATTTTTTTTATTTTTTATCAAATTTATTTGATTTTTACATAAATTTATTTGAATTCTAAAATAAATGTATCTGAGTTTTGGACAAATTTATCTGAGTTTTGGCTATTTATCTGAGTTCTGAAATAAATTTATCTGAGTTCTGAACAAATCTATCTAAATTTTTGGCGACTTTATTTGAGTTTTTGAAAAATATAGCTGAATTTCTGACAAATTTATCTTCATTTTCAAATTTTTAACTGAGTTTTTGAACAAATCTTTTTGTGTTTTTGGCAAATTTATTTATATTTTCTTAGATCTATTTGTGTTTTTTAATTTTATTTGTGTCTTTTGAAATTTATTTCTATTTTTTAAAATAAATTTAAATGAGTTTTGACAAAAAAAAACTTTAGTTTTTGGAAAAAAAATTTATGAAATTTGAAATTTTGGTTTATCTTAGTTTGGGCAAATGTATTTGAATTTTTTTAAATTTATTTCCATTTTTTAATTTTATTTTTGTCTTTTAAAATTTATTTGTATTTTTTGAAATAAATTTAACTGAGTTTTGGCAAAAATACTTGAGTTTTTGGCAAATTTTTCAGAAATTTGAAAAATTAATTTATCTTAGTTTCCTCAAATGTGTTTGAGTTTTTTAATTTTATTTGCGTCTATGAAATTAATTTGAGGCTTTTTAAATTTATTTGCATTTTTTGAATTTTCTTTGGGTCTTTTAAAATTTATTTGAGTCTTTTGAAATTTATTTATATCTTTTTTAAATTTATCTGCGTTATTTTAAAATTTATTTTTTTTTTAAATTTATTTCTTTTTTTTAAATTATTGCGCTTTTTTAAATTTTTTTGCTTTATTTTGAAATTATTTGTGTGTTTGTAGAATTTATTTGAAAAATCTCATTAATAGGATTCCATTAATTATAGCCAATTAAAGGGTAGTTAACCATTATTAATGGGATATCCCACCAATCATGGGATATGATTTATAAAAAAAAGGGTAAATTGGACATTTCAGATATGAGAGAGTGTGAGAGGGACCTTTGACTGCATGAGTTTTTTTTTGTGAACTGTTTGCTTTAAAGTCATACTTTGAGGGACCTTTGACCAAAGCCCCCCTTCTTTAAAAGCCCTTATCTATTTAAAGATAAATCATATCCAATGATTAGTGGGATATGCCATTAATAATGGTCAGCTACTATTTAATTGGTCACGATTAATGAAAATGCCATTAATGAGATTTTGAAATAAATTTTAAAAAATACAAATAAAATTCAAAAGACGCAAATAAATTTTAAAATAATGCAACTAATAACGCACATAAATATCAAAAGAACGCAAATAAATTTAAAAAGACAAAAACAACATTTAAAAGATTCAAATAAATTTAAAAAAATGCAAATAAATTTCAAAAGACATAAATAAAATTCATATAACTTTTTTTGATGGTACATAACTTTTTTTTATCTGATTATGATCTCAAACACAGATAAATTCAAATAAACTCACATCAAAGTTACAAAAAAAACAAATGCATATTAAATTAATATAAATGCACAGCAAGCTTAGATAAATTACTTTCAAATTCAGATAAATTGAAGTCACACTCAGATTAATTGACAACAAACAGAGATTAATTAACATAAAAGACAGATAAATTCATATAAATACAAAGATCACTTTAATTTAAAGTCAGATAACTTCATGACAAAATTAAATTATATATACAAAAATCAGATAAATTAACAGGAAAATCAGAAAAACAGTAAATTTATCTGAGTTTTCTGAAAACTTATCTTAACTGCTGACAAAACTCAGAAAAATTTATGTGAGTTTTTAAAAACTTTTTTGAGTTCCGAACAAATTTATCTGAGTCTGGACCAAAACAAATTTATCCGAGCAGATAAATTAACAGCAAAGTCAGAAAAACAATAAATTTATCTGAGTTTTATGAAAATTTATCTTAACTTCTGGTAAAACTTAGATAAATTTATCTGAGTTTTAAACAAATTTTTTGAGTTGCAAACAAATTTATCTGAGTCTGGACCAACACAAATTTATCCGAGCAGATAAATTAACAGCAAACTTAGAAAAATAGTAAATTTATCAGAGTTTTCTGAAAACTTATCTTAACTCTGACAAAACTCAGATAAATTTATCTGAGTTTTGACCAACTTTTCTGAGTTGTGAATAAATTTATCTAAGTCTGGACCAACACAAATTTAACCTAGCAGATAAATTAACAGCAAAGTCAGAAAAACAGTAAATTTATCTGAGTTTTCTGAAAATTTATCTTAACTTATGGCAAAATTCAGACAAATTTATCTGAGTTCTAAAAAACTTTTTTGATTTGCGAACAAATTTATCTGAGTCTGAACCAACACAAACTTGCTGGCATACGGACTGAGGGGATGCTGGGCATCATAGCCGATCACGTGCAAAAACTCAGCCCTCCTCTTCCCCTTTTCTATCTTCCTCTTGTAGCTTAGTTTAAATTAAGCCAACTTCTCTCCTATCTCTTTCCCTAACTACCACTTGTCAAGATCATGGGAGAAAAGGCCATGTGCTTTTGATCATGCAAACCAAGACAAGAAGATGCAATGGAACTCTACAACCCTTGAGATCAGTACTTGGAACTCTACAAAATAAAGAACTTAGACTACTTCTCTCTTATTCGACTCCAACGAGTCTATGTGGCCTATCAGAGATCTCATTTACAACTTTTCTCATCTTCTCCAGAGAGTTATTACACAAATCGAAACCGAGAAGCACCGAGTCGAACCAGTTTCTCTCCAATCGATCGAAGAAGACTTTAGGGTTTTATATAGCCTCAGACAGATGAGGAGAATGAAAGATGTACAATTTTGAAATTCAAATTTTTATGCCTAAAAAAGCTGAAAGAGCAAATAAGTCATGAAAATATCTGACGTGGCGTATATAGGGACCTCTCATCAAACTATGTATAGCTGTATAAATTATAAGTCTCAGAGAAAAATTCATTTGACCGGATGCCTTACAAGACCAATACAAGAGATCTCCCGCTAATTTACTCGTATATCGGGATTAAGTAAGTCACCTATTGGAAATGTGGCCCACGGCACATTAATATTTCACATGACAGCACATCATCCACATGTGATTCGTGCCGACAAGTGTTTTACAAGACCCTGACTATTGTGGATCGTGTATGGCAACTGCAATTTTTATTAGTCCGGCACCAGAAATGTCGCTACAATGCCATAGGGCCCACAGCTTCACATTATGATGTGACTGAGGGAAAATATCAGTTTCTACGGAAAATACTGTCCATCCGTTTAGTCCGGGACCTTGACTTTTGTGGGTTGACTTTTGTGGGTTGCCTACGACAACTGCATTTATTTTTAGAATCCATATAGGATCATTTGGAAAGAAAACAAAAGGGCTTTTGTAGATAAATATCAGATCGGATCACTGTTGAAGGAAAAAAAAAAAGAAAAAGAAAAAGCTTCTCTGAATTTTATCTTTATTTTTACAATTCATATCACATCCGATCACTGTGTGTTCAAGATAATATTTTAGCTTTTCATCAGCAAGACTTGTACCAACATCTGATACTCCCCAATAATATGTCCTGAGATGATTGATCTCTCTTTGTTTTTTTTTCTCGGAAGTGAACAGATTAGATATTTCCCACATGAAATGATCAGGGTCTGATGTGTCCAAATACAATGGCCGGGATGATTTTCTATAGGTGGTATCTTGTTTTCACTTTGGAATTGGAAGTGGCCCCAACTGATATTCAATTCAAATGAACATTACTACCCACAGTCCACAGACAACCTTTGTTTTTTTTTTTTATTTTGTCACATCAAGAATAAAAGCTATAGGCCCAGTGGCTTCATAGTCTATGCCCTTTTTATGAAAAAGTCTACGAAGGATCGATCTCCCAAGGTTTGCATCCAAATATTTCCCAAGATTTGCATCCAAATATTGGAAATATTTGGATGCAAACCTTGGGAGACCGATCCCAAGAATCGGTCCATGTAGCAGGGCTCCCTCTTTATATTTTCTGCTGCATAAACTTTCTTTCGTTCTTCCTCAATTATTACCCCATTCTCTGTCCTCCGCTGTCTCTGGATTTTTCTTTGCATTTGTGTTCCTCACACAGTGCTCCGTGAGAGAAAATGTAAGGAGCATCGTGTTGTAAGCTTTGACTTTCAAGTTGCTCCAAGAGTTTATCTTTGCATTTTCATTTCCTCCTCTTTTAATTGTTGATGATACTGTTGTAGAGACCTTCAATCACCAACTTCGTTCTGCTATGGAAGATACTGAGATAGTACTTTAAAGATCAACATTTGAAAGTGAGTTTCAATTTTTCTCTTCATTTTGTAAGCTTTGACTTTCAAGTTGCTCATCTTTGCATTTTCATCTCCTCCTCTTTTAATTGTTGATGATGCTATTGTAGAGACCTTCAATCACCAACATTCAACAAGTTGTGGGAGGTAGTCCTATAAAGATCAACATTTGAAAGTGAGTTTTTAAGTTTCTCTTCATTTTGTTGCCCCCCCTCTCTCTCTTATTATTTTCTATGAAAGGATTTGTGTCTCTACATTTGCTTTTCTTTTTTCTAATTAAGTTTTTTCTATTTATATGTCCTGCTTAAAAGCACCCCAATTTTTTATTTCCCACTTTGATGCATGTTCTCTTTTTAATTTTTTTTTTACCCCATTTGACGTGTGCTGGGATACGGTAAGTAAGCCTTTAATCGGGTGAGAGAAGACCATGGGTCAGGCGAAGAGCCCTCGTGTAACGGAAGGTGGCCTGGCCAGGTGAATTCCAAGGCAGCCAGGCCGCTCAATTACATGTTTAAGATAAAATAGTTAGAAGGATGCCATGTGTGGTGTGTATATAGAAAATATGGGTAATTAGAAGGGCACAAAGTGCGTATTTGGGTTTGAGAAAATTATCACTTCAAGCATATCATTCCAGCCCTTGATTTTAGTGCTTTAAACTTTACTTCTTGTTTAAGTGTATGTTGTAGTGGACTCAAATCTCAATCCAAATATAGGAGATGGACCAATTATAAAATTAAATAGAATCGGGATCCTCTTTGAGGGATTTGACCCACTGTCACCGTGGGGAAAAGCCTGATCCAGATTCAATTAGATAGTGCAAATTTGCAGGTCTGCATCGGGCACTTTTGATGGATCATGGGTGGGCCTTATTACAAGTTGTTTTTGTTGTTTTTTTCCCCTTTTGTGAGAAAATATTTTATTTTTTCCGACTTTGATTATGCAATTTGCGGGAGTTCTGCACGTGATTTTACACTAATGTTTTTCTAATTCATATGACTTGCACATATGTGCCACAAGCTGTAGTCAAAACCCTATTTGATACACCATATCTGCAGGCCACCTAAATGAGCGGGGCTGGGGGTATGGGAAGGTTGTCCTTCCCAGGTAAGTCCCAAGGCATCCAACTGAGAACTGCCCTTCAATTACTTGTTTAAGATAAAGTATTTAAGATAAGGGTAATTAGAAGGGTACTATGTGTGTTTCTGCGTTTGAGAAAACATGACTCCAATCATATCATGCCAACCCTTGAGTTTAGTACTTTAAACTTTACTTCTTGTTTAAGTGTATGTTTTAGTGGACTCAAATCTCATTTTCAATATAGAAGATGGACCAAGTATAAAATCAGACAGAATCGGAGTGTTTTGGGATTTTTAGGCTGCCCACGATGATGTGGCGGACAAAAATTAATTCACTTAGGGGGTTAAAGCTTCACTAAATCCGTACTCAATTAGATAGTGCAAATTTGCAGCACTGGTTTGCATCTGGCACTTCTGATGGATCATGGGTGGGCCTTACTATAACATGTATTTGTTGTTTTTTTTTTTTTTTCATCATTTTGTGAGAAAAGAGTTTATTTTTTCCGACTTCGATGATGCTGTTTTGACGGTGGGAGTCCTTCACGTGATTTTACACTAATTTTTTCTAATTCATATGACTTGAACATATGTGCCACAAGCTGTAGTCAAAATCCACCTAAACTCATGATATACCAACCTAAAAGTCTTAATAGAGAGCTTATACCTGGAGAAAGGAAATAAAAAAAGAAGAAAGAAAATAAAAGCATAGGCCTCTTCCGCGGTGCCTCGTCTAGCTGTCTTGTTGAAAATCTAAACCCCTTAACGGAACAAATACTTTTCTTTTCACCGCATTAGTTGGCCCCCTATCACATCAGTCATGTATAAAACACAATTTTTTATGTATTCATGTATCATTTAATATGCGATCAAGTTGATGATGGGCTTATCTTTGATTAGAGATCAATTTTATTATGATCCATGCTATGAGGGTAACTTCTATTTACCAATTTATAGATTTTTAAAAAAGAAGGCCCTATGGAGGAGCTTCAAGGATTTCTAGCGGCTCCTGGGCTTAGAGGATCCACTTCCCCATTAGAAGAGGGATTATAATTTCGAAGTGACCGTGGGCTTCCTGTAGAGTTCATCATTAATCGCATCCCATTTCGGGTCTTATTTGGTATCTCTACTGTTATTTAGATAGAGCCGTCCAAATCAGAGCCATAAAAACATAATATTAAAACAAAGTCTACAATTAAAAAAGGGTTGTCATCGCCTTTATGTAGAGTTCATCGTATTTAGATTTTTGAAATAATAATAAAAATATATATACATATATGTAAAAAATAGAAAAATATAAATAAAATATAAATCATGTAGGTTTCTTGCTATGGGTATGGAGAGAAAAGAAATAAAAAAAAAAAGCAGTAAAAATTGTGCTACAAACCGAAATAGACCAGAATAGACCAAAATTGACAACTAGAATGGACTGGAATTCAAATTGATTTTCTTTTACCCCCATTCCGTTTTGGCCATAGGACCGGAACGAAAAACTCCAACCATTTTAGCTGAAACGAAACGGAATTGACTATCATGTTTCAGATCTGTATGCATAGGGGCTGTGCTGAAAGGTACTGGTATCGGCCAATCCTTTTTAATTTATTTATAAATCAATTCCTTTCTATTTATTTATATATTGTCTCGGTGAACTTTGCTAAGGGGGTTATTATGGACTTCAATTTCAAAAGATTGAAATCATTTTTTATTTTTCCCAATTTTCTTAACGTGTCATTTTTTTTATTTGCATAAATGATTTTCTTTAAAGAAAGGACATCATAACTGATTAGTGTCATGTTAGCAAATCGACAGTTATCTACCCATAGACTGAGAAAGGCAGTTTCACATAATATTTGGCCTGACAACACTTCACTTCAGTTTTTTTTTTTTTTTTTTTTTTTTTTACAATTTTGGTAGTTCATCTTTTTATCTTTTTTTACAATTTTTTTCCGACTCTAAAATCAGGATCTGAATCGTTCATCCTCTAAAGAAGAACAGAAGCTGCTAGGCAACCAAATTTTAGCCGTTGGATCATCACTAATTGTGAGAATTTGTTAAGACTCTAGACGGTTACATCTTCCTTTTTGGCAATTCAGTTTTTCAATTTTTTTATTTTTGTCAACCCCTAAAATTACAATCTAAACTATTCATCCTCTTGAAGAGAATAAAAGGGCTAGGGGAATAGAGTTTATGTAAAAAATTTCATTACAATTAAGGATGAACTACAGGAGCAGACTTATATACAAGCATTTTGACCTATATACAAGCATTTTGGGGCGGTGGCGCCAAATTTTTTTTTTTTCGTTTGGGAGTTTTTTTTTTTTTTTTTGGGAGGACGGGGTGGGCAGTGGCGCCTGTTGGACCTAGGTCAATTTCTGAAACCAATATGCGAAGTTTGAGTCGACTTCCAAATTCAATCCGTCCATCTCCCAAATGCTACATGAAAATCTTGTGTTTGACTCCTAGACACAACCATATCGATTTGTGTTGCCCACCTCAAATGAGAATCCCTGGTCTTCCCATGATGTGGGATTCCTGTCTACAATATAAACCTATTAAAAGACTGTAATTTAGGCCCATGGTGATCATGAGTCGGTTTTTGACCAGAGGTGAAACCATAATCAAAACCACCCAACCCCACCCCCAAAAAAATGTACTACTTCTGTTTACAATCTGAAAGTAGTAAATTGTTACTACTTTCAGAAACATCTTAACAAAGAGACATCTTATCAGAAACATCAACTATAGCCATTGAAATTTAATATTACTAATGTGACAATGAATTATTATTTCTTTACTTGATAATTTAATGTGTCGGTACAGGGCATATTCTATTGTCTAGTGTGTGGCGTGGCCACTTACAAAAGTAAATGCCGTTGCAAGAGTGAGTCCTAAATGGTAGGGGGGTCAAAACAGACTGTTGACTGTGATAATTGTTTAATTAAAGGGCTTGAACACTGCTGGGCTGCTGGCTCAATTCGGCAGAGTCCTTTTAAGTTGAGAATGCAACTGAGGTTAATCACTTATAACTAGCCCAAGAATTAGGATTTGTTCCGCCTATCTTTTAAATAAGAATAAAAATATTTAGAAAATCAAATTTCAGCCTTGGATGATCTCGTTTAGTAACAAGCACTAGGAGAGGAAGCGGCCAATGATATTTGGCTACACAGATCCCAGTGCCAAACAACCAAACACACAGTAGCCCAGGGTAGTTCGTTTGTTTCTTTTTCTTCTTATTTATGACCCCTAAATCAAGATCTAATCCGTTGAATAGATTCATAGGGTCAAACATGGGTACATATCCAAATTTCAACCGTTGGATGATCTTATAATATTAGATATTTTTAAAACACTCTGTATAGTTTGATCCACATCTTTTACATTTGTGGGCTCCAAACAAAAGATCAAAACCGTTAATCCTCTTTGGAGAGATAAACACCGCTATGGGGTCAATTTGTAGTGTCAGATCTCAAAAAATCGAAGAAAGACTCTAGACCATTGATGCACCAACCATTACTTAACTGGGTTTTGGATTTGTATCACACAATCAGATTTTTCTGATTCTTTTCCAATGGTGGGTGCCCTAAACTATAATCTGAATCATACAAGTTCTTAGGATGACTAAGAACAGCCACCATATCAAATATCAACCGTTGATCACTCACCAATCTTGAGATATTTGCGAAACAAAAGTTTACAATTGAAGTTAATTTTTGGACTTTGTGGGGCCGTTTATCAAGATCTGAGTGATTGATCCTCTTAGAAATAGTACAAATAGCCATGTGGTTAAGTATTAGCCACTAATTCACTGTGTATATCAATAAATTTATAAAAACAATATCAACAATTGATTTAAAAAAAATAAATTATTTTAATCGGTTTTAAAATGTTACTAAACAACATATTTCTACACTATCTATTTCAAACGGGACCCTTTGGAACAGATATGTTTTATACTGATCTATTTTATATAGATATGAGTCAATCCAACTGGTTTGAGTAACAATTTATATATTCATCACTACAATGGGGTCGGTGTATGCAAGCGGTTTGGATTTTTGAAAGACAGGCCCGCCCATGTATTTAACAATGGTCCTTCAGCCTGCTGCATTATAGTTCTGCCCTGAAAGTAGTAATGCTAGTCGGTAGTCATTGTCATTTTTGCTAGAACAAAATAAAACGTAAAGAATTAGATGTAATGAACAAGGTTTGGAGAAAACTCTAGTTCAAAAAGAAAATAAAGTGCGAAAGTTTAATCATCTGTCCTTTTTTGTGCAGGGTTGAAGAATCCTAAGAGCTGCTAATTTTATCTCTTGATTGGGATCCTTTAAATTAAGGTAACTTTTAAAAAATGCTTTTCTTTTTATTATTTTTAGAGCATTTTCGTATATACCACGCTAATATTCATAGTATTTATAAATAGGCCACTACAGTTTCTTTTTAATACCTTTCATATCCCTAAAATCAATATTTCTAACAAGAATGGGCAGCAACAATGAGATTTGTCTTAGATTTTTACATAAATGACAGCTCTGCCCTTACATCCATTAAACAAAATGAGTATATTGTTATCTACGAAAATAGTACTATTTTATCTCAAGTCCCAATTATTTCTCTTAATAATTCTCTCTTGTACATGACCAGGAGTGGACCTAGGTACAAGGCCTGGGATTGAAGCCCCCACTCATATCTCAGAAAAGTTTAAAATCTCCCCCTCCCCACTCAAATTTCAAAAATTAATATATTTTTTTCAACCTTTGCCCATTCCACCAATATTTCTTTTGACATAGAGCCAAACACCACTGACCACCCCCCTCGCAAATTCTAAAAATTATTATTATTTTTTTTTACATTTGCTCATTTCCACCAATATTTCTTTTACACCACCCTTACACATAAAGCAGAATCATGTATTTTAAAACTTTCATCATTCCAATGGTGGGTCATGTATGGATTGGATAAATTATAATCGATTATAAGTACGGGGTGTTGATTGTCGTCATAATCAATTTGGATTTAATGAAATGAGCCCTGTATTGAGAAAAAAAAATGAATATATGTAGGGTTGTTTTCTCCCACTTAAGTGCAATTGTTAATGTTACATGCTTTATAAAAAAAAACTGAGTACAAACTTTTAAAATTAGGCATATAAGGATTAAAAAAGATGGACAAAAGTGTAATTTCGCACTAAAAACCTATGGTGGTTGAAAGACTTTTGATTTTAGGGACACGAAAGGTATTAAAATAAAAATGTAGGGGCCTATATCCAAATACTAAAAGTTGAGGAGCCTATTTATAAATCCAACAAACCTTAGGGGGGTATATACAAAAAGCGCTTATTTTGATCTCTTAATACTTACTATGCATGCATATGGATCAGATTAAGTTTTTTTACAAGATTTTTGTTGTCAGTGTCTCACTTAAGATCATTTTTATGACTCTACAAGTTAGTTATCAATCAAAAGTTTTATCATCGTTCTGCCATGATTGTTATTTAGTCCATTATCAATTTATTTAGTGTTGTGCAATATGTGGAAGACTTTCACCCACGAGTAGATTGCATCTGCATAACATCGTTCTGCTAGCGTCGCTCATCTCTAATTACGCGACGCTAGCGTCACTCCCATAACTACGAGAGGAATACTTTCGTACTGCGTGAGTTAATAGGCACTATTTCGTGCAACCCTCATGTAATGAGAATTTTTCAGTAAAATCCTCTAGATTCTTGTTTTTCATTTCTAATTTTACATTTACTTTATCGGAAGGTGCTCCTATGAGAGACACTCTCACCAAGTTTATGAAAGATAGGTGGGGGCCCTCACTTTCATGTCCACTCTCACCAACTTAAATACAAGGACCCCTAACTTAAATGTGAGGGCTCCCACCCATCTCTCGCCAACTTGGTGAGAGTGTCTCTCACTAGCGCATCTCCCTACTTTATCATTTAAAAATCTTATAAAAGGAATTATAAGAATCTAATATATATAAAGAAAAAGTAAAAAATTGTCAAAACTTTTAAAAAGTAAGGATTTTTAAGAAATAATCATGCTTAAACTCAGATTAAGCAACAAAGTAACGAAAAACATAAAATAAAATAAAATAAAACTTGAAAGGTACCGTACCCCCTTTTTGAAAAAAAAGTCATGCTTGCGATATTGCTACTATTCTCATTTACACACTCGGTTAGATATGAAAATCAGGGTCTTTCTCCTTTGATTAATATCTTCAAATCGAAACACCCTTTTGATATTATATAAATAGGGAAATTCTAAAAAATGGCCCCTTTTCCGCTCCTTTTTTTTTTTTTTTTTTTTGTCAAGGACCCCATGTTGAGTCAATTTAATTTTTTCACACACACTACCCCCAATGAATAAGGCTATCAATCCAGCCCTTTGATTAGGGGGACCGGCCATGCTCGGCCTTCAAAGCCCTCAAAGCGAGGGTTTCTTTTTTTGTCTTAAAGCTTGAGGGTCGGGTAGGGGAGGGCCCTATTTTAAAAAGTGCGCAATCTTTGAGGGCCGAGCTAAGGCTTCACTCATCCAGCCTGAAGGGGCCCGGCCCTCAGTGTATAAAACTTTGGAAATTTTGAAGAGTTAATTTTATAAAGCTAATTTAAAATCTTCAAGAAGTAAGTACTGCTCCGACCCATGGAGTGGCCCACCAATGATCTCCATAGTCAGCAATGATGCAGAGTCTGGATGAGCCCAAATTCTTTTCTTCTCCAGCACCGCAGATCAGTGCACTCCACTCCTCTGCAAATCCTAGCCATTGAGTCACGGAACCCAGACAACGATCCGGACTGCCCACATCTCTACTCTTTCGCCCCACGCACAAGATTTTGACTCAGTCAATCTACACGTGATCCATGATCTATGCAAAGATTTCCAAGATACACCAAACGTGACCCTCTTCTCGCCTAATCTTCTTTTAATCGGTGACCCGCACAAAAAACACACAATTATTGTGTTCTCGTGTTCCGAACTACAATCATCAATATATAAAAAACCAAAAGGAGTCTCGCTAAATAAGAGTTCTAATATTTAGGAAACACAACCATAATAAGAAAAGAAAACCCCTAATAATATTCTACCCTAGATAGCGCCACCGACCCAACCCCTCATGTACGTGTGCGGAGTCAACGATGGCTTCAACACCCTGACATTAATGATTTTAAGTAAAAGAATGGTATTTCAAATAATTCCTCTGTATTAAGAAATTTTAAGAATGAACTGCGGCCAATATTATTGATCTTATCTAACTTCACTCAACTAATCTCATCCCACTTTTCCCTATAGTAGCTGCAATAGAAGATTTTCACCAGTGCGATCACTCAAAGGTGCATGTCTCCACCCCTTGGACGTTCCTAACGCATTGGGCTCATATGCACGGCTATTATCCTAGTTAGTTTCATCTAATTCCAATTGGCATTATAATTATGGAAAACATAATTTTTGCACATCAACCAATCAAAATGAATAAAAAATAAAATTGGAACATTTATAATATTCCTAGTTTTGCTTTCCAATCAAAATGAATAAAAAAAATAAAAAAATGGGACATTTATAATATTCTTAGTTTTGCTTTCTTCAAAATATACTTTTTTCTTCATAAAAACAATGCTGAATAGGAATATATATATGCATCACAGGAAAATGGCGGATGCGGTTGTTAGCGTTCTCGTGGAAAAATTGCTAAGGTTACTTTTAGAAGGACAACAACTACTTGAACTAGATGACCAGTTTGACAAAATGAAAGATGAGTTGCGCTACGTGAAAACCTACCTCAAGGATGCAGAAACAATGAGGAGAAAGGATGGAAAGGAGACTCTCAAGTTGATAACACAAGACTTGAGAGAGTTGGTGTATGATGCCGAGGACATCATAGCAGATTGCCAAGTTCATTTCATGAAAGAACATAATGGGTGTTTGGCAGACTTCTTGAGTTATTGCTCTCCACAACTTCTAAAATTCCGGCACAAGATCGCAAAACGCTTGAAGGTAACAAATCAAGAAATTGACAAGGTTGAGGAAAGAATGAGAAGCTACTTGGCTCCCATGTCCCCTGCTTCCATTACGAGCATAGGAGGAAGTAGCAAAAGTCGACCATTGAGCTATCCCATTCTAATGGAAGAGACTGACATTGTGGGATTAACAGAACAATCGAAAGACGTTGAAAAATTGATCCTAGAGGCAGACGGGTCCCCAATTGTGATTGGAATAGTTGGTATGGGTGGAATAGGCAAAACCACACTTGCTCAGAAAATATGCAATAGGGATACCATAAAACACTCTTTTAAATGCATAATATTTGAAACTATTTCCCAACAATGTGACTTGGAAGACCTACTGAAGAGGATGTTGACAAAAATGAAGGTTGACGAAGAAGGTTTGAAAGGGAAACAAGTCATGGACTTATTGAGAACACTTAAGAGTAAGCTAGAGGTGGAGGATGAGAAGTACTTGGTGGTTTTGGATGATGTTTGGGAAAATGAAATGTCTTGGTGGAATAGTTTGAACTCTGCTTTACCAAAAAGGAATGGTTGTTGTGTAATTGTTACAACAAGAAATGAAGATGTGGCTAAATCAATGGGTGCTATTGACAGGCACATAAACCGTCCCCAAATTCTTTCAGATGATGATAGTTGGTCCTTGTTCACTAAAATAGCATTTGCAAGGGATGGAGGTAGGTGTCTGAATTCTAATCTAGAGAGCATTGGCATGGAGATTGTTGCAAGATGCGGAGGGCTTCCTTTGGCAATCAAGGTGGTGGGTGGAATGATGCTAGGAAAAGGTGATTCGGTCCATGAATGGAAGAGAATAGCACAACACCTGAAGGAGGAGATGGAAGAAAAGAAGAAAGATGAACCACTCATGTTGAGTCTTGGGCTAAGCTACGAGGAGCTTCCCCCTTACTTAAAACCTTGTTTGATTTGCTTTTCCATGTTACCAGAAGATTATTCAATAGAAGTTGATGATATTGTTCATTGGTGGATTGGCGAGGGTTTTGTTTTAGGATCAGAAGGAAGAACGGCTTTTGAGATTGGGAGACAATGCATGGCAGAGTTGGTTCATCGGTGTGTTTTAATAGGTGACGGAAAAAATCCATTATCAGGGCAGCTTTTGTCGGTTAAAATTCATGATATAGTGCGGGATATGATTATAAAGATTGCAAGAGACGAGAACTTTACACAATTGGATAAAAGAGGTAGGCCAGAACTTACAGTCCAGTCTCGTCGTATGGGTATGTTCAGCAATGGCATAATCGAGAGTATTGAAAGGACAGAGCTGAAGAAGTCCACAATTGAGAGGAAGTTGCGAACATTGTTTGCGTCGGACATAGGCGAAGTGGTGGTTTTTTGTAAGAATATGGAACTTTGCAAATTAAAGCAGTTGAGAGTTTTATCTGTTTCTTTGGCGATCTTTTCGGAAGAAGAAGATGAAGATGAAGATGTCATGAAGGATTGGTTGGATGGGATAGCATCATTGTTGCATCTAGTCTACCTAAAGATTGAAAATTGTGATCTAAAAAACCTCCCAGATTCAGTTGGAAATCTTCATAATCTTCAAATTTTGTGCCTATCTAACTGGTATTGCTTGAAAATGCTTCCTCCAACAATCACAAAGTTAGATAAACTCACTTCCTTCGACATTCGGAGATGTATGGCTTTGGAGTGCATGCCAGATGGAATCGAAAGGCTTTCAAGGCTGGAGAGATTGAAGGGTTTTTGCCCTACAATCTTAAGGCATAGAAACACTTCTCGAATCCTTCATTTGAAGGACCTTGGCCAACTTAGAGAGCTTTGCATTTGTCTTAAAAACCCAAATAACTTGGTAGAAGGAGAATTGAATGTGTTGTCAGAGCTCCAAAATCTCCGACTTTTGGCCATCAATTTTTATGGTGTTGATCATGATGATGCTGCTCCCCTTGCGAGCATAGTGAATCATCAGCTTTCACCTCTTCGAAATGTAAAAGAGTTGAATCTTTTTTCTTATCCCGGAGAAAGTACACCTATCTGGTTGAATGCAACGACATTTCCCAATCTACAATTTCTTGTACTTTTTGGAGGAAATAATATCAAGCATATGGATCCTGGGTTCTGGGAAAAAGAGCATGGTGTTTGGAAAATTGAAGGGGTTAGTTTGTATGGGTTGCCTAAGCTTAAGGAGAAGCGGGTAAGGTTCCATGAAGCATTGCCGTCTTTAAAAAGGCTAAGGTGGATCGATATGGCGGATAATTCAGATGACGAGCGATTTCCTGTTTATGATGATCTGTGAGTTTGATAATGTTTTTTCTTCAATGTGGAGGGAAAAATGTCAAACCACTCGTGGGCGTTAGTCACGTGTAAGAGGTATGAAGAAATAAATGGCATGAAGAATTTCCTTTTTATGCTTGTTTCTGAGCACTTATTTTCATTGTATTCTGAATCGCACAATATGGTGGTGTTGGCTTGTCACTTTTATTCATCAAATGTAATAATATTGTTGGTTTGTCGCTTTTATTCATCAAATGTAACAAATATTTGCAATTGCATGCAGATGAAGAAGTCAGATTGCATCTTTTCAAAATTCTCATCTCCCATCGAAGGCCCTACATTTCAGGAATCTGGATGCTTTCTAATTTGGGTTCACCTTTACAGGACCAAACTACTCAAATTTATTTTCTCCCTGTCTTAACTTAGTTTTGCCCAACTGTTCCAATCCGAGCTTTGCCAAGAGTCAAATTGATCATGAATGTAATGTGATTACGAACATGATCAATCTGAAGATAGGTCCAAATTCGATTAGAATAAAATTTGGTCACTCACTAAATTCGAAAATTGTGTTGGCCATTGCCTGCTGGGCCTAAGTTTTCGGAGGCCTTTTACTTTTTTAGCTATTGGGCCAAATGTTCATTTATGAAAAACTCCCTTGTCTTTGAAGAAGAGACCTATACCGTCCGATTTGCAGCAGCATATTAGCCCCATTTAGGATGGGGTAAAGGGAGTGAATTATGTGTAGGGTCTTGGGACTTTTGAGTGCTCTATATTTAAGAGGTGATCCACACCGACTGATTTTTGGAGTAGACGTGACAAATCAGGAAGCACTTGGGAGATCAGTAAAGTATGTGGGATTTGCATTTGGGATTAGAATCTGAAAGTTTACTTCTGCAGAGTTGGGATTAGCATCGCGCGGCCTTGAAATGTCTTGGAAAGGGACAAAAATAAAGGGCTATATTTCTGCCCAATTCAAATTGGAGTGAAATTTGGCCTAGCACCAATATGTGGGGCCATGATCATGGGCAGTTTAGGTTTAAGGGATCCATGGTTCTATCTGGATTCTGTTTTTAACCAAACTAAAGAAGATATCGAAAAATTGACATTACATAAAATTGGCCTATGGAGCAAATACAAGGATGGGTCCACCTTCATGAAATGGGAATTATACACCTATAGATCCTTGCGGTTGCTTAAGAAACAATCATCTACCCAAAAGTTGCCTCATGGGTCACGGCCGATTTGTTTGGTATTGAATACATAGGACTTCCAAAAGGCTCCTTTTAATGTAATTGCATTTTTAGTAATTCTAAAAATTGAGTTTCTAAAAATGGTTAAAACTTGAATGATCCAGAGTGACTATCATAAAATCTCCTCTTTTATAGAAAATGAGTCAAGGGAAGTTCGAAAATGAATACCCAGATATCACATAATTCAAATGCAAGGGAAGTCAAGTCTCCACCTTATTATCTTTTAAACCTTCACCTTCAATGATCTTTTTTGAGCACATACCATTCTCTGCCTTTTGATTAAGATCTCTTTTTTTTATTTCTAAGCACATACCATGAATTCATGTGCATTTAATTCCCATGCAATGAATGGGGCCAAGCAATGCCTACCTATTTGTGGGGCAAAATTTGAAGAAATTGTCCGGGTAAATAGACAGAAATAAATATTCTCAAGGTGCATAATCGCCTTCCTTACGATGTTACGAATGCACCTTCCTAAAGATGTTTTGAAGGAAAACCGGACTGGGTTTCACTGTGTTGAAACCCATCATTATAAAGCTTTACAAGTTCAACAGTCACATGGTTTCTCTGGTTTTTCTCAGGATCTAGGAAAGATTAGAAGTTGAAATTTTGTACCATGACAGTTTGTGGGCTTTGGAAGAGGATCCACAGTTCAAGTCTTGATCAAGAAGCCCATAAAGTCCAAAATTACATATTAAATGGTCTACTTTTTTTCACAAATATATGGAGATTCTTTAACAATCAACGGTTGAAAAAAATTTCCACAGTCGCGTTTGAGCTCATCAATAACATCAACAGTTTCAATTGATAGTTGCGGCCCCAAGATTTAAAAATAAAAAGAAAGAAAAAACCGATCTAGGTTTCTCAACAAGAAACCTAGTCGATTTGAACGTTTGAAATCAGCAGTCCCACGGGATTTCATGGTTCGAGATTCATGATGAATCAAAGGCTGAAATCTTACTTTGTACCTGTTTTTGGGCTTCTTAAGAGGAAAAACGGTTTGGATCTGATATGCAGTCCCACATAAGGTCGGAAATGAAGATCCAATGGCTCATAGTTCTTGGCAAATATCTTGAGATTTCTGTAGCATCAACGGTTCAAATTTGTTCTTGGGCCTATTGAGACATCCTACAATTTGGGTCTTCACTTAGGGCCTCATAATTCCAAAAAAAAAAAAGAGGAAAAAGGAAGACATGGACTACCTTCTCAAGTACTGTAGCACTGTGGTCTTTTCGCTTTAGATGAATTTGTCTGTCCAAAAAAAGTGGCGATTCCGGGTCTTCTCATACAGACATAAAACGTCTATTGTCCGCTTGAAAATAGACACTTTGCTGTGTAGCATCGAAACGATCTTATTATCTAAATATCTATTTGAGATCAATTCATACCTTTTTAATGAGAACTCATTAATTCCTTCAGGGATATGGGTTGTCATTTTTGCTTCCTGTGTTGATGAAACCATTTCATGTTTTTTTTTTTTTTTTTATGTTAGTTCGGTTTTGAAGACTCATTTTATGTTTTTTATGTCAAGATTACGAATCTGAAGTTTTCCATTTGCAATTTGGTAACACATCTAAAAAGTAGAGGAAAAAAAAGGGTTATATCGGTAAATTCATTTGTCTCTAAAGGAGACAATTTTCAACTCATATAATCAATTCATAAGGATTCATTTTTCTTCTAATTGAAGGAGGACAAAATTGCCTTTAGATTTATGGGAGATCTGAATCTCAAACTTCTTTTTCTTGACAAGCAAACACCATTAGAGTAGTTGAGTCTTACAAATAAGAGATTAGGTTAGAGTTTTTAGAGATAGAATTAAGAGTTTGAATTATAAGTTATCTCTTATTCCCTTCTCTTGTATAAATTGATTAGTTGATTTGAATAACATTTGCAGTGTATATTAAAGGCATCCAACACAACATGCAGTTAATCCTGAAAGTCATTTGTGATTCCTTCTACCCTCCATTTCTATGGAATTTGATGTTGGAACCGGTCTACATTGGAAATAAAGGTTGAATGGATAATTTTGGGTCCATCTGGATGAGTCCTGATTCCCTATTTTTAACGAAACAGGAAAATACTGTTCGGCCTATTCTTGAGCGCTACCTATATAAAATGTTGGTTTTTTTTTTTTTTTTTCATCCCAAAAAGGCAATTAAGAGTGTAATTAGATGACATCATGTTTATATAGGTGGCACTCGAGGATAGACCAAAACAGTATCTTACCGGTTTGAACTCCATTTGGATATATCCACCTTCCATGCACTGCCCTAAATCAAGAGCAAGATCACAGCTAATGCCTGTCCTTATCTAGCAATCGATATGGGGGCAAATGAAAAGCCCATTTATCTGAAGGTCTTCAACTTGAGACTTGCCCTGGCTGACTTGGCTTTATTAAATTTTGAGTCAAGCCACATTCTAAGCAAATTAAGTTAAAAAAAAAAAAAAGATTAAATGTAACAAATAAAATTGACCCACAAGTACTGGGCTGTCTGTTTGCAATTGAACAGAACCAAGTAAGATTGTAATGTTTTTGAACTATTTTTATGCCATCCTAAATGCAAGGCAGAAACCAATAGCCCATTGCTGATTGCTCCGAAGCTTCCGTGGATTTGAGATACATTCAAATGGTCATACATATTCCCATTACAAAGGCTGATTACAACAAAGCTTTCCTATTCAGATAGTTCCAAATGAGTCTATATTCCTCATTAGATGTTCAAGTTCAGTTTGCCATGTGAACTACTAGATTTATGCTTCCAACTCTTACATAAGGGAACGTAGGAACCAACTTATATTTGTCTGCCTGATGTCACAACCATGGAAGAAGAGTTCCTGGGCACCATTTAGTTTTATGGAAATTATATCATTTGTTTCTGCATGTACCCGCTTTGGTTTAATTTTTAATAACTTTAATCATTGCCATTTTAAAAAAAGGAGGCAAATTTCAGTTCTATATTCTTAGTGGAGCATTCTAATTGCTAACAAGTTGAGAAAGAGTGACTAATAAAATTCACGCCCGTTTGCCTACTTTGAAATTGAATTTCCAATATTTCATGGTAAAGAGGGTTTTATAGAAGTATTAAAGTGGTGAAGAGCAAACCATCTAAGGTGGAGATCAATATGTGACAATTAGGTTCCTATGATTTACTACACCAATCAATTGGTGATCAATTTCCATTGAGGGGGAGATTATTTGATGGCCCTTTGTAGATTTCACCTTTAATTCTTAACCTTTGCCACCTTTGATAGAAAGGTGTCGCTTGAATTCTGTTGAATAGCTTATTCAGCTTCATTTATTTTGGGCTTTTGTTGAACCATTGCCCTTGACATTTTTTGATAATTATTATATTTTCTAAGGATTCCAATTTACCATATTCTCATGGCAAATCTCATTGTTTCATCGGATTGCATTTCAGATCCCTGTAATGTCATTGGTAATTAGTTTGGACCCAGGTGAAAACATGAAGATTCTAGAACATCAATTTTAAAAATTCTTTGACAGCTTGTCCAACTTTGGGCCGGCTAGAAAGTTAGGCTCAGTCTCCACGTACTTTCTCTTTTTGCCTGGTAATGTCATTGGGGTTTTGATTTTCCTTTTTCTTTTTCTTTTTCATTTTGAGTCTGTTTTCATTAACAATTGTTCATTTAGTAAGTGATATTCATTATGTTGGTTACAATCTTTCCTTATTTTCGACTCTATGTTTTATTTTCTATTAAAAATGCATTGAGTTGATGAGTGGAATTATTTTGATGTTTTATTCCCCTACCATTTTGTTATGAGTAGTGCTACTTGGACAAATTTTTTTGCCAGAATTTTGGACAAACCCTATGGTACGCCTTTGAATATTATAGGGATATTCAAGGCATATCATAGGGTTTGTCCAAAATTCTGACAAAAAAGTTTATCCAAGTAGACTTTTTGTTTTGTTATCTTGTGAGATTGATGTTTTGTTTGTGGATTATGTATCATTTACTTCTTCGTTATGTAGCATGATGAATTAAAGCCTTTCAAAGACTTATCCCGATTCCATTAGGGCCCATTTGACAATTTTATATGTAAAATAAAGTGTAGTAATGCATCAAATTAAAAGAAAATAAAATATGAAGGTATCTCATCTACTGTCGATTGGTGCTAATAAAATCTGTTCATAAAAGAAATAATATTATTTTTGAATTTACATCTCTTTTCTTATTTCAACTCGAACACTTAACCTAGAACTAAATTTGATTAGAGTTGACACTTATTAGTGAGTTATCATTCATCACTCATCATCAAGGTTTGTACAATGTTTATTCTTAATCACAATTCTCGATATCATTGTCATGTACTTTTCTGGATCAATTTCATTTATTTTCTTAGTCAGAATTCTGGAAAATCTATATATACGGAGTACATCAGTATGCATGACAAGATTTGGGATCAGTGGATCAACCAGTGTAACAGGATAAGAAACAATTTTCAATCAACATGCTATGATAAATACAAACATGGATATGAGAGAAGCAACCCTCAGAGATTCAACAAAGACTTGCCCGCATAGAAATGGGAGTTATACAACCATCTATATGTCATCTCGTTGTGGTTGGATCCATGATGAGACCCACCTAATAAATTATCATCTACCCAAAAAATTCCCTCGGGCCATTTCTACGCTGGTGTTGAATTTATAGGACTTCCATGGGCACGCTTATTTTATGCAATTGAATTCCAATGAATTTTAAAGCTCTGTTTTTGAAAGGTGGTTAGAAATGAGGAAACAAGGATGATTATCCGGAATGACCATCAAATAATTTTTACTGGATTGGAAAATAAATCGAGGAGAGTTGGCAATGAATCTCAAATTCTAAGAAAGTCAAGGTCTCATGCTCATCTTCTCTTCCTTTACCATTCTCTTCTTTGATTATCATTTTTGGAGCACATGGGATAACAAAAGCATATGTATTCAATTCTCATGCAACTAAAAAGGCATTTAATATATGTCTTCTTATTAGAGGGGCAATTTTTTTTATTTTTTTTTTTAAATAAGGAGAAGAGGTTGCCATTAAATTGTCTCTTCACTTAGCAAGGAAATGAGTGCAGAACTACAATCCAGTACCGCTGCATTTGGATACAAAGATGCTGTAATGTGAAATTTGAATAATGGGCATGGAAGACCTTAAAACATTTCGATACGAGGGATAGAAGGACGGAAGCCCTCATTATGTGTTAATGTTGGATTAAAAAACAATCCCATTAGATATATCTATCTTTTAGTCTAATGTCTTCAAATTTTAACGATTTTTTAGTTTTGCCGTATTTTGAGGTTCAATCCCATGATGAGTATAAGTTGGATGAGTGTCCAAATCAGTCCTCATACCAATTCAGAGGGTGAAAAAGAGGCCGATTGATCAAAGGTGGGATCAACTAAGCTTCATGAGTTAAAGCAGGATAATTGTTTTTAATTGTTTCTGAAGTGTTTGAAAACAAGTATTTTTAGAGTATTTACGTGAAGGTGAATAAACTGTACTTTTTTTTAAAATTATCTTACATTTAGAGATTAGAAGGTGAGAGCATTCAAGATTCAATGCAAAGTGTGCTAAGATTCACTGTTGCGAAATTGGAAATCAAGCTGGTCTGAGTCAACTCAACTCAGTCAGGGGCGGGCTTAAGCTTGTAAAATAATTTAATGGCTGTGGTTCAGGTGGAGTCGGGTTTTACATCGATCCAAATTGACAGAGCGTTGAAATAAAAAAAATTTAACTGATAAACTTGTTGGCGGCAACCAAGGAATTGGGATGTGAGTGACATGACTAGTCTTACATTTTACAGGCTGGGCGAGGGCCAAGGCCATCTGACCAGACCATTAAGCATACATGGGCCAACAGCAATGATGCAGATGATCTGACCCAGACATGCCAATTCCTGAGTCAACCCGGCTCAGTGAAGTTCTGAAATCTGTGTCCCCATCCTCGTTCTAGAACAGTGACTAAAGGGTAAAAGAATGACTAAAGGGTAAAGTAATGACTAAAGAGGCAGCCACATACCTTTATTCAATAAGAAGGGAATCGATTCTTCCTTCTTTGACAATCAAATGAAGATTCCACATCTCTAATCTTCTAAGCATCGTATGCATGCATTTCCCTGCCATTCTTGTGTACCCATTGAAATCTTGCCTTCCGTTCTGTTCCTTTCCATGGGTTGGTTTGGACTCTATAATCTACTTTTTATTCAGCAGCCAAACATATGGTCAAATGCAAAATAATTTTTATATCATGAGACTTATAGGGATATTCACACCAGGGCTATTAAGAGGTTGTTTTTTGTATAAACGAGATACAATATAAAAAAAATATATTGTGAAGCCTCAAAATCATGGTTCAAAATAGTAGCGGTAACAACTAGTAAAGGTCAAGCAATCGGAAAACAATAGGTTGTTCAATTGGTTCTTGATTGCCAACCCCCACTTCCCACTCAGATAGGACTCTCACTCTCGGCATACTGTCAAGTGGGAAGGCCAGGATATAGGGATGTAGATGGGCCGGTTCCTTGTTCAGGTCCATGGTGGACCCAGACCCAGAGACATAAATGAGAATGAGGACCCGGAGCCGTTTCATAACCGGTTTCTTGGTTTCTGAACCGGAACCGTTAATAAGAAGATGGATTAAGAATCAGAACTGTATATGGGACGGGATCGGCTCTAGGTAGAGAATGCTATGGGGAAAAAATGTAGTTTTTTGGAGATATTCTTGAAAATTGAGATAATATATCGGGACCCATATCCATGGGTTAGAGCAAATGTGGAACCAGACCTGTTTAGGTCATGGGTCCAAAAAGGGACCCAGACCCGTTTACTTATCGTGGGTTAAATAAGGACACAAACGCGACTTTTAAAGGATTGAAACCTCCGGGTAATCGGAGAATCTATGACCCATTTTCATCCCTATCCAGATACCTCCGGGCCACTCATTCAAGTGAGCCCCAAAAAAAAAAGTTCAAGTATTTCACTTCAAACCCACTGCTGGGGATGTGGACTAGACCTGCACAAGTTTATAAGGGACCAATCCACAACCCGAATGAAGTGCAACCCCAGTGACACAAACCCCCAAGTAGTGGCTATATGTTTTATAAATATGGACCGCTGACCCTTTTCCTTTTAACTCTCCATTTGATGTTCACCAACCAAACAGTATCATCTAAGGTTTGAGTGCGCCTAAACGGAACCACTGGGCCAGGATTAGGATGTTTCATTTCATTCTATATTCATGCCATATTAGTGCTTATACTATACTTTCTTTTTGCTTAATTAGAAAATAACTATTATGAATACTAGCCCTCTCAAACTCATTTCAAAACCTTCCTCAACCTGTTTCGATAGCCAATGTCAATCTATCCATACATGCCACATAAACATGAGTGAATATGGCGCCACTCTCTTTTAGAACTCACGTCGCGTTTAGGAAATTTTTCTACATGGGATTAGCTACATTATTATCAGAATCTAACTTGCTTGATTTTGTATATGACAGTTTCACGACTTCTAACTTCTCCTTGATGGTACAAAGAAAGAAAAAACCTTCTCCTTGACAGTTTGCAGTGCTGTTAGATATGGTGATATGATGGGGCTTGTTAGGGTAGTGATTTTAGCTTAACGAACAAATACATGGAAAAAAATCACAAAATTCCATCTGAACTTCCATTGGTCACTTCATATGTGGAATTTCATATATGAGTATTTAGTATATACCCCACTACGATTTGTAATATTTGTAAATAGGACCCTATTGTTTGAGTATTTAGTGATTAATCACTGCCTTTTCATTTTAACACCTTACACCCAATAAACAATAATGATCGTATGTCAAATTTATTTACAAAAATATGATTATTTTATCTAAGTCCCCCAGTCTCTCTCCATGACTCATGCACTTGAAGCCTAACGATGCCATTTGAAACTTTCACCAATCCAATGGGGGGCTGTCTATGAATTGGGTCAGTTATAATCAATGATAAATATAGGTCTTTATTGTCACTACAATCTATTTGGATCTACTAAAATGGTCTAAAAATGGATTAAACTATATATATAGTAACCATCAATGTTCTAAGCTTTAAAGAAAATTAAGTCCAGGCTTTTGCAATTAGTTATAGAGATGGTAAATGTGTCATTTCACTCTAATAACTCATGTTTGTTGCATAGCCACTTATTTTGGGGCGAAAAAGCGAGATGTACTCAGACTAAAGAGCCTATTTTCAAATCTTAGAAACCTTAGTGGATTTACACTCAAGATATTTACACAAAAAACTATGTAGTTGGGTTCTTTTATATGGGTCTAATTTAAAGCAATAGAATGGGTAATCATCAAATAAGTAGGAATTTCTAATTTAACCAATCAATTCATGGCCCAATATAGGAAGGCTTGAAACAATCAATGGAGTATCCGAGTCTTGTCCTCTCATAGGATCCAAACTTTCCCCAGTAGAGCATTTCAAAACTTAAGAAAGAGATTATTCTTTTCCTCAAGAGTGATCCAATCTATGTTTCCAAAATCCAATCAAATGGTCAGGATTATCAGAAGAATCCAGTTCTTTTCGTCTATGTCATGTGTGAAGGAAAGTTGTGGCCCTAACCTCAGAATTACCATTTCTTTTTCTTGAGTTGTGGGACTGATGCTTTGCTTTGGTTCCTTTATCTCCATTTCTCCTCATTCTATAAGATTAAGTCCTTCTCCAACATTACCCTGATCTCTCTTCCCCCGCTATTTGTATTACACAACTCCTCTCTGAGAGCCAGCATTGCATTTGTAAGATTTTGTCTTTTAAGTTGCTTATTATATTGATTTTGCATTTAAATTCCTCATTTTGAAGTGGTTTGATGATGTTATTCTAGAAACCTTAAATCACCACCGTCCGTTCGGCGCTGAGGAGTGAGGAGGTAGTACGAGAAAGCAACATTCAAAGGTGAGTATCAATTTCTTTATCACTTTGTATTACATATCATCTGTTTTTGTGTATTTATGGTTATTTTCTCTCATTTTAATTGAGATTTGCTGAGGAATTGAGTCTACGATAGAAGGAAGGTTTGATTGAGTGAGCTTCATATTCACCAAGTCAGCCACATTTCGAGGGGCCTTCATAATAGTAATCTACTCCTAACTATGATGCCTCTACAAAACCTAAATAACTTGAGGAATTTAGTATTTTGCAATGTCACACAAAAGCACATTAGTTTGCGCATCATCATGTTTGCTTGCAATTATTTACACATGCGATGTGTGTGAATGCGATATGAAAATTGTTTGTAAATGAAATCAATTAAAAACTAAAAACATCACACCAAATCAGGTGTGAAAGTAATTCATACCCCACTTGTGAAAGGGACGTGAGAACACTTCTTTCACAGTGATTGTATTTTTGTGGGGCCCATCAACCACTTTTTTGCTCATTACTATAGGCCCCATGTTTATAATCCAAACATTTCACTTTTCTTATTGAACAAATAAACCACAAGATAATGAAGCTGAGGGGCTGTTTGGGAGGCCGGATGGGTTAATAGGAATGTTGAAAGTCATTTACTGAGTTGTAAATCAAATATGGAAGTGATCCCACATTTTTTTTTTTTTTTTTTTTTGAATAACTTGTTGGAACACAATTTAAACCTTTCATCTTCCAATATAATGTCCCACTCGAGGATACCATCCCTCCCTCTCTCTGCCAAAGTCTCTGAATCCTGCCTCTCACTCTCTCAAGACCCAAACCTATACCCTCCCTCCCTCCCTCCCTCCCTCCCTCCCTCTCTGTGCCAAAGTCTCTAGATCCCGCCTCTCACTCTCTCTCAAGACCCAAACCTATACCTAGTATTCACCCCATCTCTCTACCTTCCACACAACCCTTGGCTAGATTGGATGCAATCTTTAATGTAGTCATAGGATCAAACCCTAGATTGGATCGGTTTGATCCGAATAACACAATTTGTAAATCGCATAAATCACATGCATACCTGGCGCAATCTTAGGGTTGGGAGTAGAGTATGCCAGAAAGAACCTCCGATGTGGAGTTTACAACTCACTTCTACTCCTTTGATGCTTGAAATTTGCAAATGATGAGAGAGATTGACAATAAGATTTCAAAGCGAAGCAAGTTACCATATCCCTATATATTTATAGATCTTATGATAGTCTCCTAATTTAAGTTGGATTCTCCCTCTCATCTCCTTCTAATTAGTAAACTAGCAATGACTGCCCCCCAAAAATAAAGATGTATTCAATTTTAAGTTACTTTTTGTGTATAAATATGAAAAATAATACATTTAAAGAAAAAAAACTGTAGCATTCATTATGAAGAATGACGATGCTGATAAAATAGTTGGAGAAAATTTAGGAATGTTTAAAATTGATTGTGATGAGAAAGATATTAAGAAAGTTAAAAGATTTGTAAGCAACTACAACGGTGGTGGCTCCCCACCATGCATTGAAGATTTGAAACTAAATCAAGAGAGATAGGGGTAATTTTAATGATTTGAACTTAATTTGAAGATGGACATTGACATGCAAACTAAATTAAGAGAGATAAGGATAATTTAAATGATTTGAATATAGTAAAGTGAATGATGGTCTTTTGTCTACAACCTTATAAGAAAGAAGATGAGAAATTTCAGAAATCCAACCTATGTGCCATATTGAGAAATTACGTGGCTTTAAAATGAGGCATCATTTCTTCATAAAATATGGTGATAACATGGCGCCATGAATATGCATCATGGCTAGGTGGCAAGACAAATCATATTGCTTTAATATATATATATATATATATACTAGCAACAAAGGGCCGTGCTAAACCCGGGCCGAAAATGAAAAATACATGAAAAAAATAAGATTCTTTTAAATGTTTATAGAAAAAAAAATCCACCTTCCTTTTTTTTATATTGATCTTTCTACTTTGGTTTATCTTTTGGACTTAGGGGCTAGGGATGAATACATGAAGAATACAAATGGTAAAAAAATAAATATTAATATTCTTATATGTGCACAACTAATGTTTATCATAAACACTGCCATGTTTCTCCTTGCTTGCTCCACAATTTGATGTGAAGGATTTTGCAAGATCAATTTGTCAATAAGAATCTCATTATGAGAGCATGCCATTGTGTTGCAAACAAACCGACTAATTCAATGTAATCCATTTTTAAAAGAAATGGACTTTTTATCTTTTGGATTTGGGGTTAGGGTCTTATACATGATGAATACAAATGAAAAAAAAAAAAAAAAAGATAAAAATTAATCTTACATGTGCACGACTTGTTTAATATAAACATTGTGTTGTTTCTCCATGCCTGCCCCACAATTTGTTACTGAGGTGATATAATTTTCAAACCAATTCTTAATCATTTCCTATGATACCAATTTTTAATAGAAGATTTTTTTTTCAAGTGGATTGATTTCATAATTTAAAAAAAAACGTATATCCTAAAGAATAATCAAATTACAAACTACTAAAAAAACATAATGCAGAGAGAATTTTTTTTTTTAATTGCATTAATATATGAGATTGATATGATAATTTAAACAAAATTATATCCTAAAATAATAAACAAAGAATATAATTGTTTAAAAAAACATGATGTAGAGAGGGATATGCGTACCTATAAATGAGACTTTCCTCAGGATGTATTGCTCCAGGAATGAAAGTAGTGTGATTTTTATCTTGTGGATGGAGAGAAGAAAAGAGGGTAATGACTATAATTGAGGTGTGATAGTTTTGTGAAATTATTTTAGTAACTGCTATTTGATGAGAAAACCGTGTAAGATTCAATGAGAGATTATAGGGACAAGAAATGATGCCACATGGCATCTGTGAGCGCACTGATCATCACGGCCCGTGTAGGGTGATAGAGGCTCCGATCATCACTGTCCACTTGATCCATGGCCCACAAATTTTCACCCATAAAAAATGGTTGTACACTCAACCCAACAACCTAGTTCATTTGGATGAGTAGCAAACCATGTGACCCATAACTTAGGAGAGGGAGAGGGGGTGCACCGTGTTTTCCAAAGCACTAAGCATTGCTTAGCCGTGGGATTCCCTTTGAAATATAGCACATAAAATCTTCTACCAAAAAAAAAAAAAAAAAACCACAAAAATTCATGGCACATAAAAAGCACTTCTAAGAGTATTTCTAACACGATACGTACAACGGTTGATAATGGATCTTTGATTTTTTTAACTAAAGCAACCCATCTCATGTTTTCCTTGCCTATTTGCTTTGTTTCTTGTTGACTTGCTTTAGAGTTTTAGGTTTTTTCCCTCTAGACTTTAGGGATTCAATGAGATAATTTATAGAATTGAATTTCAACATTAAAGGTGTCATTGAGAAATTTTAGGATAAGAAGAGTCCATTAAGATAGCTAATTGGAGAGAATCTAGGAAAATTTAAATTTTAATTGACTCTATATGATAGATATTAGAAATAGGATAAGATCTAGGAAAATCTTACATGACACGTGGCGTTTGTGCAGTGGTATGTGATGACATGGCTCCTTAAATTATTCTAGTTTTTTTTGTGCATATTTATTTAAAAGGAGAACTCCTTCTATGCTGACATGGCACCCCTCACAGCCCACCTCCCCTTTTGTTTTAATATATATATAATATAATTGAGATAGGAAGTGACTCTTCGTTTTCAAGTCCAATAGGTTTCTAAAATACCATATAAATTGATTGCATTAGGCACCCAAAGTGGGACCCACTGTGTGCGTGCGGGCCCCTGGCCGAAAGTCGAACTCTGCCATCCACCCCTCTCTGCAGAAGGTCCAAAAATAATTGTTTCTTTTTTCCTTTGGTAAAGTAATTGCTAGTGTTATTGGGTTGTGAGGCTTACCTTCCTACATTAGGTATTAACTCAAATCATCGACAAGATCATTAAGTTGTCATTTTTGTTTCAGTATACCATATGGACCAATGAAATTTCATCACCATCTATCTAATTTCTAGAACTAGTTTGAAGATCTTTGCACATGAACATTTCTCTTTTGCATATGATCATATATGATTCTTTCTCTTTCATACACGAATATTTTCTCCTATGTGAGTGCCTCTCACCCTATAGTGAGAGATGAATGCGCGCGCACACACACACATATATACATGCCAACTCTTATAAACTCAAGCTTAGGATAAGGTAAGCTCATGTATGTCGTGGGGCCTACTTGGGGACCCACATGGGGATGAAGGTTAGGGGGATTTCAAGGAATCCCTAGGATCTTCCTCTCTGCAAAAAACCAGCCCCAACCGTGATTTCTATAATCTCTATATGGGCCCAAAAGTTTAATGATCAATAGTTCATTCGGATCAATATATAGTCGATCCAACAGGTCTAATAAATTCATATCTGACCAAAAGTTGGTAGACATGTGCAATTTAGAGGGGTCATCTATTTGGTCCATTTGAATGGACCAAAGGTGGACCCCACAAGCATGAGCTTACGAGATTTTATCCTAAACTTTAATTTATGAGAGCCTTGCTCATATATATATATATATATATATATTTATCTTGTGTGTGTAACGTAAAAATCTTCACATCATAATCTTACTTCTCTCTCAATCTACGTTTTTCATCCAAATAGACCGAAGTAAAAAATCAGCATACCTACTTTGCTCTTCTTTACTACTCCTTTTTGCTAAACAAACAAGGGGTTGGGAGAGAGTGAAAAGGGGAGATGTGGAGAGATTATCCTCTTCCTTTGCTTTTAACCTCGGATTTATCCTTTACCAACATTGACACAGATTTGATAAAGTCCAATCTTATTCCTTTTCTCTTTCCTTGAGGGCTAGTTTGGCACTTTCCTAAGATAATAAAAGTCAGGTAAAGCCTCTTTTTTTCATACAAGATGTCACATCAAATGCACTTTATTCAAACACCCCCCTCCCCCATCTTTTCAAAAAAAAAAAAAAAAAAGTCAAAAAACAACTACCTTTATCCACTAAAATAAAAAAAAACTTCACTTTTTCATACAAAAAGTTAAAAAGATTTCATACAAAACAACTGAAAATAAATTATCATCATAACTCACTTATATTTTATTATTTCTTTAAAATCATCTTTACTTCACTTGACTCTCTTACAAATAATTGTGATCTAACCTTTGTCCCTCAGATTTCATGGTAATTTTTATAATTAGCTCTATCTGTTCAAATTTGATCAAACTAAAATCAATCGTCCAAACTTAATCCTTATTGACCTCGCTTTGATACCACTTGGTTCTATTTTATAATTATCACAAAATATAATCAAGATGGATCCAATCAACACAAGCTGAAATTTTAATGTTTACCTAGACCCATGATCAGACGGTTTTACCTTAATGCCATTATCAATCGGTACCATTTAGTAGAGAATTATTTCAATATTCCTCGTCTTGTTCAAGTTTTAGAAGATCCTCTTTTATTAGCCATGATAGGAATCATTAATGATTGGAAACTTTCCTATAAGCCCACTTTAATTTAAATAAAAAACCAAAATAAGATGCAATCCTTTAATACAACTGGCCGTCCGATAATGAGGTCCCACCATGCTTGGTTAGAGGGTTAAAAATGGTTAGAGGGTTAAATTCCACTTCTTAACTCATCAAACATTTTGAAAAACCTTGGAAAGAATTTAGAAACGTTGGATTACATTAATGTAATTGACCATTTTCATGTCCCCAAAACTCCAGTCTATTTTTTTTTTTACATATGTTGATGATGCCAAAAAAGAGTATTCGGGCACCACCGGTCAAGTGTAAGAAAATTAATGTGAGAAATAGAGAGAGAAAATAACAGAGAGAGGTTTATAGTGGTTCGGTCCAATGTGACCTACGTCCACTTTAAGGTGAAGATTGTATTTATCAAGTGTGTAGCGATTACAGATGGAAAGATGGTGGTAAAGATTGATTGCAAATTTGCTTGCCCCTCAGTGTGGGTGGGGCTCTTGTTTTATAGTCGTCCCCTAACAGATGGGGAGACTCTTCAGCAGCGGACGCTACCTTTTGGCAGAGTCTCCGAACCGCCCTCAAGTGACGAGGCAGATAAGATATCCTCCGCAAGACTTGGTAAAAGCAGGTTAGAGGCAACGACGCTCTGACTTCGTACTTCGTGGATTCGGACCCAGACCTACCCATGACGAGTGGATCCAGACCTGGGCTCGACACGGACCCGGGTCATTCAGACCTGACCCAACATCGCGAACTGAATCTCTTGAACTTGACCCGTCATCATGTTTGGGCCTGACCCGTCATCATGGACTGAGTCATTTGGGTCTGACCCATCATTTGCCCCTCAATGTCTCGCGCCAAAGGAAGTTTTGAAAGCGAGACATTTTCAAATATCAAGCTTTTTTTTTTTTTTTTTTTTTTTTTTTTTTTTTTTTTTTTTTTTTGAAAGCGAGACTTGTAAGTTATTATCTCATATAACTCGCAAAAACATGCTGCCACTTCGAAATAATATACTCTTCGCAGAGGGGGTCCGGGGGTGTCCCCCGGCGGTGGTCCGGGGGTGTCCCCCGGCGCCCCCGACCAAAATTTTGACCTAGGGTTTTGTAAGGATCAGATTTGATTTTTGTTTGCCTTCTGTATCTGTCCTGGCGTTCTCGAACTCTATCCGTTGCTTTATGCTCAGACTCTTTCCCCTCTTGATTTGTACAGCAGAGTCTTTGTAGCTTAGGAATCTCCTCTCCACTTTTAAAACCCTAGAATGAGGGCTATAAAAGAGAGTTTTTGCTCTTTTGTTTTTCACTTGGGATTTCTTCATCTCTTTCTTGTTCAAGGAAAGGAAAGAAAGAGGCCAGCTACTCTTCTTCTTGTCTTTCTTCTTCCTTCTTGTGTCAAGAAAAAAAATCATGGAGAATCAGGCTCGAGTAGAAAAGGAGAGCGACGTCGCTGCCGGAGAAGTGGGCGCCAGGGGCGCCCTCGCCGCTGCTGTTGCCGTGGAGGAAAATTCTGGGCGGGGCGCCCTCGCCGCTGCTTCTGCCGGGCTGGATGGGGGCGCCCCCACCTGGGGCGCCCCTAGTGCTGCGTCAGGTGTTGCTGCCGTGGAGAAAAATTCTGGGCGGGGCGCCCATGGCGACCCCGCCGCTGGGCGAGCCGCTGCTGGGCGAGAAGGACGGGGCGCCCCAGGTGGGGGCGCCCCTGCCGCTATCGCGGCGCCGCTGGGCGCTGGCCCTGCCACCGTCGGGGCGCTGCTGAGCGCTGGTCCTGGGGCGCCCCTGCTGCTGGCAGGGCGCCGCTGGGTGGAGGACTGGGGGCGCCCCTGCTGCAGGCATGGCGCTGGACGGGGACACCCCCGCTGTCGCCGTTGCTGCCACAGACGGGGAGAGATCGGGGCGCCCCTGCGTGCCTTCTGCGGGGGCGGTGCGCCCCTGTGGGCTTGCTGGTGCTAGTGTTGCAGCCCGCGCCCCCTTGGGCGCCCCCTTGAGCGTGGTCGCGACGGGCGATGACGGTGCGGGCAACGAGGGTAGTAGTGCTAGCGCTGCGCGTTGTCATCGCAAGAGATACCGAGGAAAGGTGGTTGTCAGCGACGACGCATCGAAGGTGAGCACCATTTTCAGTGTCTTTAATTCTAACACTGATATCTTAAAGATGGTTTCTTCTTATAAAATTCCTCCCACTGTGTTGTGCCGCCGGGCTGAATCGGACGAGCCCGCTTGCGATGATTCCTCGGGCGACCTTGTCATCTATGAGGAGATGCTCGAAGCTGGGTTGAGGTTCCCCATATCGTCCCCCATTTGCAGCATTCTCCGTTACTTTTCATTGACACCGGGGCGGCTAGCACCGAACGGATGGAGGGTTCTGCTTGGTTTTTTGGCGCTATGGAGGAGGGTTCACAATGAGGACGCATCACCTGTGGGGTTCCATGCCGCCTATAGCTTGACTGAGTCTCCAGCCCCCAATAGGGGATGGTATTATCTTGCTCCCAGGGGAGGCAAGCTGCTCACTGGTCTTCGTTCCAACTGTCATAATTGGAAATCTCACTTCTTCTTTGTTGGTGGAGAGTGGGCTTCTGAGACAGACCGAGCCTCGGTGCCAACCCGATGGAGTGACGCCAGGAGACTAGGTAAGTGTTAACTTGCTGCTCTTTGTCTTTATCACTAATTTTTATATGCTTACCCAATCCTCTTTTGCAGAGGCGCCAGTACTTTCGATGAGTCAGCAGCAGCAGCTACAGGCTGTGAGGGCTTGCCCTGATAGTGACAAAGATTTGGGGGTCCTCTTACCCAAAGAGGGCAGTGGAGCTGGTGGCTCCTCTTCACAGTCTCCTCTAAAGAGAAAAGGTACTTTGACTTTTGCTTTCTCTCATTTCCTCTTTTTTTTTTTTTTATGTCTAAATAACAGTTTTCTTCTGCAGCAGCAGATAGGAGGGCTATCGGGGCTCGTCTTTCTAGCAGGAGTACCCCTCCTTCAGGATCTTCTGGTAGGAGTACCCCTACCCCTCCTTCAGGCTCTTCTGGTAGGAGTACCCCTCCCTCCAAGGCAGCGAGGGTGGAGAGTACTGGAGGGGGGAGCTCTCCATTGGTGACATTCAGGGCGAGTTCTCTCGCATCCACCTCTCCAGCGGAGGTACAGTCATCCCATCGGGTGGCCTCTCCTGTAGCATCTCCTCCGCCAGCAAGCTCTTCTACCACAATTGCTGCTTCGGAGCCTCTTTCTTTGGCAGTACCTTCTCCCGCTCAGTCGTGTCCCCCACGCTCGGGAGCTTCTGCAGGGATACCGACTAGGGCTGGCCCTATGCTGGGCAATCCTCAAGTGATTCGAGAGAAACTTGGGCGGTTTGTGTTTCCTCCTGAGGTCACACAGATCAACTCTTTGGGTACCCAGAAAGTCATTGATACATTCTTGGAGGCTTTGGCTCAGGTAAATGTTTACCATCTCCATACTTTCATTATATATATATATTTTTATGTATTCTCATTTTGTGTCTCTTACTGCTCTAGGCTTCTACATCATCCATTTGTTTGATGTCGAGGGCCCACCACAATATTCAACTGAGGGAGGAGAATGACAGCATGCAACAGGAGCTTTCTGCTGCCCGAAAGAAGATAGCGGCTCTTGAAGCCGCTAGAGACGTCTCTGAGACTGACCTCGTGGCGGCCCGTGCGAGGGTCATTGGGCTTGAGACTGACCTCGTGACATCCCGCGAGAGGGCGACTGGGGCAGAGGCTGAGCTTTTGTCGACCCGTGAGAGGGCGACCCGGGTAGAGGTTGAGCTTTTGGCGGCCCGTGAGAGGGCGACCCGGGCAGAGGCTGAGATGGAGAAGGCCCGCGAGAGGGCTTCGCTTAGTGAGACTGAGCTGGAGAAGGCCCGCGAGAGGGCTTCGCTCAGTGAGGCTGAGCTTGAGAAGGCCCGCGAGAGGGCTTCGCTCAGTGAGGTTGAGCTTGGACAGACCCGCGAGAGGGCGTCGCTCAGGGAGAGTGTTTTGGCGGTAGAGATACAGGCAGTGCATGACAGAGCTTCTCGGGCTGAGAAGGAGCTATCGGATGGCCTTGCTGATGCCTTCATTGATGGCTACGAGGAGCTCAGAGGGAAGATTTCTGCTGCTTTCCCTGACCTCGACCTTTCAGGCTTTGTGCCAACCGAGGCGCCTGATGGGGATGATGGAGATTCTGATGATGTAGAGGACGGTGATGAGGATGATGAAGATTCTGATGATGCAGAGGACGGTGATGAGGATGATGAGGATGGAGAGGACGAGGGGGGAAGTAGTGAGAGTGAGTAGGATAGAGGAGACTTCTGTATGCTTCATTACACAGATTGTTGTCCTTTTTTTTTTTTTAAGAAGGTAATGTTTTGGCCTAACTTTTGGAATAAATAAAATGAAGTCTTTATTTATTGGATGCTCATTATCACATAACATTTTGCAAAAATACTCAATATTTAGAAATTCCTTTCTCACTGCTTATTTCCCCTTCTCGTATTACTGGTAGTTCCTCTTCAGGTGTTCTGCATTCCACGGATGAGGTAGGGCCTTCCCCTCAGAATTCTGGAGTTTGTAAGTACCTGGTCTTACCACCTCTGTAATGAGGTACGGACCTTCCCAATTCGGTCCCAGTTTGCCCTCGCAAGAATCCTTCGTGGCGAGGATTACCTTCTTAAGGACCAAATCTCCTGGTAGGAAGGAACGGGGCTTCACTTTTGAATTATAGTATCTTGCCATCCTTCGCTTGTATTCTGCATTGCGGATGTTGGCGAGCTCCCTTGTTTCTTCCATCAGATCGAGATTGATGCGAAGCCCTTCTTCATTGGTGCTGGGGTCGTGGTGCTGGACCCTGTGAGATTGGATCCCTATTTCAACAGGGATGACCGCCTCGGTCCAAAAGAGAGGGAGAAAGGAGTTTCCCCGGTAGGAGCTCTTGGTGTAGTCCGATAGGCCCACAATACTCCCGGAAGCTCGTCGACCCAAAGACCCTTCGCTCTTTCGAGCCTTGTCTTTATGTTACGAAGGACTGTCCTTACCATGACTTCTGCTTGCCCGTTTGCCTGTGGATGAGCCGGGCTAGAGTGAGGCTGCTTTATCTGAAGGTTGGAACAGAATGTATTGAAAAGTTTATTGTCGAATTGCTTCCCATTGTCACTGACAATGGCGTGAGAGATCCCAAAGCGGCAGATAATGTTTTTCCAGACAAAGTCTTGCACTTTGGAGTCTGTGATCCTCGCCAAAGGTTCTGCCTCTGCCCATTTTGTAAAGTAGTCGATGGCGACCACTACGAACTTGCATTGTCCTCTACCCAGGGGAAGGGGGCCCAGGATGTCAATTCCCCATTTGGAGAAAGGCCATGGGCTCATGATAGTGGTGAGTTCCTCCGGGGGCTGCCTTGGTACAGTGGCGAAGCGCTGGCACTTGTCACACTTTCTAGTAAATTCCTTGGCGTCTACCAACATGCTGGGCCAAAAGAAACCCTGCCTAAGTGTTTTGTGGGCAAGGGAGCGTCCGCCTGAGTGGTTTCCACAAATTCCTTCATGGATTTCCCTCAGGGCGTAATCTGCTTCTTCATGAGAGAGGCACTTCAGCAATGGTAAAGAGTAGCCTTTCTTGTACAGGGTGTCTTGCAGGAGAGTGAACTTGGAAGCTCTCATCCTTAGCTTTTTGGCCTCAAGGGGATCCTCTGGCAGTGTACCCTCTTGAAGATATGCCCTTATCGGGGTCATCCAGCTCGTTTCAGCTGTGACACAGTTGATATTTGCAGTATTCTCATTCAACTGGCTTGGTTCGAACTGGTGCCCAAGGAATGCTGGTTCGCCTGATGGGGCCTCTAGGGATGAGGCGAGCCTGGCAAGTGCGTCGGCAGCAATGTTATTCTCCCGAGGGATATGACATATTTGGAAGTGCTGGAACCTCGGGATCAGTTTTCTTCACTATGCTAAGATAGCCCTGCATTCTTGTTTCCTTTGCCTCGAACTCGCCCCTTATTTGATTAACTATCAGCTGAGAGTCACTGTGGGCGATGAGGCATTGGGCGTTCATTCGAGCGCCAAATTTAGGCCAGAAAGGAGAGCCTCATACTCTGTTTCATTGTTAGAGGCAGTGAAATGGAACTTTACTGCATACTTGAGGGGTGTGCCATCAGGGCTGATCAAGACGAGGCCCGCTCCGCCTCCATTTCTGTTAGCAGAGCCATCAACGTAGAGCTTCCACACTGGTAGTGTTGAAATCTCGGTGCCTGACAGAGACTGGGAGCCTGGAAGAGATTCCTGTGTGCCGGAGGAAGAGGACTAGGCGCCCAGTGGAATGGCCTGGGCGCCCAAGGGAGAGGTCTGGGCGCCCATGGGAGAGGTCTGGGCGCCCAGACTGCCCTGGGCGCCCATTGGTTGGTCCTGGGCGCCCATGGGAGAGGTTTGGGCCCCCAGACTGCCCTGGGCGCCCATGGGAGAGTCCTGGGCGCCCAGGGGAGAGACTTGGTCCTGGGCGTCCAGGGGAGAAACTTGGTCCTGGGCGCCCAGGGGGGCTTCTGTGCCTGGAGGAGAAACTTGGGCACCCGGGAGAGCTTGGGCGCCTGGAGGAGAGGCCTGGACGCCTATCTGGATGTCTTCGATGGACGGATTTGGCTCTCCTTCATCACGTGTAAATTCAGCCACACAAATCGGCCCAAAGCTTGTGCTTTGATGGCGGCCCTTGGCTGGTACTGGACATCGAACTCACCTAGTTCAACTGCCCATTTGACAAGTCTCCCGGATACATCTGGCTTTCCGAGTACTCTCTTCAGAGGCTGATCAGTAACTACAACAATTGTATGGCTTTGAAAATAATGTCGCAGCCGTCTTGCTGCTGATATGAGGGCGAGCGCCAGTTTTTTCCAAATCTGAATATCTGGACTCTGCCCCTCGGTATGCTCTGCTTACATAATAGATGGGCTTTTGCACTCCATCATGATTTTCTTATGAGTACAGAACTGACTGCTGAGGGAGAAGCAGAAAGATATAAATACAACACTTCCCCAGGTACAGCATGTGAAAGAAGAGGGGGAGCGGTTAAGTATGCTTTAAGCTTTTGGAATGCTCCTCAGCTTTGGGGTCCCCACTCGAAAGTTTTCTTGAGAATTTTGAAAAAGGGGATGCACTTGTCTGCAGACTTAGAAACAAATCTGCTAAGTGCTGCGACCCTTCCGTTGAGACGCTGCAGCTCTTTGGTAGAAGTGGGCGACCTCATGTCCAGTATTGCCTTGATTTTATCGGGGTTTGCCTCTATTCCCCTCTGGTCGACCATGAAGCCCAAGAATTTCCCCGGACCCCACACCGAAGGCACACTTCTCAGGATTCAACTTCAATGCGGTAGAGCCTGAGAACACTAAAAAGTTTCTTGGAGATGGTCGAATGTGATCTCAGCAGCGGGCTTCTTCACAGCATGTCGTCCACATAAACCTCCATGGTCCCGCCCTATCTGTAGGTGAAACATTTTGTTCACTAGGCGTTGGTAGATGCGCCAGCATTTTTTCAACCCAAAAGGCATGACCCTATAGCAATAGGTTCCCCTCGAGTGATGAACGACGTCTTCTCCTGATCTGGAGGGTGCATGCTGAATCTGGTTATATCCAGAATAAGCATCCAGGAAGGAGAGGAGTTCATGTCCTTGTCGTGGCGTCGATGAGGAGATCAATCCTGGGCAACGGGAAGCAATCTTTTGGGCATGCCTTGGTTAAGATCAGTGAAGTCGACGCATAGCGCCACTTCCCATTCGCCTTTGTCACCATCACGACGTTCGAGAGCCATTCAGGGTATGCTACTCCCCTCAACAGCTCCATTTTCTAATCAGTTTCCCGACCTCCTTGTCCATTGCTTGGGCCCTTTCAGTGGAGGCGCCCCTTAGCTTCTGTCGGATAGGCTTGTGGCGAGGTCGACATTGAGGCGTGAGTGCGACTTCGGGATCAATCCCTTCGAGATTCCCGCAATGTGACCATCGAAGATGTCTGCATTATTTCTTCAGAAAGTTGGTCCAGCGGCGGACCAGATCTTCAGGAAGAGATGAGCCGATGTAGACGTCTCTATCAGGTGAGGTCTTCATTTAGGACCCAGGAGTGGAGTGGCTTCACTGGTTCTCCCCCTTCTGTAGTGTCTCGTCTCTCGGTCCAAGACTCAACCTGCAACGCCTCCTGAGTTTTTCTGGTCTGTCATGAGGAGACGTAGCATTCTAGTTGCTGCTCACCTGGGTCCCTCTTACTTCCCGATTCCATTCGGGTCGGGAACCAGAGGATGAGAGGTAAGCTGGAGAGGACGGCTCTTATGCATACAGAGTGGGCGCGTCCCATTATGAATGTTATATATGCCGAGGGCAATCAACACCAGAGAAGTTGACCATGGTAGTGGAACTTCGAGGTGCGCTCCGGCGGTGATTGGAAGTGTGATTGCCCCAAAGGATAACTTTTTCTCCCGAAAAGCCGATTAGGGGATTTGACAGGTTGCAACCTTTCCGCCCAATTCAGCTTATCATAAGCTTCTGCAAATAGGATATCTGCAGAGCTACCATGTCTTTACCAAGATCTGTGTACCTGAAAATTGGCGACGGTCATGTGAGCACCAGAGGATCAATCAATGGTGTTGGATTCCTTCTAAGTCCTTAATCTGAGAAGGAGATGACTTCGTTAGCGGCCAGCCTAGGCCCTTGGACGGGCGTGCCTCATCGGGATGCCTGGCTTTTCTGATGTGGGCTTTCATGGTTGAGAGCGATTCTGCCATTCCTCCCGAAATGGTCCGGATCTCCCAATTGGTTGCTGGTCCTCCAGATTGCGAGGTGGGGGTTGTGGCAGTGCTTGCCCCTACCGGCACATACTGGCGCAGGTGGCCACGCTGAATGAGATCTTCGATTGCTTCTTGAGTTCAAAAGCAGTCGTGCGGTGTCATGGCCATGGTCCGATGAAACGACAGTATTTGTTTGGATTTCTGCGGTTTGGGGGAGACTTCATCTTTTCTGGCCATTTTTACAGCGGGGTCATCTGTTATTTGGAATAAGATGTGTGTCCACTGAGGATTGAGGAGGGGTGAAGCCTTGTCTGTCTCTCTGAGGAGCCGGACCAAGCCTCTCTCTGACGAGGTACCGCACTCTCTGTTCTGCTTTCGCATTAATTGCTGTTCTCCTTTCTATCGTCTCTTTCTCCTCCTTCCCTTGCCCTCCGGTCTGGAGGACTCTCCTCGCCTTGCCTCTGGTGATGTCTTCAGCATATCCATGTACTTCTGGGCTTTCGCAGCAGCTCCGGAAAAGCTCTTGGCGGGCGCTTCATCACCGAAAAAGGAAGCTCGACGAGCGAAGGCCTCCCAGGAAAGCTGTCATGGAGACCTTGTCATCGGGCTCTTCAACTTGGAGTACCTCCTCGTTAAAACGAGTGAGGTAACTCCTGAGGCTTTCATTTTGTCCTGCTTTAACATGCTAAGCAGGTGTGTGGCCGGCTTCTTGTGGCGGCGTCCTGCCTATAAAGTGTGAGATAACGATCTGCTTAGCTCTGCAAAGGTGGAGATGGAAGGATGGGCGAGGTTGCAAACCATTGCCGAGCAGAACCCTTCAACGTAGTCGGGAACGCTCTGCACATTATCTCGTCCGGAACATTATGCAAATTGCATTTTTTGTTTTATATGTCTCAAGTGGTCCAATGGATCCTTCCTTTCCATCGAAAAGTCTCCATGGATGGCATCTTGACTTCCGAGGGAGCGGGTAGTTTCACCACGTCGGGCTTGAACGGTGTATTCCGTTCGCCCTACTAGGTAATCTACTGTTTCTGGTGCCTGTGCCTTCATGGCGTTGAAGAACATTCCAATTTGATTCTGCATTCTTTTAATCTTTTCCTCTCATTGATTGCCCAGCTCTCTGGATCGATCATAGAAGTGACTCCCACTTCCATGCCTTGATTTTCGTCCTCCTGCTCTTGGAAATGAGGCTCCTCCCCTATTAGAAACAGAGAGAGGAAGGTGGTAAGACCGCTATGATTTGCTCCTCCTGGAGGGTGGGGGTCCTCCAACATGGGCTTCTACCTTGGGGTAGAGGGACTCCGTGATGGGTACGACCTTGAGGGTCAACAAATAACACTCCGAGAGTGGTTTAGGAGGAACTCCCTGGGCGCCAGTACCTGCTGGAATGGGCGCCTAGGTCCTGGGTGCCATGGTGATGGGCGCCAGCCAGCCCACCTTGGGCGCCCAGGCCTGACACCAATGGGCCGCCCAATGCCTTGGGTGCCAATGGGGGGTGGGCGGCCCTCGTCCCGGGCGGAGCGCTCCCCTGCCGAGAGCTCCTTGGCGAGGCCCATCCTTGCGCCTGCTCTCCCATTTGCACTCCTCCTTGGCCTGCAGCATGAGTTGCGGATCTGCTGGTTTTGGGCTACCAGCTGCTGCATTGTCCGCCAACATCTGTTGGGGAGTGGGATCTGGAGCGGCTGCAACTGGGGAGGATATTCAAGTGGAGGATTGTCCTCTCCCTCTCGACCTGGAATTATTTTCTTATCGCCTCGTCGATCTGGTGGTGGTCACCATGATTTTGTGGAAATGAAGTGGTATGAAGTGAGAGTTTTGACGTTCCCCCACAGACGGCGCCAAAACTGATGATGCCAAAAAAGTGTATTCGGGCCACCACCAGTCAAGTGTAAAGAAAATTAATGTGAGAAATAGAGAGAGAAAATGACAGAGAGAGGTTTATAGTGGTTCGGTCCAATGTGACCTACGTCCACTTTAAGGTGAAGATTGTATTTATCAAGTGTGTAGCGATTACAGATGGAAAGGTGGTGGTAAAGATTGATTGCAAATTTGCTTGCTGCCCTTCAACTGCTGGGAGGCTCTGTATTATAGTCGTCCCTAACAGATGGGGAGACTCTTTCAGCAGCGGACGCTACCTTTTGGCGGAGTCTCCGAACCGCCTCAAGTGACGGGCAGATAAGATATCCTCCGCAAGACTTGGTAAAAGCAGGTTAGAGGTAACGACGCTCTGACTTCGTACTTCGTGGATTCGACCCGGACCTCCCATGACGAGTGGATCTGGACCTGGGTCTCGCACGGACCCGGGTCATTCAGACCTGACCCAACATCGCGAATTGAATTCTCTTGGACTGACCCGTGCATCATGGTTTGGGCCTGACCCGTCGTTTGGACTGAGTCATTGGGTCTGACCCATCAGTCTAGTAATTCAAGTCCTAGAAAAATGGGGTAATTATCTACATATGCACCTAATCTCTCTTTTCTCCCTCCTTAATATCTCAGAAGATTTTCTCGTAATGCCTCTGTGTTCCAGCTCGAGGGTCCATTTGGAAGCATTTCTATCATTAAGAGTAGAATGGATGAAAAGGTCTCTTTATTACGAATAAAGGTCATACCAAAAAATTTAGACCCATCAAAATATCTTAGCCCTTAATTTGACAGCCTTCAAGTTTAATGGTAAAAAACCATACAACTTTTGTAAATTAAATATAACGGTGAGCAAAGATTCGATGAGCATAAAATTGGGCAAGGTGTTAGACCTTGTGGAAATAAGACTAAAAGGAGCTTGCAGTTGCAGGAGAAAATTCTCCAATCTGCGTTTTGTTCACCTACGGCACTCCTGCACGTGAAAAGTGTTGGATTTTTATCCATGCCATCTACAAAAATGAGGACATTCCTTGCAGCCGTGCACCATGATGTGGAGATTACCCCATCGCAATGTAATTGTGAATTTGGGGTGACCATTCAATGTAGTGATCAGAGAGTATCACTCTTCAGAACCCTGAAAATTGGTCTGGCTCATCAAAAGTCACAAACCAGAGAGGTTGTTGTAGCACAACAAATTTCAAGCTGACAGGTACTTCCAATTATAATTGTTTGGGCCAGCAGCAATTCACATGGAAGCAGCAAGTGAGAGAAGTAATTTGTTAATAACTAGGCCAGGTGGCCAAAGAAATTATGGTGGATTGCACATAATAACTCTGCAGTTGGCCTATACAAAGGAGAAAAACAGTGCGGACAGTTCTATCTGAGTACTTTTAGTCATGTAAACCCTAAATCATAAACCTGCATATCAAATAATTAACATAAACTTCATTGGATAAAACTCATGTAGGTAATCAAGGTGAGGCAACAACTTGAATAGTTTGGATCTTCAGGAGTGGACCTCACATCTACAGATTTGATGAGACCTTACTAGGGCACACCATGAGATCAACCTTTTCCCTTATAATAAATCCAGGTCAGCTGACAATGAAGGACAGAATGCTTAATTAGTATGCATCGGACGGCCTCATCAGATGGCAACAGTGTATGCTGTTAGTTCAGGTAATCCATTAGAGAAATACTTTTGACAGTGAAGGGCCTCTTTCAAATGTTTTTCTTAGGGGCTTTTCAAATTAGCAGTATTCTCCCAAAGAGGCTGGAAACTGTTAAAAAAAATAATAAAAAAGAAGGAAAAAACTGTTAGTCTATGTGCTTTCAAAAATGGTTTCATAGTTTAGGGGATTGTAGAAATGCTAAGAAGTTTAGATGGTTTATTTTTTAAGCAAAAATCTTGTGCGCTTTTAGAAAAACTCTCCGTATTTAGTGATAACCAGGAAACTGATTCAGTTCCAGGTCCACTCAGGTCCATCTAGTGTGGATTTGGTCCACCATATGCCTCGATTGACCTATTTGATTCCAACCGAGCAGTATTTATTGCACAACTTATGTTTAGGGAAAAATCTCATAACTTCTAAGGGCTTCTTTTTTTTTTTTTTTTTTTTACAGGAAAGATAAGGCAATGTCTGTTTTTCCAATCTATAAAAGTAAAATATGTAGTAAAGTAATCACAGGCAGCAACAAAAAAATTTCTTTACCATGTTGTGTTGGTCACAACTATTTAAGTTTCAGAACATCCAAAAAGTTAAGTTTACCAGACCCCAAAAAACTTCACATCATAAAAGACAAGTGGTTACTCTACCATTCATCTCACTTAACCTTACTCTACCTGATGAAAACGCATGCATCTTTACTTTACCAGAAAGTAGACTTCACCTTTATCTAGAAAATATGCATTTTACAGTATCCATGATGCAAACATCCATCAGATAACCCAAGTTTGCACACAAGTGCCTTCCATTTCTACTACTTGTAATGGGAAAAAGCAAAAAGAGTTCTGAATCTTTCTGCGGTTCTTCCACAGAAAGGTGCTACAGAAAACAAATAGCAGAGAAGAGGAAATAATAGATCACACCATGCCAGAAAATTGGTGACAACTCAAACTACTGACCATTCTCAGCTACTGAAGCTTCCTCTTCAGTACATTTTCTTTTTTCTCTCACCATCTTCATCCTCTCTGTCTTCTTCATCACCTTCAGCTTCACCTCTTTTTCTTTGAGGAATCACTTGGAAAAATGCACTCTTCCAGTCTCTAGTTTCTAAGTATTTAAGTATAATCTCAAACCACTTGATTCACTGTAAGAACCTGTTTCACCCAAAATACAATTAACACGAATCAATGGGAAGGTGTTTATGGGTAACTAAGAAAAATCACAAACACTTGCTCACCCTCAGACTGAAGTGGTGTTCACAATTGGACAACTTTTAACTAAAAGGACATGTTTGTTTGCACTAAAATGCATAGAATTGAATACAAAGGGTGGTTAGAAATTAGAATGAAGATCAAAGGTGAGTTTCCAAAAAATAAGCACATCAAATAAGCATCAACTAGCATCTCATTTTTGAAATCCACCTTTAATCTTCATTTTTAACCCGTTATGTATTACAATTCATGTAATTCTAATGCAAAACAAACAGGCCTCAGAGCTCTAATACCAGTGTCAGCCTCTTTAGAAAAAAATATGTACACACACCACATACAGCAATGTATTACATGCTCAAATGAATCAACAAATTTATTTGAGCCAAGCATTTCATAAGGTGAGGCTCAGCTACCGATGATCCAGGTTGTTCACAGATCGTGATTCCCCACCACATTTGTGGAAAATGGATCAGTTTCCGTAAATTGAACGACCCAATAATATAACATGTGATCTTTTTTCATTGTTGATGAACATTAGATTTTTTTTCCCCCATTTTTCAGCTATCTTGAAGGCAGATTATCAAATGTGACTCCTCTCCAGTGAGGGAAACTTTAGTACATCACCCATCTCCAGATGGTTCACACTGGATGAATGATCTCACTTGCTAACAATAAGCCTTGTCTGGTGCAATGAGTTTGGTTCAAACAGTCAACCTCGGGCCATGCATTGAACATTTTCCCCTTCCAATACTGTCATGCAACATCTCATAGCACAATATACCATGTGAAATAAACAATGATGTAATTTAAGAGAGTGCATTGTACGGACATGTAAACACACACACTTCAGTTATAATCATTCGTTTCCTTGTACAAATTACTGGAAATGTAGTATGGTAGAGCACCACATCGAAAAAGTAGGCCGGTTTTGGTTTGGATAATTTATTATGGCCAACTTCCTACCTGAAGTGAAACCTGTACTGCATTACGTCAAAGGGAACTACCAATGGGGACATTGAAATGGGAAAGACAACAGCACCCAAACGAAGCACTAATGAAATGCTCATGAAATATTTTGCACAGAGAAAGGAACTGAATAGGGCCTGTCAATGGAAAGGCCATCTCTCAGGTAAGTCAATGGAGAGGCCCTATCTCTTCAGGGTAACCATTGAATGAATTAAAGCAGTAAAAATGGACCCACTGGAGACAGCAAAAAGGACTATCAATATGGATGCTCGCATTATATAGTATTCTTTTCATCCTTCAATTCAATGAAAGGGCCCCATTTTTGTAAGGTGACACATTTAGACTTACTACATAATATGGAACTGAATATTACATGTGGAATGAAACATGTACGCAGTAACAGATGTGTAGAGCCAGAAGGGCAGAATTAGGAATGAGTGCATAAGAGGATAACTGTGGGTGGCCCCAATAGAAGAGAAAACCACGAGATGTCATTTGAGATGGTGTGGCCACACACATAAAAAACTCAGAAACAACCCCCTTGCAGGACATTGTAATTACAAATCAAGGAACCAAGGGAAGAGAGGAGACCGATCTCACAATAAGATACATTAACATTGTGTGGAGTGACAGAAAACAATGCACTAAATAGGATTGAGTATAATAGTATACTCACAAAGCTAATCCCCTGATAGATGGGATAACAGGATAATGCTCCCATGATGATGATGATATTATAGGCAGAAATTATGATAGTTATATTATCTGTAAGCCACTCTACATAAATTTGATACATGTGAGCAACACTACACTGCATGGCTTCAACTTGGCAGTCAACGGAGAATCATTAGACCGAGGCAACCAACCAACCCCAACGCCCGCCACGCAGCCGCATCACCCACCAAAAGGGCCATAACTCTAACCTGAGCATATTAAGGCACGGTGCAATTAACAACATGTGACTCTATGGTCCAGATTACCCCACCGGCCGGCCGGCCACCATCCCAAAAATCGGGCATAAGTCTGGCCTGAGCGATATTAGGGGAAGGTTTGCAATTTAGAATGGCACCTAGTGGTCTACATTGAAGAAGAGAGTGGGCCCGTCACAACATAATGTAGTGGCATCATTCAAAGATTAATAAATAAATAAGGTAGCATGCATCTTTATTAATTATTCCCCTAATTTATATTAGTGCATAATTTCACACTTTTTTTTTCGTAGTTGCTAAAGAAAAGTCTCCAAACGTTGGCTCTCCCGAAACCATTCAAACAATCCCATTTAGATGACCAGGCCAGAAATCAGGCAGGTCAAGAATAAGCGGGAAGCACGTGAATGTTACTGAGAACTGTTAGCAGAATATTTTCACCATCCTTGTATTTTACATGTGCAGCCAACACTGATTAGAGGACCAACCTGGTTTATGGACTAAAAGATTGAGCCACCTGATCAAAGGCTTGGATTTCAAATACAGAGCCCAAACTAACCACGGTCTGGCCATCTTTGTGTGATAATTAAACCCCTTTGCTAGGATTACCCACTCTATGAATAATGAGAAAGTTTTTCCCTCCTCCCACAAATAGAAAAAGGAGCCAAGTTGAAACCTTTTAGATTACTCGGTCCAAAAAATAAATTAAAATAAATAAGCCAAAAATCAACGGCACTACAAAATTGAACTTAATTGTAAGCTTGAATCATATCCATGAGTGGGTCCGACAAGAACTTTCAGGCAGATGTAAAGTTATGACAAAATTCCGAGAAAAGACAGGCAGTCAAAATAATGGAAGAGGAATACAGAAAAATGCTAAGACAGTAAAGAACAGTACCTGGTGAACTAGACATCTTTAAGTAGTTTGCAATAGGGAGCTTTGCAGATTGGAATACCCTGATCTTTTGCCTTCTTCATGGTTATCTCCTTTTCCAACGGTTCCGATCCACTAACCCTCCAATAATATATATTTTCTTTGGATCAAGCTCTTCCAGCAACAGTTGCTGCATCTGCCAGTAAGATAGACGAGATTTTCTTTCTGATCTTGCAAGACTTCAATATATGATCTATTCTCCTTCCTCTCAATGATCCACTTGTCAAACCAGGGAGCCTTTGGAGTTGCACCTCTATTCTCCTCTGCATCCCGTCAACAAAGATTGACCTGGTGAAGAAATACATCTTCTATTTCACTGCATACAATACATAATCTGCAACTCCCATCACTTAGTG